>JAQPZY010001511.1:2590000-3142500 GCA_029931535.1 Margaritifera margaritifera
AAGACATACATTATTGTAACAGTAAGTAGTAAGTTTCGTTACAATTGCAGGAGATTTCAATTTAATTATAAAAAGCTTATACTGATACACACAACTATTTGTATACTTATAAAACAAAGGAAAGAATTGTATACATTACTAATGAATTTAACCCCAAAACAAAGGAAAGAATTGTATACATTACTAATGAATTTAACCCCAAAACAAAGGAAAGAATTGTATACATTACTAATGAATTTAACCCCAAAACAAAGGAAAGAATTGTATACATTACTAATGAATTTAACCCCAAAACAAAGGAAAGAATTGTATACATTACTAATGAATTTAACCCCAAAACAAAGGAAAGAATTGTATACATTACTAATGAATTTAAACCCAAAACAAAGGAAAGAATTGTATACATTACTAATGAATTTAACCCCAAAACAAAGGAAAGAATTGTATACATTACTAATGAATTTAACCCCAAAACAAAGGAAAAAATTGTATACATTACTAATGAATTTAACCCCAAAACAAAGGAAAGAATTGTATACATTACTAATGAATTTAACCCCAAAACAAAGGAAAGAATTGTATACATTACTAATGAATTTAACCCCAAAACAAAGGAAAGAATTGTATACATTACTAATGAATTTAACCCCAAAACAAAGGAAAGAATTGTATACATTACTAATGAATTTAACCCCAAAACAAAGGAAAGAATTGTATACATTACTAATGAATTTAACCCCAAAACAAAGGAAAGAATTGTATACATTACTAATGAATTTAACCCCAAAACAAAGGAAAGAATTGTATACATTACTAATGAATTTAACCCCAAAACAAAGGAAAGAATTGTATACATTACTAATGAATTTAACCAAGTTGACAGCTGGTGGGAGTTGAATATGGAAAAAAATATACTATACATTTAAAATTAATAATAAAAAAATCTTTTCTAATTTCAGAAAATAATTGTACTTGAAATAGAAAGAGAGAACATTAAACCAGGGTATGGAACAGATCATTCCATTGTTTACAGTTACCTTTAAATTTGGGTCTTTTGTTAAAGAAAAAGTCTTGTAAATTTAAAAAACTGTTTATTCAAGACAAGGAATATGTTACATTAGTCAAAGCAGTGATACATGATGTAAAATTTGGTATAAAGCTGAAATCGTCGAAGATACAAGTAGAGATGATATTCTAGCTATTAATTTGCAATTATTTATCAGTGGTCAAATGTTTTTGAGGTACTTCTCATGGACATTAGGGGCAAAGGATATAGTTCTCATCCTTATAAGACAAGACTATATCAGAATAAAGAAAACTTGCTTCAAGCAGAAACTGCATAATTGTTCTTAGAAGATCCAGTTAATAACAATATGCTAGTGGCATGCATAATGAATTGAAGCAACTAAGACAAACCAAAATTAATGGTATAATGATCAATCACGGGCTATAAGGGTACGTGAAGAAGAAAAAGTGAGTAAATACTTTTGTAATTTAGAGAATAGTAATTTTATAAGTAACAATATGAAATCAGTAATTAACTGAAAATAATAAGTTCTTACTGGTCAAAAGGATATTGCACAAGAGACTAGATAATTTTATGAAAACCTGTATTCACCCAAAGATGTTGCAGATGTTGATCTCCAAGATTTTCCCCACTCTAATGATATTCAAAAATTTGATAAACAGTAAATAGAATCACTATAAAAAAAAAAAATTGAAAGTTGCAAATGTTCAATTGTTTAAAAATATTAATAATAATCATAACTTTTTATTTTATTTTGGGGAGAAAGACATTGGGAACTATTAGTTACATGTATTATTTTAGCAATCAAACTGATGAAACTATAAAACCTACAAAGAGAATGAATTATATCTTGCATTAAAAAAAACAAATAATAATAATAATAATAGTAATTCCTGAAGAATCGTAGGCCCATTTCCTTTTAAATGTATATTATAAATTAGTTTCAGCTTTCATAACCAACATAATAAAAACAGTTTATCTCATTAAACATAACCAGGCCTCATCTCTGGTAGGCTGATAGGCTGAAACATCAGACTGATTTAAGATCTAATGTGTTATGCAGAAACAAACTAAATAGGATTGCTCTTTGTTGAGTTTGAGAAGGAACGTTATTTCGAAAGTTCTGGATTTATAAACTTTGGTTATTCTTTTTAAAACAATTGGTGACTCTTCTCAACAGCAATATAAAATTTTGCGTAATAGAGAACGGACATGTATCCCTATGGTTTAACATTCATAGTGGTTGTAGAAAGGGGATCCACTTTCCACTTTTACCTTCATACCCTCTGCTGAGTTATTAACAATAATGATTATTCATATTAGGAATATTACAGTCGATAATATATAATATCGTATCTCACAATATGCCGCTGACACAATGGCTTAGAGTTGTCTCTATATAATACTCTTTATGTAGTAATATAGTAATATTATATGCTCAGATCCCCGACATTTACGTTACAAAAGTAATATTTGGTTAGGGAGTATGAAAAATAGTAGACTAAACCTTTGTAGCGAGTTTTGCCTCAGTTGTGAACAGGGATCCCTTACAGTATTGGATATTAACGTCTCCACAAATTTTAATCAGATACCTAGTATAAGTTATGAAAAAAATGCAAGATCTTACAAAACTGCAAAGTCAATGGTCCTACAGAATTCTTGCTCTATATGGTAGAACAGTAGTCTTGAAAACTCTCTCATTTTGAAAATTAAATCCCCTGACTTATGTTTGCCAAATCGCCCTGAGAGCTTCATCAGCAAATGAAACAATCCATTCTATAATTTTTTCTTGACTAACCATGTGTATATAAAATGGTTAATTAATATGAAGTGGTAATAAAGGAGGATGGGAGTGGAAAGCTTGCTATCAAAGTATATATTTAGCCCTTAAAGTAACATGGATTAAACTCTTGAAAACAACACAAAATGGTCCCAATTACCGAGTGTTATTTACCCATAATGTAATCATTCTCAGTTTCAGACTATTTTTTCATTGCGAAAAGGTTTCTCCGACGCTTATAAAATTACTAAAGATACTAATATCTGGCGGTTCTGGTTCAGATTGTTCCGTATGATACTTCGAACTAATATCTACTTTACAATGTATAGGCTATTCCTAAAGTTTGTAAGTACCCTAGTCTTCCTTTAAAGAATCCATCTACGTTATGCAATGTCTATAGTTTATATTTTAGCTCTAAGTTGTTTAGCGTCACTCTTTTATACTTAGTTAAGTTTTCCATAATCAGGCTGACGGCACTGACTTTTAGCTGTAATACCTACAGTTGACTTGAATATCTCTTTTTACTGGCGCGATCAGAATGGTTATAGCAGTAAATGTTGCTCCAACAAATTAAGTGTGGCTGGGGGAGGGAGGGGGACTGCGGCGAATAGTCTATTTGATATAGCAACATTAAAAGTTTTTCCTCTTTCATTGACTGCCATAAATTTCACCCTAGCTTCTTCCCAGTCAAGGTTATGCTGGCAAGATTTGTTTCACACGTCGTTTATATCTACTTGGCTAGTTGTAGGCTTTTTTGATTTATCTGCATAAGCAGCGACTATGATTTTAATGCTAATAACTGTAGAAATGGCCTGAAACTCAACGTTTATGTTTTTGCTTCTTATTATAGTGATAATTTATTTCTACGTTTAGAATGCACCCAATATCGTAGTACGTGGGACTAAAGTTGTCAAGTAGTTTAATGGTTGTACGTCTGGATGTGGCAGTGATAGACACCTTCCAGGAGTACAGATACAAAAGACCTCAGCTCCATTTCTTTACTAGTAGACCAAGTGCAAATCTTGGCTGTGAGATTTGTGACCTCACTGGTGTGTCCTCTTAAACATATCATTGGAAAGCCAGCCATTTGTAAAAAGTACTTTAAAGCTGGATTGGTATATACATCGTTTATTTCTCTCCTTTTCATTGAAGACCATATAATCCATCTCTGATTTTGTATTGCTTTCTGAATGTTATGTGTTAATGCAAAAATACAGAAGTATCAGAAGTAGATCTAGCGATATGAAATGCGATAGATCTGTTTTGCTAATTACATCAACAGTAAACATATCTTTTCCAGAACCAGATTCTGATGGTTCATACAATTGGGCAAATGTTTCTCAGAGGCTTTCATTTTGCTGTAGTACTGCAATTCATCTTACCAGTTTTTATGTTGTAGCATTTTATTGAGTAAACGGCGGAAAGATCTCAATATCACGAATCAAAACAGCACATATAACGCCCAGTCTATGACGGATTTCACTGACAGACATACCAGATTCCTTGACCTCTCCATTACTCCCAAAGACAACCAAATTGTCCTCTGCTCCGTTAGGGTAGGTCTGTCAAGCTTACGACCAAGCATTGTCATTGCAGTTCGCAGATTGATCGAAGAGTCGCAGACCTAGTCATCACTTGAAAATATGGGGATGTTTCCTAGGGTTGACCCAGAAACGGGTTCGCACAAAATCCTACTTGGACATTTCTGATATTGCATTTGCTCAGTCTTTCATCTAGTCATTAGTGCCAAAGTGACCAAATTTTATCTTTATTTTACCACACCATCAGTTCCAAAAGTCACCAGGTTATTTGCAGAACAATGTATAACAGACTTGTCAATCTTTGCATTGAGTTTAACCATTGTTCACTTTGGGGACTATGAGCTGCCTTCCATAGATAAACAGAGGAAAGTTGTCAGAACCTGCATTTGTGACAGTTCTCTTCATTCCTGTTTAAGCACCAACCCAGATATTCCGACAACGCCTAAGATAGTTATTGCTCTGCCGCAAAATTCTTGAGCTCACCGTTAAGGCAAAACACCGCGACATTATTTCAATGCGATTATGTGCATGCTAGCTTGAAATTATCCGGATTGAATCCTTGACACTTCCGTCCTTTCCAAAGACGGCAAGGTTGTATCCGGCTCCATCTGGCGGCAGGAGTTTATCAAGCTTGGAATCGATACCGGTCTGCAAAGGCGTGCTGTCAGAAGCAAGAACTTGCTCATTTTCAATAAACACGTTATGCTATGCGATCAGGATGAACGAGAAACTGAAGAAGTAAATGAAGGTCTTGGAGATTGTGTCCATTCCGTGTTCACTATATGAGTGTGTCTCAAGAATATACAAACTTTCAGAGATACATACATTTTCTTAGTTCGTTGATATTCTTCGGTCACATCAACAATAAACACCCTTTGATTGTATTGCGGCTGTGACAAGGATTGACCAAACTTAGGCAGGGAAAATATTGACAGAATATATTATAATCAGGTGAGATCTAGGTCACATGTTGACTTTATATTATTGGTGTGTACCAGAGACTCACAAAGTTTGGTTTTGTTGAGTTAAGCCACCCTTAAGTATGTATGCGTTCTCAAATGTGAAAATTTTCCTTCTTTTAGTGCAACTTATGAGCCTAAAATCGTTATAAATTTAGAAATATTAGATAAGATTTACCTATGCTCATGAGCGTATATGGTTTTGAGATCAATTACCTGAATGGTGTCTTTGCCATAGAAGTGGTTCAGCTGCAGCCGATCTGATCGACCCAGCAAAGATGACTTTCAATATATATTTCCCTTTGAACCTGGAGAGTTCCGCTGTAATCTGCTTTATATATGCACTTAAGTGTACGTGTCAGAAATAAACCTAAGCGTTTATCACTTTTGGAATGGGTCGTTATTCATTCCCTAGAAATCGACCTGAAATTATGATTGTTGCTTCTTAGATTAAAAACAAAATCATTGTTGCTTCCCCATCGTTCTTCATTGTGTATTATGACATTAACTTATTGCTGTTTATTGCACACAGCCATTGCGTGCTTGAGGTTGGAGCACATTGATAAATATATTTTCCAAGTTGAATTATCGAGTCACCTCGTTAAGGGGAATCAATGTACGCTTTATATCATGACCCTGTGCTGATCTTTCTAATATCAACTGATATTGGGAGACGTAGAATGAATTTTTCTACGATCGCAAGAAACATCTTCTTTGTGACGAAATGGTATTTGTATGGTGCAGATGTAAGTAGCGCCACTAAACAGAAAATATAGATGGAGAAGAACAAAAAAACCTATAGCTTTCGAACGTGATAAATTCTTTATAAGTTAAAATGTCAATAGATTTGACAATATGCTCCTTAGCGCCACTAATGCTGACTTTAATCTGGTTAACACTCATAGTATTTTGGGGGCTAATCACGTAAGCATCCTAACCACCCTGAACAGAAGAAAAAAGTGTAGCTATGCGATCAAAGTGAATGAGAAACGGAAGTGAAATATGAAGGTCTTGGAGATTGTGTGCATTATGTGTTCGCTATATGAATGTTTCTCAGGTATATAACAAGTTTTATAGATATATAAATGTTGTTAGTTCGTTGATGTTCTTCGGCAAATCAACAATAAACACACTTTGGGTTTAGAGTATCCGAGATAATGATGGACCTAATTTTAGCCAGGTCAGGTATCGGAAGAATATATTTCAAGAAAAAATGTTGGAGGATTATCTGGAAGGAGCATGGACTCTCGGCCAGGAAGAGAAAATCTTCAACGAATGGAACAAGACTTATTAACAATTTCTAAACGTTCACTGACTAGTACCGAAACTAAACGCATTGACACTCTCTTGCAACAGAGTACCAATACTTCCAGCTCTTCGACTTATCTGACAGACCAGTTTACAGAAAACGTTAAGTTTCAAACCATTGTCCATTATCACCAGTGAAGTATTTGAGTATCCAAAAATTAGTATATGAGAAGTTCAATATCTACTGATGCACAGTTCGTACACACATCTTCCTGGAATCCAGTGGTCTGTGCCAAAAATGAACTTCCTCATCAAAAACCTAAATACGTTTGGGCTTATTTCACCGATACCGACGACAGTCGTCTACCAGGAACGCATTGGGTGGCTGTCTATCTTTCCAATGACAACATTGTGAAATATATTGATTCGTATGGATTATCCTTCATCGAAGACGATAGTAATGACTTTATGAGAAGAAATGCTGTTTCCGTCCAATTCAATAATGTAAGATTACAAAACTTAGAGTCAATGGTGTGTGGATAATATTGTGTCTATTTCCTTTATTAACGAAGTCTCGGATTCGCTTTAGAACATTCATTTACTCTTTTCAGATCCCATATCCATAGAAACGATGATCAATAAAAATGTGATTTCGTGATTATTATGGGTATCTCTTTTCTATATCACAAATACGTTCTGTCCATCGATGTCAAAATGAAACCATCCTAGATCATTGGAACCCAGTTCTCACGCAATAATATTGTCAACCTTGGATATACGTTTATGTTTTAATGTTTTAAATTTTATTTGTATTGATCAGATAGTTAAAGTATTCTACATGAAAAAGAGGGACTGTGCTAATCCAATATCTTCATTTGTGTTGATGATTGATAATGCCGGGCTTATTAAATAAATGTTGATTTGGAAAAATAATTGTTTTGTTTGATTTTGATGTTTTATTACCCATTTATTAAACAATCGTTAATGCTGTTTCATTCTCTCTTTCAATCTTTCTTCAGTTTCCAGTGGGGATGTTTTTCTTCACGTCCGCGTACAACGTCAAAGACGTTTGCCTTCAAAACCGCGTGTTTTAATTTTTTAAGCTTTTTATTTGTGCGAATTTGTTTCTGAATTTTGTTAATTTGTTGTAATTGTTTAACTTTTTTGTTTGAATTTATGCTTTCGGTTTTGTGTTAAATATTATGCTTTATGTTTTGATTTTGCTTTCAAATTTTGTTTTTGTTTTAAATTTTTTAAACTTCTTTTTAATTTTTTTAGGTTGTTTCTTTTCAACTTTTCTTGAAAGTGTTTTTATTTTGTTTTGTTTATTATGTTTAAATTTGCTTGTAATTTTTCCTTAAGATTTTCTATTGTAATTTTATGGGCTTTTGAAAATTTGTTTTATATTTTTTGAATCTTTTTTGCATTTTTGGGAATTTTTTTTTTTTTAAATTTGCTGAAAATGTTATCTTTTTAAGCTTTTAAATTTTCGTTTAATTTAGGTTTTTATTTTATTTTATATATGTTGTTGTAAAATTGATCTTATTTTCAAATTTTTTTACAGTTGTTTTAACATGTACATTTTTCTCAGTTTAATTTGTAATTATTTTAGAATTTTTAACTTTTTAAATATTTTGGAGTGTTTTTTAATAAAATTGTAATTAATATATTTGTTACATTATTATTGTGTACATTTTTCAAATGGTTCATTTTAAAATTTTTCTTTTTTCCGGATATTTGTGGTCTCTAAATTCTGTGTCAGTTTCGTTATTTTAGTATTACTTTTAGTCAGTGATTTTAATAACTATTTCGGGTTTTTATTTGTCTCCTCTAAATTCCGTGTCTGTTTTGTAATTTTAGTATTACTTTTAGTTTCGGCCATTTAATAAAATAGTCTCTTTTTTTAAAACTCCTCTAAATTGCGTGTCATTTTTGTAATTTGTTTATTACTTTTTGTCGCAGCCATTTTAATAGACTCATAGGTTGCGTATTTTCATTTAAATTTATGTTCTTAAGTGCACATGCGCAAATTTATTTTAAGCGCGCATGAGCAAACCTTTCATATTTTCGCTAGGTCAACATAGTCATATGGTTTCCCCATGTTAAGTCTATATTCGCTGGCCGGGCCTTATATCATCAGGGTAGTAAGCACGTGTGTTGAATTAGTGTGTTAGATCCCCATAGTAAACCACAATGTTAAATTCCTATCGGACCCCTTACCAGCTAATAATGATAAAGTTATAGACGTTTTTAACAACCCCTTAGACCCGGTACCAACCCAATCTAAGATGGCCGGAGAGTGGAATTTCCCCTTAACCCCATATCTAGCCCCCGTAAGTCCAATCCGTCCCCATTAACTACCATTAAGGCACAGTTATTACTAGCTGGTGTATCGCCTAAACCCACTATATTTTCATAGGTAATGGAGAGATTTTGTTTTAGATTTGACGTAAAGTCTTCCAAATACATAAAAATCGATTTGAATTTTAAATATCCAAAATATATATCATTCTCGAGTGAGGCAAAAGTACAGACAAACAAAGAAAACAACAAATGTTAACGTCAGAACGTTGTGGAACATAATAATAATAATAATAATAATAATAATAATAATAAATCACTTGATTCTCATCATCATCATCATCATCATCATCATCAACAACATCATCATTATCATCAATTTAAGGATTTGATGCTGCTCCTTATCAGAAGTATACATTTTTGGCTTTTATTTCTTCGATTCTTTTCCTCCTACTCCTCCTATTCTTCTTCTGAGTGTATCGACTTCTACTCTGTGAGACAGAAGATTTTGGATGTAAACTGATTTAAACTTTATAATAATGTACATTGAGATAAAATCATGAGGTCTATATAACGAATTTTGACCCTATATTTTAAGGGTTTAAAACATTTTTATCTGTATTTTTTTATTTTATATATCTTTTACAGAGTTTTAACATCTTTACCGTTTATAATTTATCTTCTTATACAAAACGTTTAGGTTTATATGGAAAGGCTTATCTTCCTAATATTTTCTTGCTTTTCTTTATCTTTACAATTTTAGAAATTACCTTTACTTAGCATCATATAGCCAGTATAGTGATGACGTGCTGTTAAACCAACTGAATACTTACATCATTCTTCTTCTTATTTTTATTTTTATTATTATTATTATTATTATTATTATTATTATTATTATTAAGGTTGGATTGAGAATGCATGATTAAGGATACAATAAGCCAGAACCCTTAATATAAAATCGCATTTTGGTGCGATAGGCTCATTCTTAAACACTGGAAAGAGACAGACACTAAGATCGAATAACTAGACTGAAATCTGATTTATAGGTCACACTTAAAATGCAAAACAGAAGCATTTAATCAAAATTAAATGGCAAACAGTTAATCAAAAGTGACTAAGACCGATTCCCCTACGTGCATAGGACTAATCTAGAAGGTAACATGTTCAGACAAATTTAGAATATTTTGCTACTCGCTACGTATGACTGTACATATATTAGGTCTTCACGTAAATCACGTAATGATTTTATTCACCCAATTATGAACTTCCGATTATAGGTCTAGTTTCTTAAAGATCGCCGGACGAAAGACGAATTAGCGATTCACTTACTTGTATGAGCAAGATAAAACTGGATTCTAATGGGCACTTTAAGAAGGAAGATGAGGACAATAAAAGACCGATAGCTATAACATAGTTTCTCTGACTTACCGCCTTGTCTTTCTTCATAATTTGGTCCTGATATTGACATATAAGTACAATCTCAACATATAGGAATCTAAAAGGTGGCATTGAGCAGCAAAGTTAAAAAAAAGTTCGCAGGTTGATTATCGTGTCCGTCCGTCAGGCACGAAAATATCCATTAGTGTAACTAGTCCCACGGTTTTTTAATGGATTGCCATGAGCCTGTTTCTTTGCGTGAACCGTACAACCTAGAATATAACACGTTCACATATGTTCAAGCAAACAAGGTATTTGCGATAGTTCGAACCACCTGCTACAACTCTGAACGCATAAAGTATTCTACAAAACTTCATCGGAACTGAGAAAGACATCCGATTCGTAGTCAGTGCCTTCTGGCAAATAGCTTTTGTATGCATCCACTGTTTCTTTTGTGGCCACTGCTTTCTGCACCTGTAGACCAGAGTAAAGGATTGAGTAAAAATCTAGCGATAGATAAAGTTGTAGTTTCGTTTCACTTACCTCTACGCTTTGTCTACCAATGTATGTGTATGTTTTCTGTGTGTCGGTATGTATGAATTATATGTATGAAATTATATATATATATATATATATATATATATATATATATATATATATATATATATATATATATATATATATATATATATATTATATATATAAAATACCGATATGTAGGACTGTATGCATGTAATATAAAATTGGATGATGGACGGATGAATGAATAGATGGTAGACCAGAAAAAAGGAAAGTAAGATATCTATTCAGTTACAAAAATAAAAAGCAGTTAATAAATCGACAAATAACAAAATAACAATATCCGGTATCCACAACTTCCGCTGCAACATCTCGGTGAATTCAAATATGATTTTAAGCCTCTATTTAAACACTATTCTTAATAAAAGTTAACGATTTTTTTTTAACGCAAAAAGTATAAAAAGACCATGGCAAAAAGTATATCTAAATAAATGTGTAAAGCCTAAAATAATAAAAAAGTATATCTATATCCATCTATCTATCTATCTGTATATATATATATATATATATATATATATATATATATATATATATATATATATATATATATATATTGTTACGGCATTATGTATTATATTTAAATTATAATAGTTTTTATTTAGGTTTATAATCATTGTATTATAATTCCTTAGTTCAATAGCATATGCTATTTGTAAATTACAATGTACTTCAACATGTTTACATGAGTCATGTTAAGTCCTGGGAAAATCAATAATGATGTCGGTCAGTTTAACCCACAATGGTGACATTTTGTGATAGCGCATGCAGATTTATGACCTTGAATCCTATGTCAACATCATGTTGATTTGAAATAAGGTATTTTCATTGTAGTGCGAAGGCACTTTTAACAGTATCATGCGCGACCTAGTTTCTGATTGGTTAAAGAAGGTTGTTGACAGAATTCATTCTAAGTTGTAGTATTAGAGTTTTAGAGACTATATATGCCAAAATAACCACTGAATCTTCATTCTATGCAGTTCTCCAGAATCATAAGGTTATTGAGAAAGATTATTATTGTTTGTAAAATCAGCTGGTGAAAATCTATTACCTACATAGTACATTTTGGATTTAAGTACTATTCTTCAAGGAACTTAACAATATTCTACATTTACAGGAGTTTACCTGGGATTAATAACATTCGGATTTAAAACTGTGTTTCTTGTGGCATATCAACACATTAGTGACTTCATTCGGAATGCTTTGGATTAACTTCCGGATTATCAAAATAAATAGGACATTTAGGATTATTTAGGAATTTCTAAACTGTAAGTTATTTTTAATTCTTTCACTTGTTTGAAATGTTTAATATTTTAGGAAATCAAATTTATATTTTATAAATTGTGAAAACTTTTTTGAGTAGTTCTTTCTTTTGTTACTATTTCTAACCCCTAGACGTAACAATATATATATATATATATATAGATATATATATATATATATATATATATATATATATATATATATATATATATATATATATATATATATACCCAGTCACAGAATGTCCCTGCGCCATCACGAATCATTAGAGCATTCTCAACGGTGTGATCTTTTGTCAGCACCAAAGCAGCCTTGCAGATATTTTTTCTCAGCGTCTTGATTGTGAAATTTGAATGCGACTTTTCACAGATTCATCTCCAGACTTCTCAAGTAGTTTTCTGACATAGTCCCAGTCCTTAAAAAGATAATACGCAAACGATGGTGACAAAAAAAGTTTCCATGCAGAAAGTTCTATTTATAATTCAGAAGTTCTCACTTGCGTGGACAACGTTACCGTTATGGTCGTATTTGCGTGGAATTGAACCGTGTTTCCGCCTCCAGTGATGTATCTTGGTAACGTTACACCAAAGTGGAAGAGAAGTTAATTTTGTTTGTTAATGTAAATTTTTCATTGGTCATTGGTAAATGTTTATTTTGTCTCAGTACATTCTTATTCGTTGCATATACCATTCATTGCTAGGAACTTTCCATTCGTCAATAGAAGTTTTAATCTGTCAGTGTAAACTTTACATTTGTCGCTGTTAACTTTTGCACGTCGGGCGTGATAGTGGGTTTAACTTTTTCCTTCACAGGTAACTATTTATTAGATGATAGTTAAATCCGTAGCTGATAAGTGTTTTATGCCAGGTGCTACTCTTCATTTATAGCTTGCTAATAAATGTTTTATGCCAGGTGCTACTCTTCATTTATAGTTTGCTAAAACTGTCATTCGTGGCGTGTATTATTTTATCCGTCAATGTTAGTATATCCTGTGTTACTGTAATATTTAAGTTCGTCGTAGATTAGTTTACATTTGAACTCTAGAAATCTTTACGTGTAATATACTACACTTTATTCATTAATGGAAAATATATATGTTTCGTTTTAATTCTTTATTTTTATTAGGTGACATCATTTTCCTATTCATTGACCGATTTTAAACTTTCACATGTCGCTTGTAACAACTTTTCGTTTGTCACATATTAAATAGTTTGGATGAGAGTAGCTTTCAACTTTTCCACCGCCTTAAATTAAATAATTATCATATTTATTATTAGTAGTAGTAGTAATAGTAGTAGTAATAGTCATATATGTAACGTATGTTTCCGCTTGTTTTATTTCTGGCTTGATTAAACACATTTGACAAAGTTCTGAAATGTTTCTCGTATTTAGTCAATTAAGCGATGGGATCAAACATCCACATAAAATTAGCAAATATTGCCAGTTTTTGAAAGTTCAATAACTTTATCTTCGCGCAAACGTAACTAATATATTGACGAAATTTCTTTGTTTCAATACAAATAGCAAATATCATAATCTGTACCTCTCATTCATTGACTATTTATGAGTTTTGTCTCTTTTGTGCGTGCCCGAGTAAATCCGCTGATAACGAAGTGTGCGGCGGGGATTGAAATCAAGCCTGGATGAACTGCTGCATTGCTGAATGATTATAATTTCCAAAAAGAAATCAATATTATATCTTACTGTTTCGTCATATTTTAGGTGACGGGCGAACTAAATCATATTTTCTTCTATGCTGACCTTTACTTTCGCTTCCCATTCTCCAAGAAGCACAAAAGTGGCTATCATGACATCATTTAAAACTTTCTGTGGGTTCCGTACGCTTCTGATTTGAACTATTTGTGTCTGCTCCATCCGCAACACTTCCTGAGTCGAAGTCTTTAAGGCATTTATGTGTTTCTTTACTTGCTGTTCAGAAAAGATAAATCCAAATAATAGACGGAGAAGTCTTAAAAATAAGAAAATGTACGCTCTAGAACTCCTGCTGCTGCACATTTTTCCCTGTATCGATTCATATAAATATTTAAAATTATTCTAAATTTCTTAAGTGTACTGTGTATTTATCTATCCATCTATATATATATATATATATATATATATATATATATATATATATATATATATATATATATATATATATATATATATATCTTTACGACTCTCCGTTCGTCCGTCTGACTGTCCGTCCTTCTCTCTGTCTCTAGAGAGTAAAAAACGCGTATTGACTTTATCCTTGCTAGACTGGTTCATGGAGATCCTAGAATAAGGATTCACTTTGTGCCCTATTCTTTTTCAATGACTTAATTAAGAGATCTTATGTGCAGAGTATATAAGCTTGCTTTTCATAACTATGTTAGAAAAATTACTTTCCATTTTCAGCAAATATCAATAAAATGTAATTATTTGAGGATTGATGCGGATAAATCTTATCAAAAGAAAAAACGCTTTTATATTACTGTTTTATCTTTATATCCCAATATTTCTATTTTATCCACGACTCTTTTTTGTTTTCTTCTACAAACATAAGCTTCACTGTACGTTGGATCTTACTATGAAGGAGGAGTACAATAAAGTATGTTTTCTGCAACTGTCGAATCTTGCATAAAAATATAAATTACAAGCTCATATGGTACCTTGACTGCATTTTCTTCCTTGTCGTTCGACAAAAGATAGTTACAGGCGTTTCCAAAGTCATCAGAGCTGAGCTCATCTTCGCCGTCTTTGGTGTTAATCTGCAACGCGTATTCACGACCTTTTGGCACTGCTACCTTAATTTTAACTTCATTTTCAAATATTTTCTGGTCAATACATGTTTGGAGTTCGGCGCAGGAGTATTCTACATGGTGAAGTCTTGCCTCAACCGTCACCTGTCTGAGGAAGTGGAAGGAAACTACTGTCTCTTTTTGACATCGAACATCCACTTTTGCACAGGTGTGAGATATTGCCTTCAATCCTGCTCTTTCTGTGCATGGTCCAAAGCCTATAGCTGGGTTAAGTGGCACAGGCTTGCAGTTTTCTTTGACCTCCGTGCATATCATTTTGAACTGACAAAGTGATTGATGCGTCGATTCTTTTCCACCTCCGAGTATTTCAAGTTTGTACACTCCGGTCTCAGCGAATCGGATTTGAACATGCCAATAGCCGGACTCTCTCATTACCAAGACATAACGCGTTAGCTGTAAATATTTGGATATTTTCTTCCCAGATTCTTTATGGTTGAAATAGAGCTTGTAAGTAAAATATGTGTCCTTCTTTCCTTGAACGATGACATCACACTCTCCGTCACTGCTTGTCAAACTTCCGCAAAAACGACTCTTGATCTTGATTTTTTGCCTGTGGTACTCTTGATCGCAATATGGTATCTGGGCAAAGTTTTCAAATGTCCATGGCTGTGAAATAAGCTGCCACTTCTTGTCGTCGGGATAAGCGAAATGGATTAATTCAGCTGGATTTGTCAAAAAATAATATTCGTCCAGTTGTGTAATCGTGGATCCCACAGACGCAACTTGTTCCTTACGAACGGCTTTCACTGTAATGCAAAAGCAAAAAAGAACTAAACTTTACATCCCGATATAATTATAAAAATTTAGTCGAAGTACCCTTTTAGCTCTGTCAATAATTAAATAGATTCTGAAGATAAATCTTTAATAAGACACATTTTGAAGATAAATCTTTAATAAGACACATTTTGAAGATAAACCTTTCTTACCCTGGGCATAGGTAAGTCCAAACTTTGCCATTGTGAAGCCATTTTACTTGAGCCCGTCGATGCACATATTGTAACTTTCTAGGCTGTGCTCAAAAGTTTCATATTATGGACTATTTTCGGCGAAAAAAATAAAATACATGCGCTATGCGTAAAAGATCTCGTCTCCGCATGTGTGGACAGGATAGGAAAATCAGGGCGTATGATTTGTAATAGGGACTTGGCAAAATGTTTCGAGTAAGATTTCCGTATTCCACCCACACGGAATGGGAAGATTCTATTAATCTTAACCGATGGCTCAGAATTCATTTGTAGAAGCGAGGCCTCCCCATTATATGAATTTTAACCCAGAAGGGTTATGTCCTATCCAAGACACATGTATATGGGTGGGTACTATTTTCTCCCTTTTCCGAGTCCATAAATAATGTCCATTCAGAGACGGCACATACTCATAACCAGCACTGTACCAAAAACAACATAATTTTAGGAATTTAGACGCCCTTTGAAAGATAATAATATGCATTATAAAAGATTGTAATCAACGAATACATACAGTTAAGAAGTATGGATTTCCTTTGGTGTAGTTTTCACGCTTGCGTAATCAGAGAAAATTTGGCGTATGCAATAAGATCATTCATCCAGTTCGGAAAATGAATCTCTCGAAGGTAAAATACCGTAACTCAGATACTTTTCGAGGAGTGACAATGCCGGCGTATTTGGCTGTTTCGGTGAATAATAATTAACAATGGAAGGTATAGTTTGATGTACGAAAGGGATTTTTTCAGAGATTTTTCAAAGAGAAGAGAAGTTTATGTATGACTGAAATAATGATAAAAAAAACCGAAATGTTCCTGAAGTAACTTTCTTCATGAAAGTTCACAAACATATACTGCCCTAAATAAGATACGTATTCGTCGAAAGAAGAAGATACTGAGACATTGTTTACAAAAAAATATAAAACAACTCTTCTAAAAGATTATGTTTTGTTATTTTACTGATCCAATCATGACAGTTCCCTTATTAGCATAATGCATAAAAGAGACACTCCCCGTATTTGTTGTTGAGGTACCCAAGAGGGTAATATGCTGGGTTAGGTAAATAAGTACTTACAATTGAAAATATGAGGGAAGTGAGAAGACTACAATGATTACTTCCAAAGAAAATATTTAAATATTGATATTATATATTAGGCTGGGTTCATATTTTCTAAAATTAACATAAAAATGGACCCTCAGCATTACTGATCTTAAGATAAAAGAACATCTGTTTCCATGTTGTAAAAGCAGGTAAATGATACATGATACCTGATCATTTTATTAAATCATTTTATTGCTGCTACTTGTGATGAATATATTGATTGAATTATGTTAAAGGTTCGACTATTGCATAATCATACAGATGCTCTCCTTGGAATGCATTTTGAACGCACCAATCTCTGTTATAATGGTTTCAGACCTCCCACTCCCTCACAGTCTGTAAATATTACCGGAAGTCGGTCCATAGTTGTAGGTATCGATCAGATTGTATGTATAGTGGTTATAATTGAAGTATACTTAATGTATAGTAGTTATAATTGAAGTATACTTAATGTATAGTGGTTATAATTGAAGTATACTTAATGTATAGTAGTTATAATTGAAGTATACTTAATGTATAGTGGTTATAATTGAAGTATACTTAATGTATAGTGGTTATAATTGAAGTATACTTAATGTATAGTGGTTATAATTGAAGTATACTTAATGTATAGTGGTTATAATTGAAGTATACTTAATGTATAGTGGTTATAATTGAAGTATACTTAATGTATAGTGGTTATAATTGAAGTATACTTAATGTATAGTGGTTATAATTGAAGTATACTTAATGTATAGTGGTTATAATTGAAGTATACTTAATGTATAGTGGTTATAATTGAAGTATACTTAATGTATAGTGGTTATAATTGAAGTATACTTAATGTATAGTGGTTATAATTGAAGTATACTTAATGTATAGTGGTTATAATTGAAGTATACTTAATGTATAGTGGTTATAATTGAAGTATACTTAATGTATAGTGGTTATAATTGAAGTATACTTAATGTATAGTGGTTATAATTGAAGTATACTTAATGTATAGTGGTTATAATTGAAGTATACTTAATGTATAGTGGTTATAATTGAAGTATACTTAATGTATAGTGGTTATAATTGAAGTATACTTAATGTATAGTGGTTATAATTGAAGTATACTTAATGTATAGTGGTTATAATTGAAGTATACTTAATGTATAGTGGTTATAATTGAAGTATACTTAATGTATAGTGGTTATAATTGAAGTATACTTAATGTATAGTGGTTATAATTGAATGTATAGTGGTTATAATTGTATGTATAGTGGTTATAATTGTATGTATAGTGGTTATAATTGTATGTATAGTGGTTATAATTGTATGTATAGTGGTTATAATTGTATGTATAGTGGTTATAATTGTATGTATAGTGGTTATAATTGAAGTATACTTAATGTTTTCATGCACCAAACCAAAAGAAGATATCTATTCTTAAATTTTGCGATACTTTTGTTACTTTCTACAAACTCTTCGTGCGATAAAAAAAAATTAAACCAATACGCAGATATATGAATGTTGAACTATACCCTTCATTCTCAATGTTTCCATTTGTGTGTATGTGTGTATGTGTGTGTGTGTGTGTGTGTGTGTGTCGCCAAAATTCGACGAGTAAACCTTTCACAACCAATAAATTATTCCACCTCATAAACTGCCATTTTGACACAAGGATTGTCCAAGTTTATGACCGACCCCAATAAACTTGGTAAACATCAGAACGGCCATGATCATCTAGATTGTATGTCATTGTCTTTTACTTTATAGTTTTCTTCATTTCCTATATGTATTTACTTTTTTGAAGAAGATAAATATCTTAATAGGGACAGACATTCTTCCAATTCCAACTCTGTATTTACATGTAAATCTTTGCACACACACACACACACACACACACACATATATATATATATATATATATATATATATATATATATATATATATATATATATATATATATATATATATCTTAAAGACAATAAATGGCCATACTTTTGATTTCCATGCATACTTTTATAATGAAACTTTGAAGACAAAAATATTATAGATATTATGTCTTAACTGCAAAACAACCATCAAAGTACTATTTGCCAATATTTCAAACAGGTCTTAAGAGCTTTCATTTGTTTTAAAATTTAAATTAGTCAATATTTACGACTGTTACTATAATCTACTTGCGGTATGTGCAATAAAGTTGATCTGATATAGGTAGCTGTGGTCTCCTAAAGTATTTCCAACATCATGTTATGTGCGTTTTCAAACAATTTACTTATATTTGTTTCTTTTTTTCAATCGTGCTTGAAACTCACTATTACGTTCTATCTTTTAACACTAATTTATAAATTTTTATATTGTTGTCAACATATATTGGTGGGTCAAATCTCCAAATAGGGGTGTCTTGGTGAGGTCACTGAAAACTATCAAAAGTATGACCCAAATAAACGACGTCATAGAGTTACAGCTTTGACTATGTCAAAAGAACAGAAGATGTGGTTTAAAAAATGAGACTATAAATGAGTCCAGCAATTATCTCAGCTGATCCTAGTTCCTGCACTATACCCCATGCCCTTGAATTCCATTCCTCAGAAGGAGGATCACAATTTTAAGACTGTTGTTCACATATACAAGCCATCCTATATAATTTTCGCAATTTCGCAATTTCCCAAAATTTTATATATACGAAATGGTCACATGATCATGCATGACGTGTGCAAATTGTGAGATTATTGAGCTTATGTATATAATGGGTATGTTATCTGACCATCAGCAAGCAGTCACGCATACAACATCAGACGCATAACGCGATACACCATTTGACGCTCGATGCCACAAGGTCCCTACTTTGTCTTCCATGAAAGTGGAGGCAACAAACCTGCTTCCTCCACAAGGATTAGATTTCCTTGACAAGCTCCTGCCACTGCGGAGAATGACTAAAGTGGAAAGACAAGTCGCCATCCATCGGCTACATACACCGAGTTCCAGCTGTTCCTCATCGTCTTTAACTGTGTTTTCTCCATTCCTACCTCATACGTAATGCCTTTGGCGATGCCTGTCACCGTCTCTTGCTTCCCTATGATAGACCAGAATATCATAGAAAAGAATGATATTTTTTTATTGTTTAATGTCTGTTATGTCCTGCCGCAGTATGTATTTATACATGTATGTATATGGTTTAATTGCACATCAGCTCAATACTGGCTATAGTATTGATTACAAGTTAAGTAGATGAAAAGATGAGAAAACAAATTAGGTAGAAATGGGGACAACATGTCGCAGTCAAGGTTATTTTAGTTTAATTTATTTTCTGCATTATACTGAACGTTTATAGTTGTTCGGAGACTACTAAAAGCTTTGTGAAGGCAAGCTATTCGGGTTTTTCTTTTGAAGAAATATAAATTTAAACTTCATATATTTCATAAATATATTCTTTCAAAATATATTACGATCTTTCTGTTAATAAGTCTTATTGTTTATATTAAAATTATATTCCGAAGGCATGTCAGGAGACCTTCATGACCCCATGGTGTAAATAAGCACAAGACAATCTGACTTTCAAATAATACCAAAAATGACTGAAAAACACGCTTAAAGAGAAGGAAAGAAGGTAACGTAGATTCACAGATTCATCCTAAAAATAATTCAGTCATTCAGAATATATATATATATATATATATATATATATATATATATATATATATATATATATATATATAATAATGAAGACGTAGTACAGGCTTAATCTTTTACAGCTCCAAGCGCATCACAATATCAGTTAACACACAGACACAGACACAGACACACACACACACACACATATATATATATATATATATATATATATATATATATATATAAGAATACAAAAAGAAAACACCGTGAAACTACAAACAAGAAGCATGTTGATAATAATTTAATTAAGGGTAAAGAAACATTGTTAAGTCTTAAGTCTTGAGTTCTTGTTTGTTTTGGTAGATCCTGAAAGTCATATTATATGTTGTTAAGTTTTCTATAAGCTGGATGAAACCAAAGTATTTCAGGAAAAGCATCGATCGTGAATGGCAAACAGACCAGCTTTTGTTTCGCCACCATGCATGGCAGGAATGACGATGTAGTTTGTTCCGAAATCAGGCAATGCAAACATGTGGGTAAACAAGAGTAGTTTTATAACATCAGAAATAAATGTAGTAGAGACATTCTGTCATGAAGAAATTAGTTGCCAGTCGGCAATGTTATAAAGTAATCGAGACCTAGATCCAAATTCGTATTTATGGGCAAAACTTTGTTAACCTCAATACAGCAGACTAGTCTCCTTCATTCTAGTTGGTCTATTTGGACTTAATTTAAGATTGCACTGTAAATGCGTGGTGCGAGATCATGACCTGGTGCATCACTAAACTTTCACATGTCTGGAACCACATACTAGACCCCTGATAAGCACAGCTTTATCTTCCAAAACAAAACAAATGTTGAACATTAGAGCTATATTGTGAGGCAGAGATCAGTACTTGAGGATATACATGTGCAAACATCGAAAACTTCAGACCTGTAGTTCACAGATAAAATGACATTGTGTGCATTTTAGACACATATTAGGCTGACGTAATAATAAATCACATGATCCTTTTGAATTTTGGGGTTGCTTTAAAGATTTACCATGAACAATATACAATCAGTATATAATTACACTGAAACACTCCGAGAAGCTCTGATTCTTATACTTTATTACGCATTTATTAGAGTCAATTAGATATATTTTATTTGATTTAACATTTATTTTATGGTGGAAAATATTATTATTATTATTATTATTATTATTCAATTAACATTTATTTTATGGGAGGAAAATATTATTATTATTGGTAGTAGTATTAGTAGTAGTGGTATTAATAATATTCAATTCCATTGATGTAGCTGTTCCTGTATATTAAGAAGATGCGTGCACATTTTTCCAAGAGAAAGCCATCATCTTGTTTGGGTTAAAAAATCTTGATCATAAAAATGAACCAGACAGAAAAAAACACTCAGGTAATCGGAAAGGTGTCTTTGAAGGTACTGACACTCAAGGAAGCAAGTTAAGTTCATGGCTTGATAATTTACTATTTCTGGAGTAATTTCTGGTAGCATGAAAGATAATGTACAGTATGAATTACCAGCAAAGCCGTGCGAAGAAAGACGCCAAAACTGCATCCTTATTTTTCACACGCTTCATGAATCCTAATGGTGTATTTGGATCGATGTCTCCCATGCTGTAGTTCTGCTCAGAGACAGGATGGGTCCCCATCCACATATATATGGCTCTCAATCTCTCCAAATCAGTTTTCAGACCCTCGGTAAGGTATTGTATCAGGGTATCATATGACTTGACCAATTCTTTCGGTACGTGCGCATTACAACAGTGTCAAAGAAATTGTTAACAAGTTACTGATTATCCCCCTCGCCGCCCAAAAAAAAAAAATAAAAAAAATAAAAAATAAAAAGCTTGAAGCTAGCACGATTGATAGTTGCTGCGCTAAACTAGTCTAGGTTAGGCTAAGTTAGTCTGGACTCTAATAGTTCAAATTCTAGACTTGTTCAGATCAGATTTGACTACATTATATTGAAGAAAAGATTTCTGTTCAGTAACGTTTTATAATGCGCTCTCTTTCATGGATATCCATAAAGTTTAGTACAGTGCAATTATATTTCTGACCATGTACAACCGTAAGCACTTAACAATGATCAAACGTTATCCCAATATGTTTGGTAAGAATCTTAAAGTCTCAAATTATATATGATATAACACTATTGCTATTACCGAACATGTGACATTGCTTTTTGTAAAGTATATGTTATAAAAAATATGCTTTTTAAAATTGTAAATCAACGCTTTCTTGAAAAGTATTAATATTAATTTAAAAAACTTACACATATGAGGATGTATTTATATGTTTATTTATATTTTACTTATAAAAAAATAAACCTACAAACAATTTACGTAATTCATATACACGGCTAATTGTTTATTTGACATTTAGCATCTGGGTACATTAAAGTACTTCTTTGAGCTTATAAATTGGAAAATTATATTAATGTTAGACTGCAAATCTCCCACAAAATTTGGAGCTGTGCTAATATTTACGAAAGTTAATTAAAAAAAATACAAATGATAAAGTTTGTGTAAGATATTTTCCTTTGGAGTTAAAACATGTCATTTTGAAATATCACAGGAACATAGATGTCATCATAAATAGTATAACCAGTCATTAACAACAACAACAAATTACTTTTTCAGATCATTGTTATAATGTAAACATTTGACTTGAATCGCCAAATGAACTTTAATATATCTGAATAGGAGAGACGTACAGTGACGATATATTTTTTTCCCACTCAGTACAGTACAGTCATTTCAAATACAGTGCTCCAGTCTGTTTTTCAGTTTTTAATTTATGCTCGTGTACGTGTTGTGTGCTAACATTGTTTGCCTTGAAGAAGGGGATTTCTAGATCTCGCAAGTGTTTAACCTGTTTAAAACTTTACTCTTTTCTTTGTGTTTTTGTCACTTTTCAGTCAAATCTTTTCTCTCTGAAAAACAAGATCTAAGATCCCGTTCATTTGGAAATATTATTATGTGCCACATAATTTGTAAATGATTAAAATCATGTTATGTTAACGATTATAATCATACAATGATAAAAAAAAAATAATCAAACATGTTAGAGAGTTATTGTTCGTTTCAAGGAGGAATTCAAACAGCGCTTGGAGTAATGGCACCCATCGCCTGGCTCTCGTGCACCAACGCTGTAATCAAATCGGTCGTGCGTTAATCCATAAAAATGTTAGAAACATGGCCGACGGAAAAGTCTTAAAGGAAAAGTCTCGTGGTGCACGGGACCAACTCGCTAGGAAAGCAGAAATTAACGTCTGAGTTAAATACAAAATTCCACTGCATTTCAATTTAGAAATTCAAGGTATATGCATGGAATTATAATTACAAATTGACACCTATATATTAGAGGGGGAAAGTACTTATTCCTGGATACCACATTCTATGTACCGATACATGATTATATGAAAGAAATTTATATAGAACCACACAAATATATTCAACAGGTTAAAGTTATAACTCGTTCCAAGCATGAATCGAACCCGTGCCGCAAGTAATGAATGGCTGGCTGGCTGGATTGTTGGATGGATCGATGGAGTGAATAATTTGAGTATATATCCATCCATTCATCCAGTATCCATTCAACCATCTAGTATATATACTCTCATGAATAGTATTAGTTATTAGTACCTGTCTTGCCCTTGTATCTATTTCCTTGAACTTTTGCGGATCAATTACAGGAATAACACTCAAATAATTTAACAAACAATTTGGAATTACTGGTATTGCTGCTATACTTGCAGTATCCACTATGATTGTTGTTATCAGCATATACTTTATAACATTTCATATATGCAAAATAAAATTGCGTTAAATAATCATGTAATTCTGTAAATAACATTTATAATATTTCGTTACATTAATTTGCAAAGCCAAATACAAATGATGAAGCAAAAATTTTAAATTCACGATTATATGCAATTTTGATTTTCACTGTTTTATCAAAAGAGCCAGTCAATATAGTATTCGCTAATGATGATTCAGACAACACTTTCCAAAAATTAGTTTTATATTATTGCGAAAGACTAAAATTACGCCCATCAAAATAACAATACATTAAGGCATTAATTTTGTTTAATATCACTGTATATTTCTGGCCTTCTTATAGAAAATAGTATATTGTGTATGAACCCAGTAATAAAGTTATGTTAGAATATCCTGTTTCTATATTTCCTCCTTTTATGTTGCCATTTGCTTTTTAATATCGCTGCATTTTAACCTAAATATTGCCGTTGTAATTTGCTCCACAACATCTAAGTACTCAACCCAATTATATTTTGAACATTTTTCGGAACAAAATAAGGATGAGTTGTGCCTAACATAAATGTTATCATCATTAACATTATATTTATCATCAAGATAGTATGTATTTGGCAAGTCGAAATCATCAATAGCTATATATAGCTTTAAGTTATCTTATTTCCAGTTATATATAATGTGTCACCCATTGTATCACCAGATTTTTGTAAGGAAGATTTTATTAATAATATCCACAAAATGTTTAGGAAGACAGTCCTGAGCGTTTGTTGGATCCGCCAGATTTGTAATTGTAATTATTTAATAAAACTTTATATTAACATTATTATAAAATATTGTGGAACCATTACCTGTTTCACCAAGTGTAACAATTTGCTCGTCATTTATTTGGATTAATAAACCATCAGTAGTTGTGAAATTTACATGGTTCTTATCACTATCGTATGTTATTATATTTATTTTCTTCTTAGTTTGAATACAAAAATCTTTCCAGAAGAAATCTTGGAACATTCCAACATTCTTATTTTGTAGTCATCGTCACCAAAGTGGACTAATAAATTTCCTTTCATAATGTCACCAGCTTTCTTATTTAAAAAAAATTAATTTAAGTTTAGTAATGTTTCATCTAATTTTAGTAATTCTTCATCAACTTTTTCAAATTGATTATCCATGAAACCTGTTATTAAAGTATTTACATTAATATCAATATATTCGCTTGTTACTGCATCACTTCCACTAGCAGTTTGTCCTAATTTTACAATCTTATAATTATTCATATTTAGATTTTTGTAACATTTCTGATGATCCGGGTTGGTGACCTATCCCACGGTGAACGTATTCATCCAATTCAGTTGTAATAGTTATAACTTCATTTGTTGCTGCATATTTAATAGTATCCAGTTCTATATCACTTGTATAAGTTAATGTAGTAAAATAGTATAACTCATATATATATATATATATATATATATATATATATATATATATATATATATATATATATATATATATGGAAGAAATATTGTATGCCCATAAAGTGTAAAATCATGGAAACATGCTATCAAAAACCATTTAGTACACAATAATTTTAACAAGCAGGAGCATACAATAATGAAATTACAAAAACAGAATTCACTCTAAATTTGTTTACAAAGATTTTTTTGAAAAGGTAAAAAGGCAACATACCACAAAGCAAGAAACTTGAGTGCAAGTATTAAGTATTAAATATAAGTAGCGAGAAGTGGTCCGAGATTTATGGTCGGGCAAACATTTGTACTAAGGTACCAAGCTATTTTAATGTTAAATTAATTCTCAGAATGATTGTTACGAAAATTGTTTTGAAAAGAATTAACATATTAGACGATGACAAATGTAATTTCTGAAAGAATGAGAACGAAAGTATTGAACATCTCTTCTGTGATCGCAATATTGCTTCAAAGTTTTGGTACCATTTTATTAAACAACATATTTATTGTCCCTAGATTATCTG
Organism: Margaritifera margaritifera; assembly: GCA_029931535.1. Taxonomy (NCBI): domain Eukaryota; kingdom Metazoa; phylum Mollusca; class Bivalvia; order Unionida; family Margaritiferidae; genus Margaritifera; species Margaritifera margaritifera. The sequence continues at coordinate 2,616,303 of JAQPZY010001511.1, forward strand.
ATAGCCAGAAATGTTTGATTGTAAGGCGGCCTTGGGACGGTGTTCCCCGACCCAGTGGTCAACCTATTACAGGGATATAAAAGTAAAATTAACAGACGTTTAAAAAGAAAAACACATATTAGTACAATCAAAGAGTTATATCATAATAACCGCCGCCCCCCCCCCAAAAAAAAATCACTGTAAAATTATGTGTTATTATCACTTTTAGAATTTACACAATTAGAAAAAAATGGAGTAATCTATATTAAATATAATAAGGATAACATGCAAAAACATGCTGCATGTTGCATACCAAGAGAGACAGTAATTATAATTAATTAGTATAAAGTTTAGGTATTTTACTCCATATTAAGTCATATTGCTGTATTACATTTCTTGTTTTAATCATTTTTGTTTGAATATGACTTAAGAGTTTTTCTTTCTTGGAAATTCATTTTGGATATACTCGACCGCTTTATAATGCATATTCAGCAACTATGTTCTAAATGTATGATCAATGTGATATCTAGTACTTGTTTAATAATTTAATAATCATTTAGGCATGTAATATTTGCTGTGATAAACACCTTTTCTTAAAACATATTGATAATATATTTAGCTGAGTATAACCATGATGAGTTGGACAATTGATGCATACATAACTAACATCACTTACTTGTATATTAGATTTTTGGCAATATTTTCCTTCTAAGTCACCAGTTAGATGTTTCTAAAATCATCATTAACAAAGCAAAAATAACAAAACATTTTTGTCTGCGATAAGCATTTCTTCAATAAAACATATTTGACATCGTTTTGCATTATAACTCATTATATAATATACCTATATATGTATTATTTTAACATTCTTTTACATTAATTTGGCATTAAATACTATTATATAATATAATAATTATATATATATATATATATATATATATATAGATATATATATATATATATATATATATATATATATATATATATATATATATATATATATGCTTTGTAAAACTGAAACGAATATCCACATATTTAAATTAGAATATTTTTGCAAATATTCGAATAGAATAAAAAATTGGTATTCAAATATTCGTTTGTTTACCCGGCAAGTTTAGCAGCATTTTGTTAAAGAATCAAACAAACTCAATGTAAACTACGCAACGTTGAAATTATTAGTTCACAAGGGAACAAGTTAAAACCTGCTAAATCACATGAAATAAAAACTCCGACTCACAAGGTGTTCATCATGTCAAAACTCTGAATAGTCACATTATTCCAATCATCGTCATTTATATTCATTATACTCTCGAAAGATAACGTGTACTAAGGCAAGGTGATGAAGAACGTGGTATAGGAAACGGATCGTATCAAAGTCAACAAAGTCTTTACGCACTATTCAGACAGAGCTCCGAAAAATGTGGGAACTGTCGTCGAATTTTAGTTCTGTCTGGATCAGAAGTAATCAATCCCGCAAACCATTACCACTTTCCACCCCACCCGCCCCTGAGCATCGTGCCCCGGAAAGTGAACTCCAACATAGTTGCGCATTTGGTCTTTATACAAGTTTTGTAGTAATTACACAGCTATGGAATTACCAATTTGCTTGCAATCTGACACTATTCGTTTATTTTCTTAAGTTCAGTAATGCAGATGTTAGCTTCGTATCAACAAGATGTACATGGACCAGTTGACATGACTTTGGGACAGAATCCTTTAAATTTTAGGAGTCGAGAGTTTGTTGTCATAATAATGCTTGCTACTCTCTGTTTTGCTGTGCATTAGCACAAATCCATAGTTATCAACATATATCGCAATTTGTTCTGGGATCATTTCACTTTTTCTTTCCTATGTCGTGTTGAAAATAACTTGATTTGTTTGTTGGGAATCCCTCTTTACCCAGGAAACCGATTGTCAACTCCCAAATTGGGTTGAGGAAGGAGTTAGTTCCCACGTACCTGGCTCTTGTAGACGTTACATCATACTGTCTACAGAAGCCACAAGGCCATTTCACACCTATTGCAATATATCTCGTACATATAAAATTAGGTCAATACTCGTCTATGGGTTTCGGTTAAAACAATTATTTATTAAGTCATAATTCGAGTATCGTATAGCTTAGCAGTAAATCCCAACGTTCGATTTCGGTATTTTATAGTCGGCCAAAAAGTCAGTCCCTGCCGAAATGTCAGGTATGTATTATTATCTAGAATCAAAGTATCTAAATTAATTTAAATTAGTTTGGCCACATGTCCGGGTGTGATTTCGATTGTGAACAAATCACTTCCCAAAGAAATATTTGAGATAGCCCCCGCATTTAATTGAACAGGTAATCGTGCTTCTGCCATTTACCGCCCGTCTTCAGCACTTAAGGAACGCTTATGTTTGTACTAAGTTAGAAGATAAACGAGGAGAATAGCACCTACATTCATTTGATTTTTTGTTTGGATCCTAATAAAAATGTACCCAAGACCCCCACAACGTCAGTAATACTCAAGACCCCCACAACGTCAGTAATACTCAAGACCCCCACAACGTCAGTAGACTAGATTTAGATCACTTAGTTCACAACGTTTTCAATGCGGCTTAACTGGGAGTGGTGGGTGTCAATAAATACGGCAGTAGACAAAGAAAAAAGGATGGATTTGATACCTTTATTAACATCGACGAATATTCGAATCCAGTTCGAATACATTCAACGAACATTCGAATTGGAATATTTGGCATTCGTTTAAGCTCTTGGGCGATGAAGAAAAAACAAACAAACAATTAATTATAAAAAAATGGTTTGCAGACCGCGAAATTTCAAAGAAATATATATTAGAAGAAAACTTAGACAAATAGAAATGTCAGGAAGATATTGCCCAACCTTTAACAAAGTCCATTTAAAAAAAAAAATATAAAAAAAAAAATAAAAAATAAAAATAATAAAAATAGGAAAACTGCAAGAAGAGACAGATCAAAACAGGATCAGTTAATTACAAAATAAAACGGAAAACAACACCAATTAATAGACGCATTACTGCAAATAGATGATGTTAGATTGCAAAACATTTTTCCACAGCCTGATTGTAACCTTTTTAATGAAAAACGATAAAACTCCTCCTGTTATTACTAAAGCCATACAGGCAGATATTATTTCAGATAAAACCAAATTTGACTTAAATAGATATGAAAGTATGAAATTACCAAAATAAAAAAAAAATTGATATGCCTGTGACAAAATTAGACCCTTTGAAAGATGAACTAAACGCTGTAAAGAAAAACTTCAAGCAACTCGTAAAAAGAACACATAAAATAAACGGTTTAGATTAAGTACTAGCTTCATAAAAAGGCTCACCAATAAAACAAAGCAAACATTTTTGCAACGACAGAAACAATCCGCTCCCGCCAAAAAGGAAAAAAGACAAGGACATTACTACCACTAAAACAATTAATATTCTACGATTATTTTCCATTAGCAATGAAACCCCATATACAACTCCACCAACGTCACCAGAGCAAGAAGAAAGAATAAATAAATACTGGTGACAATTTTGTTTAAAATATAACATATATTCATTTTTTTAAATATATTGCAGTTTAGCAACAGGATCATATATCAATGGAAGCAGTTCTGATGTTATTTTCATTTACACCAAATAGTCCACCATTTACACCAAATAGTCCCCTAGGTAGGACAAAAGGAGTTAATGTATGTACCGGTAAATAAGATTTACCAAATATCATCAGTCTTAGTGCGTGTAGCATCACAAGATAATATACAAGTATATTTTAATAATGAAAGAGTAACATATTACTTGTCAATAAAGAGCAAATATAATAACACACACACACGCACACACACACACACACACACACACACACACACACACACACATATATATATATATATATATATATATATATATATATATATATATATATAACATGCTAGTGAGAAATACACGTTATCAGTTAAAAAAACAACATTGGAGGATCCATATTTGGAAATGTGTTGAATGCATTAAAAAGGTTTTTTCAAGTGGAACAAAGATTTCAGCAAGCAAATTATCAACAATAAGTAAAGATACGGTTAAACTACTAAGCACAAAAAATTGGATCTACGGTATAAGAAGGTATACAGAGTCACATACAGACACAAGCAAAAATTATTAGAGAGAAAGCTGTTGAGAAAATAACTGAATAAATGAAATCAAAAGATGTTTTAAAAAACGATTGGACAGTCAGCAGAATTACCACTAGAAATAAAGCAAACAATACAAATATTGTCAAATTGAAATACCCAAGTACAAGAACTCTTAGAAGATTCATCAAAGAAATTATTAAACCAGCATTCTAGGGAACTCTTGACAGATTTGATGCTCGGAAGTAATTTGATGTATGGCAGTGGAATGAAAAGGTTATAATTATATATATATATATATATATATATATATATATATATATATATATATATATATATATAGTTTTATCTTAATATTTGAATATTTTTGCAGATGATCCAAGTGATGAATCCATTAGGAAATTTGAGCATGTTGAGTTCCTTTCATGTGATCGGAATAAGGATATTGAACTAAAAGTAGACACAGTTCCGCCAGCAACTTATGATGTGAATGATGCAATATCATTCGTTAATAATGCATGGAGTCACTTTCAGAGTGCCCACCAGCTAGTAGCATGACATGACTAGTATCATTTTCGAATGATCATGTTGTGGTTTCAAGATAGTGGTAGTGGAAAAGCATCTTTGAAAAAAATGTAAAACTAGTCCTCAGTTAATACCAGTAGCAGCAGTTGCAGACGATGACCATAATGATACTGGACAAATATTTACAGCAGCGTTTAATGCAGGCTTAGAAACTTGTAATAATGAAGGATTTACAAGAAGACCGTTTCTCACTACCGGTGACAAACAAATGTCATTCTTTTTGCCATTATCTAGTATATTTGGTGTATGCCGTGATATAAATACAACATTTTGTGGTGACAAACACATAATAATTTTAGATAGAAATCCACCTGTGCAATATATTATGAAAACAGCTGGAGGAGGTGTATATGTTGATGGTAAATTTAACATTAATCATATTAGTTTATTTATGCCCCAACTTGAAATGGCGCTGACAATGGCAAGTGATATTGAAACAAAATTAGTTGTTGACTATACCAAAAAGATGTATTTTGAACATATGAGGGCATATAGAAAAATATATAACGCTAATGAATTAACTCCAGCATAGAGAATCACTACAAATGCATCTGAAAATTGCCAAGACATGTGTCTATAGAGTGATCCAAGTGATGCATCAATTAGGAAATTCGAGCATCTTAAGTAATTTTCGTGTGATAGGAATAAGGATGGTGAACTAAAAACAGACACAGCTCCGCCAGCAAATTATGGTGCGAATTTTTTATTTTGAATATAAAGTGACAAAATATATGCTAAAACAAGATATTTACAACATTAGAAAACATACTGCTTTCGTTAAGTTTTGCAGTAGCCACGGGATCTGTTTATAGTGCAACATCAAAAGCAACTCAAACTTCTGGTTTATCTAACCTAGGAGTTTCGAGAAAACGATTTTAATATAATATAACAATATAAGATGTCATACACTGAATTTGAATAGAATTTAAGCCAACACCAGGAAAATAAAATAAAGAATATGCACAAAAAAAGCAACCAATCGCTATAAGACTATATAGAAACCAATTACACGGCTTAGATACATTTATGTTAACAAAAGCGCAAACCAAATGAATTACGAAATCAAAAGGCCAAGGCCATGGTGTAGATATAAAAGTTTGTACGGACACAATTAAAGAAACAAGGTGGGTTCCTTTCAATGTTATCTATAATCGCGGGGACAGACGGTTTCTTCTACCAGGTCTTTTGAAAAATCATTTGAAAAAGAATTCACTTTGCCAGGAACAAGAGGAAACTGTCTATTTTCTTCTGTTTGTAATGAGAATACCATACATAAAAAAGGTAATAAAAGCTCTAGTAATACTAGTATTCAAATCAAAATGATTAAAAAAAACCCCAAACAATTATATAAAAAATCTTTAGTGGTTCTTTTTGAAAAGATATGCTTCCAAGCATAAGACAAAATCAAAGTATCATAGTTAATTTAGAAGACTTTTTCAAAGGTAATAGAACACATTGTGTAGCTATTTATAAATACCCCAAAAGTATGGAATTAAAATACTTTGATTCATTTGAGCTACCTTTACTTGATACTACTAAGACATACATGAGTGGTAAGCAAACTATTTATTACTCTTCTGACATATAACATGTGGATAGTTTCATATTATTGTGTATATTATGTAATACACAGATACAACATTTATTTAATAGATATTTTGCTACATTTTAAACAACAACCAAGTCGTTTTAATGAACACCTACAAACAATATACAAATACAATTAACATACTTATATAATACATGAAATCATTGTTTAATGTGTAAAAACAAGCAAACTGATACAACAGATGAGAGTATTAGTCATACAAAGAATAACAAAATGATTAAGAAGGGTATACGTTCAATATGTGGCAGGAATTGCAATTTAGTAAGCATAATCAATGGTATAAATATTTGCTAACTTTGACTGATACATTGTGAAATATGCATGGACAATACCACTACAGAACAAAACTGAAATTAATATAACAAATACTTTTAAATAAATTTTTTTAAAAAAAACACCAGGAAAGAATATAATAAAACTTTTTAAGTAATGCTTGAATGATAGTAATATTTAAATGTATCACACACTTAATGAGGGAAAGTCTGTGGTTATTGAATGTTTTAATAGAATTCTTTAAAGTATAATGTGGAACTATTTTACTCCAAACAACAGATATCAATATTTTTATATTTTATGATATTTTAATAATACAAGAACCAAAAATATGAAATAACACCTATAGAGGCCAGCAAAAATGAAAATGAGCAAACTGTTTATACGACTCTATTATAATTCGAATTTTAAAGGAAAAACAGCCAAAATACAACATACATGATATGGTACTGGTATCCAAGAAAACAAATATCAATTTGTGGAGGGATATACTCCAAATTATACAGAAGAAATTCTTTAAATAGTAAAGATTAGATATACTAACGCTACTGTTTATGAAATAGAAGATTTTAAAGGTTCAAAAAGATTGATGGTACATTATATGAACTTGAATTACAAAAAGTGAAACAAGAGATCTTTAGAATTGAAGAAATATTAACACGTGATTATAAGAAGAAACAAACGTTTGTTATATGGAAAGGGTATGGCACACAATTGAATTAGTTTAAACATATGTTATTGTCAAGAAGATCACGATACAGGGCAAAAGAATTCGAAACAAGTTTTTCAGCTTACGAGTTCGTCTCCATTATAAAAAAATATTTAATTAATGAGCATGCAGGCAAGAGTTCTGGAGAAAATCAAGACAGGTGACATACATATATTGAAATGAGAGGGATGAAATAAGGATAAGAGCGGAGGGATTGTGTTTGGTGTGGTCCGGTACGTACAATTTAAACTGCAGTCATAATGAAACAAAAATTAATCATATTTTTGGGAATCTTTTTGTGTTAATGCATTTCCTTTCTTAGAAAAATGTTTGTTTCTGATGTGTAAAGTTCGTTGCCAAATAAAAGTGTGTCGGTATCTATATTAATATTCATTAATGATAATTTGCGATAAGGCTCATTTCTTGCGTTATTAAATAATCTGCATTCAAAAAGAAAATGATCGTTGTTTTCTATTGGAAATCCACAGGAACAGGAAGGATTGGCAATAAGAAAACGGCTAAATACACCATAACTCAGCGAACTGCATTTGTGCTTAACTGGCTTAATACCACAGAAGCTTGCCTATTACCATATGCTAAATAACTTGAAGCAGAAGTTTTGCACTCGGTAATTTCTTTTTTGAAGGTCAGTATAGATGAACAATTTCTTGAGGATTGTGAGTCGTTAAGGTGGAAGTAAATCGGTTATATAATCCCGAGCCTGGTTGTTGATAATTTTATAAAAACTGCAGAGATTTTTTTTATCTTTTGCCTTTCTGCGAGAGTAGGCCATCCAGTTTCAAAATAAAGTGTTTCTCTGCTAGCAAATTTTAGTAGTTCAGAAACTATACTGACAGCGTCAAGCTGTAAATTTTCAAGTTTTTCAGAATCCGAGTTAGTACAGGAAGACCATATTTCAGATGCATATTCCAGAATTGGGCGAATGTACGTTAAATAAATTTTATTCAGGTTATATTTTGATAATACGTATTTAAACTTCCTCAGTTGTCAAATTCGCATCGATACAGAATGAATTATAGACTCAATATGGTTGCTCCAAGAGGCATTGGATGATAAAATAATTCCCAGATATCGATGTGATGTTACAAAACGAATCTTTTCACCCGAACAATTCAAGAGCTGGTATGTATTCCAGTTCCCTGTTGGTGAAAAGGACGCACTCTTGTTTTGGATGGATAGAAATTAACAAGCCAAAGATTTGCACAATCCGATAATTTTTTAAGATTATCGTTTAATACGCATTGAATAAAAAGTGGATCAGGCGATAAGCATTGTAAAGAGGAATCGTCTGCAAATAATCTAATCAGTGATTTTAAATTTTCAGCTATAACTTCAATGTATATATGAAAAAGAAATGGACCTAATACTGATCCTTGCGGTACTCCTGCAGTGAGTTGTCCAAGCTTTGAGAATTAATTTCCTACCATGACTCTTGGAGTCCTGTTAGCTAAGTAATCATCTATCCATGCCAATAGATTTTTAATAATTCCATAGCTTTTCAGTTTATGAATTAATTCCCTATGCCACACTCTATCAAAGACTTTTAATATGTCACAGAATATAATGCATACAATTTCACATCTGTCAATGGCATTGCAGATGTTATGATAGATATCCATGAGCTGATATGTGGTTGAATGACCAGGTATAAAACCAGATTGAAATTTGTAAAGAAATTCATTTTCATTGAAATAATTCTACATATATTTATTGACCAATCTTAGAAAAGTTTGCCAGTGTTACTCAAAAGAAATATGGGCCTGTAATTTGACAGAATTGATTTGTCATCTTTCTTGAATATTGGAACCACACTGGACATTTTTAAATGATTTGGAGATTTTCGTAAATTTAATGACTTATTAAAAAGTAGTAATAGTGGTTGGTAATTGAAAATTTTGTTTTCTTACGTAAGAAGTGGCAAGTATCATCTGGACCAGAAGCTTTGGTGTTTTGTAATGTTGTAATTATGTCTATAATCTCGCTTTCAGTGAGTTGTATTTGATTCAATGTGTGTCGGGTTTTTGCCTCAAAGAAAGGCAACTCTCTTTCATGATCATCAATAGAGGAGATGGAGCAAGTTCATTCTTAGGTACTCTTGAAAGATATACAAAAATTTAACTATATGAAGAAAAGTTGGAATTATTCTTTCTTATGTTCTTTCATATGCAAATACTTTATACCCTTTGTCATATTGTTAGTAGACACATCATATATCGTCATTATTTTTTTTTAACCCTGGTCTATTATATTCCTTCAGTAGTTCATTAATATATTCAAATGTAGAAGATAAACCATTGATTTTTTAATTTACTGATACATATTTAACAATCCCAGCACTACTCTCAAGACGAAACTGCGCTGAGTATAATGAGTGATAATAATTAGCTTAATTGGTTGGTGTACATGTTGCCTTTATAAAATGTTTTAGACCAATTGTTACCATCAAAAGAGTATTCACGAAAACTGCTGATATTTTTACAAATTTCCTGCGCAGTCACAAGTTGTACATTTTCCAATTTATTATTGAACCTAATAGTATCTACATGTTCAATAACTTTATCACCAAGGAATAATTCCATGAAAGTATTCCGAAAGCTAAACGATGTATTCATGTACTTTTAAAATTACAAAACTTCTCCCCAACAGTATGAGCTGTTACATAATGTTTGCCTCATAATCTTATAATTTTTCACATATATACACTAAAATAAGGCTTAAAAGAAATATATATTATATAATAATGGAAAACGTTCAAGGAATAAATCTAGAAACTTAACAAAATAGGAACTAATCAATTTTATTGGATCACAACATCAAAATAAGCTGGCAAACCACCACACACAGACCAAAAATATAATATAATAACACAACAATTAACTAATACATTTGCAATAAATTATGAGATTCTTACAATCAAAAACAAACATCAAAAAACAGGAGAATACAAAATATTCTTTAAACAATAATTGAACATTATACGTGATCCACTAAAAAGTAAAGAAGTAAAAGAACGAGGGCCACTAAGATACCAACTTGTTATTAAAATTCAATTGGAAAAAGAGAATGGTGATAAACTTGAGGCGAATATATCAAACCCAATCACAATTGGATGGGATTGAAATTGATAAGACTTTGTTTACAAGTTATTAAATAATTGATACGAAACTTACTGTTTTTTATGACTGTTTCAATTATTTAATATTTAAATACAAAATATATATAAAAAATACGTGCTATTTCGTATATCCCTATATATAGCGCTCGAGCCAAAAGTAAAAAATGCGACATCATGCATAAAATGTGATGAGTAGAGATAATCGTTGCTTTGAGTGGTTTATTTTATCCGCATTACATTCTCAATATAAGATACACAAGGAACAACAAAATACAACCAGTGGTTTGGTAAAGAACTTAAATGCAATAAAGTTCAATTTCCAGTAAAGATTAAGATATTAAATCTGAAAAATTAAACAATCTACGTGTTATTGCTTTTGGATATGATAATGGTTTATATCCATTATATTTAAATAAATATAAAAATAAAAATGTAAAATTGATTAATTTATTAATAATATCAGAAGTAATGAAAGAAGACACAAACTATCACAATGTTTGGATAAGGACGTGTCCAAATTATTACATAAAAATTCATTAAAGGAACATAAACAATATGCCTGTCTTTATTGACAAAACTTGTTTAATCAAAAAGATTTACTAGATACCTAAATTGTAAAGGAATTAATGAAGCAGGTCAAAAAGTGTTATGTCATGATGAAGAACATAATTTACTTCATTTTAAAAATTATCAAAACCAGATGACTCTTCCATATGATATATATGCTGATTTCAAAGCTCTTAACCAAAAAGAAAAAGAAAATGCAGGAAATAAAACAGAACTAATTGCAAAATATATACCTTGTTCTTTTTGTAATATATTAGTAATATAGAAATAATTTGCATAAAAATATATAGGTAAACATATTATTTAAAATCTCGACATTAGAACACAAATTATCAAAATGTTTTTCAAACAACCAGCAGAAATAATAACGAGTGAAGAGACTAAAAACAATATGAGTATGAAGCACATTGTTATATATGTAAAAAAAAAAAATAATTAAAAATAATGATAAAGTAAGAGATCATTGCCATATAAGTGGGAAATATCCTAGAGCAGCACAGAACCAAATGTAATTTAAAATGAAAAAATTTTCCATGTAAAATAAATATTCCTGTTATTTTCCATAATTTACGTGGGTATGATGGACATCTTATCAGGAATGAAATTGCAGTAGCTTAAAAAAAGAATACAATGCATAGGTAAGAATATGGAACAATATATGACTTTTTCTATTGGACAGTTTAAATTGATTGATAGTATGGAACAATATATTACTTTTTCTATTGGATAGCTTAAATTGATTGATAGTATGGAACAATATATTACTTTTTCTATTGGACAGCTTAAATTGATTGATAGTATGGAAGATTATATTACTTTTTCTATTGGACAGCTTAAATTGATTGATAGTATGGAAGATTATATTACTTTTTCTATTGGACAGCTTAAATTGATTGATAGTATGGAACATTATATTACTTTTTCTATTGGACAGCTTAAATTGATTGATAGTATGGAACATTATATTACTTTTTCTATTGGACAGCTTAAATTGATTGATAGTATGGAACAATATATAACTTTTTCTACTTTACGGTCTAAATTCCTTGATAGTATGCAGTTTATTATGGGTGGAGTTGACAATATAAGTAAAGCTATGAAAGATGATGATTTTAAGATCACCAAAATGTTTAGAAGAAAAGGAAAAATTATGATGTCTTATTATTATGAAAGAAGGGTGCTTACCCATATGAATATACAAACAGCTTTTAAAAATTTAAAGAAACAAAATACCTGAGAATTTGGTTTTTTGAGGACATATCTGATAATGATTATGTACATGGTAAATTGGTTAGGGACACATTTGGCTGCAAACATTTAGGAGATGTTCATCATTTATATTTAGAAACTGATGTAATATTCTTGCTGATATGTTCCAGCGTTTTAGAGAAGTTATGATAAAATAATATAAGCTAGATCCATGTTATTATATAAGCAATACATCATTATTATGTGATTGTTTGTTGAAATAAAATACAGGATCAAATCCTAAACTTCTTACTGATATTGATAATTTTTTATTATTTGAACTCAATCAGGTATGGTATATCAATGGTTGGAGTAAACAAAATACACGCAAAAGCATATAATACATGTATGCCAGATAATGAAAAAACAAAACCATCTTCTTATATTTTCCCTTCATGCAAATGGAATATATTCCTAGTCAATAACAAAACCTCTCCAATATAAATGATTCAAATGGATTGCTTCAGAAACAAAAAATATGATGAAATATTAAATACTGATGATGATAACTATACATGATACTTTTAGAAGTTGGTCTAAAATATACAAATGAATTACACGATACATATATAGATTATCCATTAGAACCTGAAGCAATCAAAGTAAAGTATGATTGATCAACAGAGTTTCAAAAAAGTTGTTTTAAGTAAAAATAAAAAAGAAATTGGTAGAGTAAGCAAACTAGCTAATCTAATGAAAAAAGAAAAAAAAATTATATTGTAGAATACTACAGTTATACGCTCAGCTAGGATTAAAAATCACAAAAAGTTCAAAGAGTAATGAAATTCAAACAAAAGTCATGGATGAAATTATATATTAATCATAATATAAAACTAAGATTCGGGACGGAAATACGGACTACGGACTTACAGTCGCGATGACGAACGGATGGACAGCAGAAAAACAATGCGTGTCATTGTGCTATCGCAGTAGGAGCATAATAAATCACAATGCTATACCTGAATTGTGTGAAACTTTACATAAGTTGGAAAGAAATATTCTTATTAATATGTTACTGTTGTAATATTATGTTTCCTTACTGAAATATATTGTGAATATGAAATAGTTATGCAAACAAACAACAACACTAGCACTTCATTCCATTTAGCTAGATAGGTCACTATGCAGATGGAGAGATAAGTAGATAAACTAAATCTCTTTCAAGAATGTCAATTCATTAGCCGTATCCGATATAAAATACTATGATATTACAGCATAGTATTAGATATATGAATCATTGCACTGAATATACAATATATTTAATCTAAAGTTACACACCCTATCATCGTCGCTTTCTTTTATAACGACCTCTGCTAACTGGACAGACAAATCAACTTGCCTTGCCCTGGGTAATTCCTCCTGAAAATAAGTTAATAATGATTTCATAAGAGATATAAGTAATGACAATAAAGCTATATTTCTTCATATCGTATATGTATAGAGTATGTGCAGCACTTGCGACCACATTACCAGTATGTAATAATGACCCTTTTTAAGATGAAGCCCCATGGCCAAGGCGGTGATGCATTTCTACCATTCGTTACTTGATTTAGATGTATACTCATAAATAAATGACTAGTTTCCGGCTGGTTTTATGATATCAATAAAATGAACATAATTGCCTTTTAACTTTAAAATACTGACGTAACTATTGTATAGTGTTTAATGGTGTAAAAGCACAAGCTTTGCCATATAATGTCGAGCAAATATTAGGTGCTAAAAATGGTAAAGGTAAAAAACTTAATAAAATTTGTAGGAAGGAGTGGCCTTCCAAATAAAAAAGCACTCCTGAAAGATTTGACATTAAAGGCAAAGATAGTGTACAAATTCTTAAAGTAATATATAATAAATGTAAAGACAGGAATACATAAATAAAAAAAGTAATAAACTGGATATTTATCTCTATTAAACACGGTGATCTTTACTTAGGCCAGTAATTTTACAACATACCGTAAAACGGTTTTTGGTGACTTATATGTATTTGTGGCACAAACAACTGTTTCCGTGAGATCAGATTCGGAATGTTCTAACTTTGTTTTCACCAAAATGGGTCATTTTTAAATACAAATTACATATAGGGCCAACTGTTTCTAGCGGTGATCGTGGCTGTTAGACCAACTTGTCATTTGAACACAGATGATTAGACAGGTACTGAATAATTAAATTGGGCGAAATTAAGAAAATATTCTTTCTCGCTTTATGGTACCTTATTTCCTCGCAGTATGCTTTTATTCGCGTTCTGCATACGCATATAAATTTTACTCTCTGCGTTTATAATGAACACAGTGAAATATGCATTTTATTTCGTTTTTCAGAGTCTATAATCATTCTGCAAAGTATTTGAAAATCTTTATATATAAAATATATACAATTTTCAAAAAAGTCTCACCCAGGGCTAAATCCAATTAAATCCATTGTAAATCACTATGACTTGGTTTACTCATGGACGCAGACACTATACTGCTTATGTGGACCCTAAAGAAGCGGTGACAACATTAGATGACTCCAGTACAAACGTAATAGACTCTACATCGAATATGTTTTCACTCCGAAATACCTCACCTACAGCGATGACTTCAGATTTATACAAAATAACTAGTGCACAACATTACCCTTGTCTTGTGATTTAATTTAATACAATAAACTGGTTAACTCACCTTAACGAAGTTAACATATCAAAGATATTTAAAGATAAAAATGCACTGTACTGAAACTCAGTTTTTCAAATAAAAAAAATTAAATACTTTTGATAACTACACAGATAAATCTGACAATATGGACTCTACGAATAGACACAGATCACAGTGTGACGAGATTGTGACAGAATCAACTAAACTGGACGGTGCAAATCACAACATATGTCCTGTTTATTTCAAGATGCGAAACTGCTGTCTGAACGTCAAATGGAATAGCACTAATATGAAATAATTTAATTTGATCTACGACAATTTTAAAATTCCACAACAGCATAGCAGGAGACTCAATAACGAAAGACAAAAATACTTCATCGATTGTGGACCAGGAGAATATAAAACTGAAATACAGTAAGGTTTTAGGGAACTTACACGTGCTGTTGTGTAAGCAGTTACAACTTTGAAGCTTGTACTGTTAAATACTGGAGAACATTGTCATCTGATTAAATTAATTCAATATCAGAGAAAGAGGATCCTACTGGCTGGATATATATTTTTCTGCAAGATTGAAATGGTCAGACAGATGTAGAAATTACAAGGTTAAACCCAAACATTGGACGATATGCAATCTGTATATTAGGTGCACGGGTACAAAAAAGAATATCTATTACACAGTCTGTTGCGACAGTATCAGACTGCTGAAAAGGTTATGGGGGTATTAATTTTAGGAGAGCAAGGTTACGACAAAGATGAAAATAATAGGGTAAAATTTCAAAAATATATAACAGATTCAAAAAGACAAATTACACAATGCCGTTGGTGATGACGGAAGCTTGTTGTTACCTAACATGGTTATGAAAATGAGTAGTGATGTAAGAGATGCAAGATACGAAAATAATTTACAGAAATCCAGTGACTCTTCTAAAGTAAATATAAACCCGACCATTAAAACCGAGATAAAAAAGAACGGTATTCCAAAGAATGATAAATAATCAGAGACTGTACGACAAGAAATTGTAAAGAATTAAAACGAAGATAAAGTGCGTAAAGACATGTAGAGAAGAAGGATTATGATGACGATATTTCTACTGTCAGGTATTCCAATGATGTCTGATTCTAGGGCATTCAAATGACAAGTGCCAATTTAGAAATGCCCCAAAACAATGTTGACTTTAAGGATGCATTAAAATAAACGATTTGTTTATTTGCAAACAATTATTTATGTTGATACAAATGGTTGCAGAAGATGCTATAGTTTACCTTTTGATGCAGGTTGCCAACCTTTAATCATGCCGGTTGCTAGGTTTACACATGTGATCAAAAATGGAAATAACAAAATCACTGCTGAAACAAAACAAGTAGCATGACGTGTTGAACAAGACAAACAATTGTTCCGCACTCCCAAGCAACCAACTTACGACACCATTAGTAATTCCAAGCAATGGTGCTGCATTTTTGGCTAATACAAACAAATAATTGCCAAATGGATTTTGCTCTTTTTAATTTTGTTAACAAAATAATCATCTTTGCCTCCTGATTGAGCATCAACACCTCCTCCACTACCACCTCTTACTAAACCTTTTACAACATTTACACAGAGCAAGTGTTTACATGTTTTCATATATATTGCAGTGGCTATATCAAAAATAAACTCCCTTTTCTTTGCATAACAGTTTGAGTCTTTCTCCCAGTGGAAGCATACTTTTTTAAAAAAAAATACATTTCTTCCATGTTGAACTTGTACATATTTTCAATCATTTAAAAAATGTTTCCAATTATTTCTAACATTATGATTTTAGTTTTTTTCTAGTTTATTCAGTGCAGTAGTTTTCTCACGATCATTGACTTCTCGTTAATCTTTTTAGGTGACTAATTTTCAGACAACTTTTCTTAATCCATTTCAAAACAGTGGATTTGTTCGACCCAAATCTTGCATCTCAATTTTCTCTAGTATTTCTATTGCTTACCTTTGTACAACAGTAAAAAGTCTATTAGATATTTAGGTTTAGCTAAGTAACTACATTATTGGACTTTTCTATTCGCTTAATGTATATTTCATCCTTACTATTCTAGACACATCTACTGCATATTTGCTTATAAACTCTGAGTCCACTTTATAACTAGAATTTCAGAATAGTTCGTAGAATACTCTATTTTATCTATCGATTGTTTTCCAGCATCAGAACATTCTAGCCTTTGCTCTGCAAAACCACTATCAGAATCATGAACGTATGTTTGAACTTCTGCGTCAAACACATCATCTTTATCTTAAGCAGGATTTTCAATTCTTTCATTTGAAAAATGTTGCTCACAGCCTGTGTTGGGTTTATTAAATAGCAGACAAAGATAGAGAAAGATGGAGAAAGTCCAACGGAAAGACCCGTGCAAAGCACAACTGGAGAAAGAATTGTGACAAAAATAGCAATTACCCCCTTTTCAACAGAAACTGAAGAGTACAAATAGACCTGAAACGAAAAGCATTAACAACACAATTTAGTATGCAACATTAAACTATGCCGTTACTATAGCCTCCAGCATATTAAAGTTTACAATTGGTCCACCATCAAACATGGATATTCAAGAAGGTGTAATGGTAATAATTCCAGTTTCTTTTAGTCAGTTCAAAATCGACTAACTGATAGCAAGAGGACTTTTACATTACAAAATTGTTATTCTATAATGTTTGTACCTTCAGTAAATGTTAAATGAGTCATAAAGCCCAAATTGACTATATTTCAGTTTTAAAAAGCAAACCAAATAAAAACCGCATATAATCTCTGAAGAAGAGTTTTTAAAATACAACATTACAACCTAAAATGTCCAGACTTGCGTGTCACAGCATCTACAGAGTCAACAGAAAACCTTACAACTACAAAGTCCAACCTGTCTCTTTGCTATACTTAAAATGATTGAGAAAATACCAAGTGCGCCACGGCTATATCCTACACTGCAGAAAATTAACGAGATTAAACATGATTTGATCGAGGAGATAGAGCGCTATACAGTCGATGGTCTCTCTGAGAAAGACATCTATTTTACAAGCCCACTTGACAACAGAAATGGCAAACCACCCATTTCATTGAAAACATAGATTGTATAGATGATTTCCAAAATATTTATGACGAAAGAATTAAACAGATACTGTTTCAAATTTTTGATGGTTTTACAATTTTGAAATATATGTGAAAATATTCAAAGATGGAATAACTGCAAATGGTGACAATGAAGAAAGTATTGATGTTAAATGTGTAAAATACAACTCATAAGTTAACATCACCTCGAGTAACAATTGCACAGTGTATATAACCAACTGCAATCCTAAATTGTTAGGAATGATGAGTATGTATGTATGTACTGAATCGGGTAAAGTTTGTGGGTTTTTGAAATATAAAAGAATATATACATTTTCATCCATCAAATCAATAACACAATGATAATTTAAATGGCTATTATTCGTATGCCCTACATTTTTTGCGTGTTAGAAAATGTTTTTCACGGAGTTTTTGTGTCATACAATGTTGATGGTCGTTACAAAAAGTTACAAAGGGGTACAATTAACAGATTGAATATCAGCATTATAGATGAGGATGAAAAAGTGATAGATTTTGATGGCATGACTGTAACGTATATAACGTATATTTTCTATGTAAAGTACATAGCATAATTCATGTATAGAATAATCGGAATATATCTCTTCCAAGGAATTTTACTTTAAACATTGAGACAAACACAGAAGATAAAAACGCTGCATTAGATCACAAAACCTCAAAAGAGCCATATTACCAATCTAGCAGATTCGTAAAACATTTTGATACAGCTAATAGAATTTTTGTTTTGTTGCAAAAACGAGTAGATACTCAAATACTCAAGACAGTGGGGGATAGCAATTTTAAAGATATAAAAACATGGAGAGAATATGTTAACAATAAATTAACTGCTATGAAAAGAGTGCTAATAAAGGGTTAACAAAATCTCCGGTCTATACAAACAGACTTACAAACAGACTTATGATAACTAGAAAGAGATTGTATAAGCAGAGCAATTGTCAAGACAGAGATGAATATCTTAAATACTGCTATTTAAGACATGCAAAAAGTAATGGAAATAGACAGTGGTGTACTAGGCTGAGTGCACACTGTAACTGATATAACTGAAATACTTTGTTATCTACTTGATAAACAGTGAGATAGATGCTTTGCTTAACGACATGGAGAAAATTGTTTAAAATCTCTAGAAAACTTGGGCAATTTGCAATCTCCACTGGAAGAGCCACAAAGAGATTTGAGTAATAAATTCCAACAGAGCGAAGAAGAGATTCAAAAGATGTGGAATGATTTTAACATATAAAATTATTGACTCGAAGAATCTAATAACAGCTAAAACTAATACACTATCAAAGTCGCAGCAAAATAACTAATTAAGAGCGATAAGCAAAGACATAGAGAACTTCAAAAACAAAATGAATGCTAATGAAAGCACTATTGGGTCTTTGAAAATAATTGCGACTTATCAATTACAGATATCAATGATAAAATATATACGATAAAAGATGTGTTACATTCGCCAAATTTTACAACATATTTTAGGATGTGGTTGAACAATGTTAAACAGACAAATGAGTATGTTGATCGAGAACTAGTTACTAATATCGATGTACACTGTAGTATTGACGAATTAAATAAAAGAATAAACGTGTGTGAAAAGATTTAAATGATTTGGAACAGATGTTTTCAACAGATGCATTCAAAACTGACGTAGATAAAAAGACTATCACATTAAGAAGTAGAAGCAATACAGTTCAAACCGAAATTATAGGAATCATGGAAATAATCAAGGTTCAATTGACAACATAAATGGGTGTCAATAATATTGCGTTGCTTGAGAGAATTAGAACATTAAAAGTAGAAAACGATAACATTATAAAGGAATTTTATAAAAATAAAGCTAAATATATGACTGGGTGTATATTGATTTACGATTTTCGCACATTGCACCAAACAAGGAGAATACAAATTTAGTATTATTGAAAATTGACAATACACAGATAAATTAGTTTTGAAGCTGCACATTTTGCAAAGAGGAAATAGTTCGCTGTCTTTGTCTATCTGTTTATATATATATATATATATATATATATATATATATATATATATATATATATATATATATATATATATATATATATATATATATATATATATATTTCAATTATGCGTAACTACCATTTGATTTTTGTCAAAAACTATATTATTTAAATCAAATGACAAATTATGTTAAGGACTTTTCGGGTATCTCCAAGTAACGTTATTTACACATGTATGCTAAAATAAAGTACTTCAGGCATCTAAATAAGACAGGCAACTAGGAATTGTACGTAAATCTAGCAATGAAAGCAATGCAAATCAAATGGCTCAAGAATAAACAAAACTAATAATAATAATTAGTATAATAATTATAATAATAATATTAATATCACAGTTACCGTAAAATACTAGTTTTATATTGACTTCAATTTTTTTAATTTAGCTTTCAATTTGCTTTAGCATACACACACACACACACACACACACACACACACATATATATATATATATATTATATATATATATATATATATATATATATATATATATATATATATATTAGTTAACATTATTTACATAACTTAAATACCTTACATCAGTAGCATAAATCCGTAGTTATCATAGAACAGCTACACACATTTACATAAACTTGCACTATCATTCGAAAGCACCTTGCGTTTGTAAAATATATGTGAAATTCGGGTACTAATAAATACTTCATGTGAAT
The DNA here is from genome assembly GCA_029931535.1 of Margaritifera margaritifera. NCBI lineage: Eukaryota > Metazoa > Mollusca > Bivalvia > Unionida > Margaritiferidae > Margaritifera > Margaritifera margaritifera. The sequence goes on from JAQPZY010001511.1 coordinate 2,636,979, forward strand.
GTAGGGTCACAATTTTACCTCCCCTCCTCTGCCTCTCTTACCCTGATGAATTAATATTTGCACACTAAAGTCAAACTGATTTTGTTTCTTATGCTTGAAATAGTAGAAAATAGTTACTATAGTGTCCAGATTCGTTCAGCATGTGCTAACTGACATGTACACCTTAACTTCAAAGAATCAAGGTCACTGTCGAGACAAGCACTAGATCTACTAGATCACCCGATACAATCTGACTGGGAAATGTGCGTGCTATTTAGGAAGTTAGAATGTCTCTGTGTCTACCTTAGTATAACTGGAACATCACTCGGCCATTTCTGTCAAGTTGGAGAAAGAAACTCGGATATAGTTGTAGGAATATGCATACATTTGATGGGTTTTGTGATTCGCCTTCGGTGGATTGCACCACATATATTGAGACAGAAAAGGTCGATAATGTTCCGTCGCTGTATTGTGCCATGTGAACAAAAGCAGTTCCGAAAATAGTTCCTAATGGCGGCGAATTAGATTGAGGTTTCTTTCTCGAGTTGACTGAAAAGGCCGTGGATGTTCCGATTGTACCTCTACAATGATCTCAGAGGGCGAACACTATCGGACAATTGGCAAGATGACTGACAGGGTATACCAAAATGAAGCTTGAGTAGTCGTGGGAAAATTAAGTACGACGCAACATCATATATCGAATCTTGAATTATTTAATACATTTGCATAGCGTCTTTTCATCTTTATCATCCATGAATGAAAACCTTATCATCTTAATGACAAAGCTCACTAATTGGTGAGCCGGTTAGATTATTTTGAAAAGTCCATGAATGTTCTTATTCATTTATGGAATATTAAATACGGTGTCCTTTAGACAGTCACTAGTGTCATATAACATTGATATCCTTCGTGTCACCGTAAACATTTTTTGTTTCAACAGGAATGCATAATGAATCGGTATCAGTCATGAGTAGTCATATTGTATCACCGAATTTTTTTAGCAAAAATTCAAAACTTTTTTTAAATATAATTCGTACATCGACTTGCTGAGTTCTAATACTGTAAACCCAAGACAGATCTGTTTGTTTAATTTCATGTTTTTATTTTTTAGACTGACTGGCAGCAAATCTATGTCTATTATTGATCTCCTAGCAGATGATAAAAAAAGTTATATCATCAGGACATAGTCTTACTGTTGTTTCAATTTTCTTCAAATTCTCCATCTGTTTGCCGAATACACACTGTTATTCATCAATTTAAAAATATTTTTATTGAACTCGTTATTTGCTTTTTGCCTCAAACTAGCACTGAACTATAAGTAAGGTTTAAGCCACAGCTGCTGTTCAAACAAAACAACTCTGTGTATGTTTTCTTTTCGTCAGTTTTCTAATGTACAGCTTTAGTATAAATTAGTTTTTTTTTTACCCTTTATCAGTTTCTTTGGCAACACTGACAAATCATTTTCGTCTGGTATAAGCTTTTCCGGTGGTGCTAGCGAACAGTCTTTACAATGGTCATGAACATGTTTTGAAATCTCTAAGTCTTCTTCTAACATGCAACCAGGATCGTTGTTATAAAGTATTTCAAACAGATTTCCTTCTACCCATGTAAGTGTTTCTTCATTTGTCCATCTGAAGTTATTTACCGACGTGTATTGGCTTATGGCCCATTCATATGATTTGTGGCATTTAGGGACATGCTTTGGTTTTGTTTCATCGATCTCTCCATTCTTTTGTGTCTTCCTAACTTCTGTATATAATTCGTGGTTTTCTTAGCGTTCTTATTTAGTATTATGTCAATTCCTTTGTGGTATCATACCAATCAGCATTCCTATGTGGTGTCATACCAGTTTCTATGTGGTATCATACCAATTAGCATTCATATGTGGTATAATACCAATTAGCATTCCTATGTGGTATCATATTAATCAGCATTCCGTTGTAGTACCATATCAATTAGCATTCCTATGTGGTATCATACCAATTCCGCTGCGAATTCTAATTTTAATCATCAGCAACATTTCGTAGTGTATCAAAAGCTATAATTGAACCTAATATTTTCAACCAATCCAACTTTCGCGGTATTGGGTATATTTAACACATAGAACCAGTTGTCCATAATTTTGCTAAGTTTAGCCAAGGGAAATCCAGAATAAAGGGAAGAAAAAAAACGCAAATTACCCACATAGTTCGTGAAGTAAACACTAAACTAGGTCAAATATTTAAACTGTAAATGGATTTAATCACTGTCAAATAAATATTATTACTATAAAAATTTAATTGTTTCTCATCTTTTTAAAGTCTTTTTTTCCAACATTGCATTCTACTCTAAAGATAATTGTTCTATTTATGATTATTTCTTTAATTTATACCAGGTAAATAATGTGTAAGAAATTTTTCATGTCATCTTCTGATGTATCTTTATCTTTACTCTCCGATGTGATCGCTCCTCACCTCTGCTAATTCCTGAAGTACTTTGTGAATGTTCTCGTCAAATTTAGAAAATGTCGAAGATTTACTTATTTTTTTCTCTCAGTTTATCTGTGACACATAGTCGATACTTTTCGGGTCATGCAGAGTAAAAGAAGATCGATTTGATCCTATACACTTACATAAAGGAGATAGGCAACTGTGATTATACAGACATACAGACAGACAGTCAGATAGATAAATATAAAAAAATTCCTCCTTCACATCATCATCAATCCTGAAAATACTTAAAATAGACTTCTTTAATTATATATTGGACCTATTAAACAACAGCACAAACATGTTTGACGCATAATATCTTCCGTACGTACAGACGAGCAGCTATTCAACTGTTTGTGAATTATGTGATTAGAGAACAGTTGACGCAAGCACAGGAAGCAGACGATCAGAAAGAAAGACACTAATGTAAGGAGGATTATTATTATGAAAATTTTGCGTGATTTTTGTTTAGTTTTTTTTTTGGGGGGGGAGGGGGCGTTCAAGGGAAAAGAAAGATATATCATGTAGTAAGCGTTTACAATGTGGACTGATTTTTTTCTTAATAGGTTACTTTGGAGACAAATTCTTCTGCTATCAAGTAACACTACCAGATGTATACATGTTGATAAATCGTGTGACTCAGACGCTTCCGATTACCGTAAATTGACGCGAAGTTAGGAACGGAGAGTATGAAGAGGTTTCTGAAATTGTTTAGTCGCGACAATAGACAACATTTCTTAGCCACTCTTCTTATCTTAATTGAGCTGTATCATCTTCCCTCTGGCTGTGGCAGTGAACTGACCTCAGAACAGGCGTCTGGGATGTCGTGTACGCCCCTAATTTTGTTCAAAGCCAAGTCTATACATGTATAATCGACTGGTTTGAAAATCGAGTTTGGTGGAGTAAAATTCAATGAACGCTCTCAATATATTTAATTAATAATTTTCATTCATACCTCCATGTTTGAAGTTAACTTCCTTAAGCTATATTGGAGGTGAAGCTCAACATTTCAAAGCTTACATGCACGGGCTAGGGTTGTCAAATAGTCACCACGTTGTATTCGAAAAGTGTGTAGACATAACAGACTAGTGGTAGTATATCAGCGGAATATATTACACAATACACTGATGATTTTTCAACAATTAAGCATGTCAACAGGCACTAATAAGGAACCATTTTTGTGTTATCAATACAGTTGCGTATTTGAACGAACGTTATGGCTAATTAAAGGAGTTTTCGACGATATGTAAAGATGTATAAGAGAGAGAGAGAGAGAGAGAGAGAGAGAGAGAGAGAGAGAGAGAGAGAGAGAGAGAGAGAGAGAGAGAGAGAGAGAGATTTTATTGGTAGCTTACCATTGTTGTTATTATTCTAAACTCTTTGAGACGATATAAATGTGGATTTTATTTAATTTCGAAATAAAACTGACTTGGTAACAATAATTAATAAATGCACTTTTTGTCTCAAGCCCCGACCACCCTCCAACGTGCAATTAAATATAGATTGGATTTGTTCCGATATCAGACTAACAAGTGAACGATAGTACAAATATCACGCTTCAAACCCCTGTTGCATATCTAAACAAAGATTCAGAATGTATTTATGATGTATTACTTACATGTATAAACTTATTAGATGTGTCTAGAAAAGTGTCACAGGTGTTCAAACCACCCGCAGCAAAGTAACTTGCACTACCAATTAATGGAGCCTCATAATAAATCATATGTGATTTTAAAACAAACTATACTAGTTCAAATGCAAAGTTCATGCTAGCTTTAAAATATAATATCTGATTCAGCAGACCTATCTGTCAGGACTATTACACCAACAGGTACATGTGTTAGCTCATGGATATAATCTGAGAATAACATAGTCTCATACATAATTGTCTTTTTTTCTTTCCCGGTATTAGTTATTTAGACCGTTTTCATAGATCTTTTCTGCTTTGGGAAGGTCGTGTTTTGAAGAATAGAAAATATTCAACATTTATCAGCATGATACCAACATGCAGGTATGTAATTATAACCTTGTGTCGACGAATAACGTACATTCTTAAAAAATATCAATTAAAATGTTTCTGAATTTGATCAAACTGAGAACAAACAGCAGATAGCTTTTCAAACAAAAATATACTTGGTGAACTTTTGTAGGAATAAATACTTATGGCTTACGCATTCGTTTTAATGGCAACCTTTTTTTTTTTTTACATTTTGGGCCCAAACGCTTATTGACTTCATTTAAAAATAACAACACGCAGTGACGAAAGCTCATTTCAGTCAGAATATGTTATGGATATTTGCATAACATAAAATCATACCAATAACACGGACTTTATTTAAATTAATCATACCAATAACAAGGACTTTATTTAAACTAATAATACCAATAATACGGACTTTATTGAAATTGATTATACCAATAATACGGACTTCGACAAAGGGAATGTTACCGATGTCATCACTATAAGATATCTCTGATGTACTTTTTATCGTGTGAATTTAAAAGAATTTAATTTGCTCCTCTGGTACAGTTGTGTGTGTGTGTGTGTGTGTGTGTGTGAGAGAGAGAGAGAGAGAGAGAGAGAGAGAGAGAGGACTTTCTGTTCAGAAATTTAAAAATTGTATCATCCTTTCATAAAGGAATAAAAACTTTTTAAAAATCCTTTCTTACTGTTTAATATTTTTCTTTCACCGACGTTATGATCTAGACAGTCATGTAATTATCGTTTATATCAATACTACCAATAATAATAATACTAATACTAATAATAGTGATCGATCATTATAAGGTGGTAATAATGAAGATGATGATAATCGTTCATTAAAAAAGTTTTGAGTTCAATAAAACATTTAGCTGCAGTGATAATTCATTGTGTGTGTGTTTGTGTGTGTGTGTGTGCGTGTGTGTTCAGATAATTTAATTTTGTCGTGAGACGTTTTACAGATATTCATATAGTATCATACAAAATATCTTCTCCACCAATGTACAATAGAATTGAAAGTATTGGGATGCCCACGTTTGGTCGAAAGATACATTTCGTCGACATTATATAATTGTGGACAGCGCCCAACAAGACACTTCGTTGCATTGTAGGTTCATCGACGAGATGATCAACAAAATTAAAATTAAAATTCTATACAAACAAATTCTAGAATGCATTCACTAATATTTATTTTACAGTTCTTACAGATGCTGTTTGCTTTCTTGTCAAATACCTGCATATTATGTAGAAGTGGGACTTCACCGCTCTGACTTTACGACGCTATTTTTACAGATGCCATTTTGTCGATGGTTGTAACCGTATTACAGGCTTCCACCTGGAATGCATCTGACTATTGGACGCTGTTTAGCTAAAATCATTTCAAATTATCAGTGTCTTCGTTCTTGTGGGTTTCGAGTTCCTCCTCTCTGATTTTGTTGTAAATACTCCACAGTGGATATAAATAATTTGGAGGAATCGACCTACTATTTATTATTTTTTTATTTTATTGATTGATTTATTTATAGGTTCACTTATTGTTTTAGTTCCATGCTTTTATTAGCATGTAGTTTTAAATGAAGTGTATTCTGCCTACACGATGAGGTTTGTCAATTAAAGTTTAATGAAACGCTGATCAGATATATAGCTAATTAATACACGGTGTGTGTTGGGATTTTGTCCCTATGGCACCTTACGCTCATGATCTGTCTAATACTAAGACCAAGGAGGTCTAGAAAAAGATGTAAACAATATATTAATCAAATAACCACGCAACAAAGTGTCGTGTACCGATAAGCTTTTAACAGATCAAGAGAATCAACATTATTCGATTCGACAATAAAATCTAGTTTGTTCTTAAGGCATACTGCCTTCACATATATATGTATCAGAGAGAGAGAAGGGGTGGGGTGGGTGGGACAGAAGTGTGTGTGTGTGAGAGAGAGACAGAGAGAGAGAGACATAGAGAGAGACAGAGGGAGCTTAAGAATCATTTTGTAAGTGTAGGTCAACGAGAAAGAGGATTTAACTTCTAAAATTAATTACTTCTTAAGTTGTGAAGTCAATTTAACCACTCGTGATTTGAAAATCAAGCACATGGAAAACAGGAAAGTTAAAGAGCTAGTGCTTAGAATCACAAAACTACTACTACTACTATATCGGCTATGGCAACATTCTTCAATTATAATATCTGGAATAATAATAATAATAATAAGAAGAAGAATAAGAATAATAACCACAAATAAAGCTACACCTGTTTCTGATGACATTGACAATCTTTCATTAAATTCACTGCAACCTCTACGTGGACCCGGCTGGGTCACCGCGATTAACCTTGACACATTTTCCTAACGCGTATCAAACAGTTTCGAGAGTAACGTGGTGCGCAATACTGTGTGGATGGAGATATCAATCAATGAAATGCCAGTGAAAAACGTCCGTATTTTGAACAACGGTTGAAATATGTCCAAAAGTTGTACACCAGCGTGTTCTAGTAAATGGGCAGATCGAATGCTACATAAATTAAATGTCGCAATTTGGTGAAAACCACGGTTGACTTTGAACGAGGATTTTTCTCACCAAAATTTCACCTGAAATGATGCCGGTTTCTCGATATCAATTACTCTGTTGTTAGATAGATCAGAAAACTTATAAGGCAAGCAGCGAGTGGGAGGGGTGGGGTATCATATCAAATAATGCGTCAAACCAACGCTCCCGACAAGGCTATACCGCCAACTGGTCCCAAACCACCCCACCCCCAAAAAAATAACAAATAAAATGACACTAAAAGAATAAGGCACACAAAATTTTAAAAAAAATAAAGCGAAATAACACCGCCTAAGACCCGCTCCATAAAAAAGGCCAGCAAAAAGGCCCTGAAAAAAGAAAATTAAAAAGTAATACTATTTTATTTAAAAATATATAACAGTAAGATATATGGTACATAATGCGAACTGGAAAAAATACATGCACGTTGATTTTAATGGAAAGTACTGATAAGTGTGGAAGAAGCTGTATGAATGAATACATTATGTTCACGCAGCAAAAATACGCGGTGGCGGATGAACGCACGTCTGCATTGGCTGTTGAATGGGCGTAACAGCACGATACGCCGTATAAAAAAAATGTGGAGATGAAACTGCGAAAAATAATTCACAAAGAGAAAATAAAATAAAGAGAATGACTGTTCAATAATGAATATGGGCATTTGGCATACATCGAAATTTAGGCGCCATCTTTTGAGAGGCAATTATTTTTTATTAGAAAAATGTTTCCCGGTTATGTATGTACACTGCGGAGAGGGCATGCATACCACATGGCGTCCGAACGAGAGCGGTAAGCAGAGACTATGAAGCACTTACAGGAGTGTGGCCGGATTATCCAAGGAGCGGCGTTAAGTTGGTTGAGCAAGAGAAAAGACTCGGCCGAATGCGAAAGGCCCAGGTCATTATAATTTTAATATATATATATATATATATATATATATATATATATATATATATATATATATATATATATATATATATATAAGGGAGAAAAAAGATCAGCGGAGGAGGATGCACGAGTAACGGAGATGGACAGGGAGATAGCCCACCTGGGAAGGGTTGAACCAGATCAGACAGAGGCGCCGACAGATTTTTACAAGACTTTTCCGCACAAGGCGTGGATTCCAAAAGAATTGGAAAGGGATTGTCAGATTTTTAGAGGCTAAAGTACAATTTGAAGTAGATGCCACATTTCATGTATTTAACACGTTTCGCATCGAGCGTGAAGACGTGCTGAGCGAGCGCAGGCGTGAGCATTTTATTTAGACGATAACCGCTCGGCGGCCATACGTAATCTGTTTTATAAACCAGGTAGGCGCCAAAAAAAAAAAAACAAAAAAAAAAAAACAGATAAATTTGGCTTACTTAAGACGGAAGCGAGTAAGGAGCGGAATCGTAACAATCGCGCGAGAAACAAAGCCTGAGCTGTTTGCTGGATCGACAAAACGTACTATGAAAACGCCTAGCCTGCAATCGCGGTGTTATACGGTCCTAATGAGGTAAAAAGGCAAAGACCCGAAGACCTAGCCCCGCTTAAAGTTGGAGATCTTAACTGCGTTGCAAAGCGCCTGGCAGAACATTTTACAAGCTCCAAAAAGGGAAATGGCTTAATCCAGGCACGCAAAAGAATACTCGAGTGGTCCGCAAAAAGAAGTTCACTAGAAGGGAGCGAATATATACGATGTGGCCCGCTAAGAAACATATTTAAAAAGCGCAATTATTAGTTACTAATGAGGTTAAGCTGAAATATTTAGTGCGAGAAGCCAACGTTTTGGTAAGTTCCGACATAGCCCGTTGGGTCACGTTATTAATACTATGATGGCTCGCAGCAGCAGTGCACGCACCTCCAAGCCTCAGTGATAGAATATATAAGCATTAACCATATCAGCATGATGCAGAGATTTCCGAAAAAAGCACTAACAGTGGCGACCGACAAATATATATCAAGCCGGTACACCTAGAGAGGCTGAAGAATGTAAACTCCTACTACGTTGAAGAGTCTTTCTGCTTAGACTGCACCCTTCTCTTTCACTACGGCGTTACCTCACCATTTAGGGCAGCCATAATGGGAGGCTACGGCCGAACCCAACCAGTGCTGCGCTTTGTATGCGCACTCGCCGTCTTGGCTGCAAACAACATCCTCTGGGCGTACTGGTGCCCAAAAAGTTGCCGGACCAGAGTACGGTTGAACCTCTCCACAATGTTCTGCGCTAGCCTAGCCCTGCCTCACATGCACGTTGTGCACGGCCAAGAGCTGCGACAGAGCAACCATAGACTCCCGGCCGGGGTCAACCTGCAACAGTTTGGGGCAATTTAGCGGCTGCCGCTTGTACGTAAGTGACAAAGCGTCGGAAACTTTGGAAACCTCCTTGTGGTGAGGGGCTTAGCCTCATTGTAACGGCTGGCGACATCAACCACGATCAGTGCGTACTTGTATGTGTATCGTCCAGCCTTGTCGTGCGGCAGAAACAAGAGATCGGCCTGGTGTACCTTGTTAGGGATTGAAACATCAAATTTAGGCTGGGGGATTTCGCACGGCGCCGGCAGGTAAATCTGCCATATGGCCTGCTTCTTGATCCACGCAATGGCAACATCTTGTGAGACTATATCGGCTTCTGTCAGCTTTTTGACTGCTGCCACACCTTACCAGTAACCCCAGCGTGTGACAATCATCGTATACCCACCTCAAGCCACTGAGTGCTGCTCCGTAATAAAGGAGGTTTCCGAGGTCTTTGGCGTGCGATGGTGATGACATAACTTTTTTGAGCTGCTTTGCACACTTGCTTGCGAAACGCAATATTATTCAATACAAAAAGGGTCAGGCGTATATCTAGTATAAGCTGCTGGCACTCGCAGTTCCTGCTGCGTTTGTCGTTCCTCCGGGTACGTTGCTTTTCGCCGTGGTTCCAACTTTTTGGGCTGTGATCCGCGGAAAAAGGAGTACGCAAGGCCAGTCGCCAAAGCTAAGAAGGCCCAGTGCAAATAAAATGTCATCGAGCTATCTTCCTCTCGAGCAAGAGTTATGTGCTGTTTATGTCGTCCCAACTAACGGTTTCGACTACGCGGCGACAGTGTTGACGTTTTTTTAGCCAGCGTTGTTTCATCATAGCAGCAAGTTGTTGTTTTTTTTACCGACGGCAACTCTACCTGGATTTTTAATTTTAGTGACCTGCATTATTTCCTACTGTACTTGTGCAAGTTCTGACTTTGGTTCCGACATCGGTACTTCCGCGTCCCGCGAAGGCACTTGTGTGGATTTCGACTTCGGTTGCGCTTGTACTTGTGCTGGTTCCCGCAAATGTGGCTGCTGATGCTCGTTAAAGAGACCTAGATTATCGGATCATCTTTAAAATTCCTCGCAAAGTGCTTGCGGCTGTCTATGTGCGAAACGTGGCTCACGACCATTGTGTACAGGGCAAGCAAAGACAACCCCAGCGAAGGAGTCATTTTAGTCCCAAGTGTAGCTTCGTATATGGCATAGGTTTTTGAAACCTCTTCATTGCTCATCGCCTTGAGGCCCTCAAAGATAAAATGCCAGCCTATGTATTCTTTCGCCGCTTCAGAAGCCACTAGCTCATACAGGCGGTAAAGCTGATGTGCCGGCGTTCCACCGGTTTCTGTCCTTCCAACTGTGCTGGCCGTCGCAGGTCTTCCATGCTGCCCAAACGTGTATGTTGGCTTGGCTTCCAGCCCAGTTAGTATCTCCTCAAAATCACGGTCACCAGTAACTTCAGTCATGGCTCTTATGAAGTTCTGGATATGGCCCACTGATCGCCTTACTCTAGGTAGTACGTAGCCTAAGGTCGCAAGTAATATAGCTTGGCTAGAAACGCGTGCACAAAGAGCATTATAAAGCCACCACATCACGCACCAGCTTTTGCTTTCGAGCAAGTCACTCAATCTCATTCGGAACGACAGAAGATGGAAACAAACTGGTAGGACACTGCTGGATTTGCGCAGAAAGAACATACCAAAACGTTCCTTTTTAAGAAAATCATAGGCCTCTCCTCTACTCGAGGCCTCAATGATATCGTTTTCTCTCAGCATGTCCCTAAACGAGTCTTCGTCTTAGCAGTAGAAGAGGGCTATCCACGAGGTCTCCTCGCCAAGATCGCGGGCAATGGCACTGTGTTTTGTGTTATGACCCACAAGATGATGCAGGCATGGCGGCTGATAAAGGATAGCTTAGTATGGGCTGTTTTCTTATGCCGAACGCCAGAAAGAAAGGCAGAATAATTAAGTAGAAATAGCGTGTTGTTTCCTCGAACTTTTTAGCGAGCGCACAAAGCAGGGGATTCAGATTATAGCTGTCAGGGTTGACCAAAAATAATCCCGCCTCAAATTCAAAACAAACGCGCTAGCGCTGTTACAACATTGCTGACACAAACTGGCTATTTTGTATGTTGATCTGTGCATCCATCATGATGTATATATACGCGTTCAATATGCCGGCCGCCTGGGCTGTTGTTTCTATTTGCAGCGTTACGCCTTCGCTCGCGTTTTCGATGCGCCGTCCTGAGCCGTGCTGAGTGTGGTCTTCCGTCGTTAACATGTTTTGTTAATATTCACCAATTTTTATCGACGGCAGCTCCGCGTAATTGATAAATTCCCTTGCCATTATATTTAGGGCCTCTTCTCACTGATGGTATCGTGCCAGCCCATGGGCATATATCTGGTATGGGACACGCTCGATTGTCACCGACGCTTTGTTGATAAGCGGGTTGTAAAAATGCTCAATATGGCGTGTGAAATCAGTGGTTTTCGTAGGGTCATCGAAGAGTATGATCATCACCTTCATACTTTTAGAGGGAGTGTTAAGGTTGATGTTCCACCTGCAGTCTCTCTTGTTCACCATTATCCTACGGAGCCCCAGCACTCTGGTGTACAATATAGCCACTTGTTCTCATGTACAGCTGCCAGACATCTAATACCAACTGATGGTGTAGCTCGCCCTATTGCTAGTGTTCTGGATCACCCCGCCGCAGTCGTTATACGTCAGCTCAAAGGTGAGACGGTCTGAGAGGCCTGAGTGGTAGTATGCATTGGGGGTCATTTAGCAGCTCGAAGTCGAACGGTACGCACAATGCTATTGGAGGTCATGCTCCCTCTCTTCGATAAGCGTGCATCGTTACTTGCTGCTATTTCCGTCATTCCGACAAGCAAAATATGGCTGATGGAGGCTTTGACTTTGAATTGACTGGCCGGGGGATGCCAATGTGCCGACGACTGACTTTGATTTGCCGGATGAAATAGCAGAAACTTCATTCACTAGCCCTTCTGGAGCTGACCTAAGAACGCAGGAGTTAGAAAGCCGGCTACAAACCCTCCGTGGCTTCGTAGTTTTCAGCTTCCGCAACTAATTTGAGCGATCTTTACCCATCAATAGTGCGAACAGCGCCAACACCCGGCGTTGAGCATGTTCCACTTGCGCTATCACTGCTAGCAATAACCGACGCGATAAGCGTTCCAACAGGCGAAGCTCTAGCCAGCCACCTGCTTGTCGCGAAGCGAGAAAGGTCGAAGTAAACCTGTTTATGTTTCCTTAGCTGCGGCTATTGTGGTGTGTTATGCCCTTGAATAACGTTGGTATCCTTGTCGAATTAATATCAGCATTGGCGTATATTGCCATGATGTCGTCTGAAACAAGAAGGTTATTGTTATACCCTTCATAGGTGCAATTTTTTTTATCTCATGTTACTTAGAATCACTGGTACCTATTAGACAATTCTGGGGTGTTTTCTTCACGTCCGGTCATTTTTGCACAGCACCATCATTTCCCGCATCCAGTGTCGAGGTAAACATTTCAACTTGTGAACCGATGAGGGCCTAATTATACACTAAAACAGTTTCATTAGGACGCATCCTTCTGAGAAAGGTAAAGCCTTGCGACTTGTCCAGCATAAAATACACAAAGTCGTGGTTGGCTTCAGCGCATTAGGAATATCCCAGTAGCCATGGTCAACACTATAGTTAAACACTGTGCCAGTCCTGGTTTCAGCTGTAGTTTTACCGCCTAGTCTGAGTTTTAATTCATTAAACTCGTTGCAAACGTGCTCGTATGTAGCCAGGTTAATGTTGTTTTCTAGTGCGTTCTGAGTAAGGATCCTTCTTGCATGGCAGTGCACGTGAAACCGATACAGACTTCGATACAAACCGACACAACGCTATACTTTGCGGCGCTATTAAAGTGCTTGTGAACACGCCATCGCTTTCACGCAAGTGTTCACAAGTGCTGACAAAGTATGTTGTATTAACCAATCCTCTAGCTGGGCATGTGACTCTGGAACGGGTGATATGCACCGACTCAAATTTGCACGTAGAGCTCCAGGATATTTCGTACAGTCCAGGATGGTTCAACATTTTGGATACGCTTGGTAACAGCCAATTTCAAGCTGCTTCAGAAATTATCACCATTCAGGATGGGTATTATAGCATACATACTCTCGAAAAAGTAACGCAGGCTGCCCTTCATGGAATGACTGCGGACTACATCACGACGACTTGGCGGGTCAGCATTACATTCCATGACCAACCCTTCTATATGCTATTTCTCTACTCGCCAGCCCCCATTTTGGGGTTCGTCCAAACAGCAAGGGGTGACGAAATTACCGGAGCAGGCACACTCGTAGCACCTAATGCCCAGGCATATATCAACATTCCGCTGTTTTATGTCCATCTCGATCAGATAAACACAACCGATAATATTCTTGATGGAAAAAACAGTATCCTGCTGCAAGTTATTCTTGTATGTGGTGAGTCCTACGGGGACACGCATACTGTCTCCTATGGAAAACCGCATTGGCGCAGATTACGTGAAGGCGGCATCGATGAAGTTGCGATAAGTAATTTAGATAAGAAAGGAAGACCAGTTAATAGGCTGGATTGCACTGTCATTCCTGGAATTAAGCACTAGTATGCGTTCCGCCAGCACTCTATGAGTCTAAGTGGTCCTGGCTTCTTTGGTGGCGGTGCTGCAAGCGTCTAAGGACCATCGTTCCATTTATTAACAACACATCACCTGCGGGTCTGGGTGGTGACGGCTCTGCAGGCGAAATGCCGGCGTACATAACAATGCAGACATCGTCAAGTATGTGTCACAAGGCGAGCTAGAAGCCTTCTCGAACCGTACAGGCACTGATGCTGCCCCTCTTTTTTTAAAGGAGGATGTTGTATACTTAATGGCGGACAGAGTCAAATCTGTCAGCGAATCTATTGCGGAAAACGCTTCCGGCTTCTATCACTGTGATTTAACGCAAAACGTTCAAGCCTTTAGCGATTTTGTTATCAACAACGACGACACTATCATCACCCCAAAAGATGAATTCTACTTTATCAACCTCCACGGCAATCGTGGCGGCAATACGTGAGCCACGCTTTCGATCCGTGTAAAGATGTTGTACGCGCCCATAGTAAAAGCAGAGCCGCCCACATTATGTTTCGCAATAAAGTATGTCGGTCAGCTTTGCCTCTATGCTTATCGCCGGGATAAAATAAACATCTGGTGCGAGTGCTTCAACCTCAACGTAAAGCCAACAGGACTATCAGCCGCTCTATCTTTTGCCTGCTTTTCGCCACAAATGTAACAAGTAATTAGGATCCAGATAACTTTAACATGCTTAAAAGGAAACGATGGGGGAGCAGCCAGTCACAACAGAGCGGAAACTCGAGTCATTGGCGCCTAATGATCCTCTCGCCAAAGGCAAGCGATATAGAGGGAAAACTCTGACAAGTAGAGAATGATATAGACAAAGAATACTAAACATTTGAGAAAGAGTACCTACGCCTACATGATGTTGTTAACACTAACCAGTTCATACTGGGGTGGAACAAGGATGCAAAATAGATAGATATTGTCCACTGGGGCAACCTAAAGCAACCTAATTAACCAACCCGCTAACAGCTGGAGTATATTGCTATTGAGCTGGAGGGAAAAAATAAAATGTGCTACCACTCTCCGCTAGGACACTCGGGATCGATAGCTACTACAATGACACTGTGATATTTGGCGACACAGCCTTAGCGGTAACTTTTCATTCGGGGTATGCAGGACCCTCTATCACTCGACTCACCAGACCAAAAACTGTGTGATCTTCTAAACCTGCGAACAGAAGGCACACTGGTTGTGACTCTTGGCGAACTTGTTGACGGACGTGTTGAAGATCGTGCCATTGTCGGGACCAAAGATATTAAGGAAACTTACATTTTCTTTAACATCTTCCCCTTCCTGCCAGTACACAATGGCGGTAGATTAGAGATGCGTGTCTGCAGAAGAGCTCACCCCTAACCCTCTCCGGGTCAATTAAACTTTCATATCACACTGCTCATAGAGGAGTTATTATAATGACGCTATACCCAAAACTTCATGTTCCAGCAGATTCACAAACGTTCGCCTGAAAATGATTTGTGAGGCTGAAATTTCCTTAAAGGCACTCTGTATAAAAGGTAAAGGTGCACGGTAACGCGTTTGATAGCGTTGACACATCACTTACGGCTGTGCAGAGGTGTGGCTGTGATTGCCATATTGTCAACAACAATCATTGCCGCCCCTATCGCTGTCGTCCTTGTGATCACAGCTTTGGTCTGCGGGCTGGATCCACAAATTTGAAGCCCTGTTGACCCCCCTCCCCGATACTAGGAGAAAGTCCAAATACTGTACAGGAAACTTTGATGTACATACAATCGAATTCCTCTGGGCGGCACTATCCGATTGTTTATACACAGTAATTCCCTATCAGCTATACTAGAATGATATGACGGCGCTAAACACATACAGGTCTACTTTCCTTATAAACTGAATATGGTAATGAGCTGAACATGTATGATGTTGATTGATTATCATAAGTCAATACTATTTTTAGAAAATAAAATATCTGATTGTTTTTATTTATTTATAATTTAGCACATTCTATATCTATTATATGCATCAGTTTTATTATTTTAAAAACGTCCTACATTTAATAATTTATAATATTGATGGTAAGTAAAGCTGTACTATAAACATTATCTTAAATAACTAACGATTCTCGAGACACACCTTGTTTTGTGCCGTTAATTTACTACCTGTTATCAACATAACTGATGCGCGTAATTGTATCGATCACAGCAAATTGATATGTTAACATTACTTCACAGGAAATCGATATACCTGTTGGCAAAGCAACTTGATATGTCAACATCCATAACACCCTATACTGGATAATCTTACAAAATATCAACGTGCAAATGTGATAATATGGATAGTTTAATGCTTAAAGCTGTAATCTGTATGCTTAGTCAACAGCAAGTCAAATAATATGGCAATGTTGTAAGTAACACAGCTTGTACCAAGCGAAAACTTATCTCAAAATTGTTTAAAAGTTTCTTCTGTGAATTGTTGGCTGTGGCGCTTTACTATTGGAAACAAGCGAATCTAAGTTTTCCAAAGCACGATGGGCTCAAACCTTACTCGGTATACTTGCCTATTATTTATTTGATTAGCCCTTACCAATTCATTTCTAAGTATGAACGTCGATTGCGTGTTGTTTCTTGAGTCAAAACTGGTTACACACATGCATACACACACAAACAGTTACCTGCACTTAACACTCCGGGATAACTGTTATCATAGTCAGAATTACCTTCGGAATTCCTAGCTTTCATTTCACTCTAGCAACTCCAATGGGGGTTGAATTCAGGCACGTAAGATGGACCAAACAACTGACAAGGTAGCGTCAGAAATTAATTAATCATAATGTTATCGATGTCTATTGACTGGAGTGAAATAATAAAATTGATAATTCACTTTTATAAAAATTATTTCTCTTAGAAAATCCACTAATTCACGGACTAGCACAAAATAAAGTTTGTTTATATGACTCTAACTACACGAAAACGCTAATATCGTTTGTTTTCAGAGATGCAGGTGCTGGTTTGTTTATTTCTCCAGCTGAGCCTGAGGCAATCATGTACGCACCAATATTTGATATTCGGCGTAGGTCGAGACAAAAGTAAGTTCAATTTACATATCTCTGCGCACTAGAACTTTGCTACTGTGCACGTTACAAGTATGTAATTAACACAAAGCCCACAACATTATATGACGTGTGGAAAGATAGGCAGTTTTATGTCTAATTTTCTACGTCAGTATACAGTAAATACGTAAACGGTCCCTTTAAGTGGATAGTTTCACATGCTTGAGTATTGAAAACGAGTGGGTCGATTTTCGTCAAATTTGACACGTAGCATCTTGTGGGATTACTTTTACATATTATTAACAGCTTTGAGTTGTATGATAACGTTTTCGAGAAAATAGGCAAGATATTAGCAGGCATCCTTCTTACTTTAAACTGAGCTTTGTCATTTTTTCTCTGGCTGTAGTGGTGAAATGACCTGTGAAAAGCTCCTGATAGGTGAGGTACGTGCCTAATTGTTTTGATAGTCAAGTCTGGTCACACAACACCTAAACGTATAACCGAATGGATTGAAAACCCAGTCTGGTGGATTCAGATTCAAAGAATACTCGAAACATATTCAATTAATAATTTTGATTCATTCATATCCCGATGTTTGAAGTCTCTTTCATTAAGCTGTGCAGGTGGCGCTATATAGCCAAGATTGTACTGAAGTGCCATTAAACTCCAATCATATATACATATATACTTAAGCTGTGCAGGAGGTGTAGCTCACCATTGCAAAGCACGCACGCTCGGACGAACGTTGTAAAATAGTCACCGTCTTGTGTTCAATAAGTGTGCGTACATAATAAGTAAGCGAAAATATATCAGTGGAATATATTAGCATAGGTACTGATGACTTTCCAATAGGCGCTTTTGCCAAACAGTTTGTTTGTTTTTCAGCACGGTTACGTATATCAATGAACGTTATGACCAGTTATCGGAGCATTGACGATATGTAAAAGATATTAACGAGAGAGAGAGAGAGAGAGAGATCTTCGCGGTAGATTACCATTACAAATGTTCTTCTAATATCCCTGAAACGATATAATCCCTCTCGTGCGAATAACTGTGGATTGAATTAATTCTGATTAAGCCCGTCTGACTAGATAGCGTTATTAATAGTTGCATGATTTGTCTAAGACCCGCCCACCGCTTGTTGCATTGGTAAATCTTTCACAGTGCTTGCACAAAACTGTCAAATTTTAAAGACACTGCTTTTTGTAAATATCAGTTTACTTCAAAATTTAGCTAAACCCATACATGCATTTGGAGTTATCTAAGCTGAATGGTACTGTATATTGTCATCATAATATTCTATTTTGTGGGACAATGTCACTTTTTGATTCACTTTATTGTGTACATGTGTGTTTTTTGACAATATCACTTTTTGATTCACTTTATTGTGTGCGTATGTTGTTTTTTTTCTTCACAAAGGTAAAAACTGGTGGCCCTATTGGTCAAAAGTAAAGAAGTAAGGAAGTGCCAAGCAAGTTTAATTGACATAGTAGAAATATTAATTACAGACAACATCACACCTTAAACCCCTACTGCATACTGAGTTTTAGAACCGATTTATCGCCAAGATTAAGAAACTGATTAGATGTGTCTACAAAACTGCTGAACGTGTTTATTATAGTGCCGCATATAAGATAACATGCATTGCCAGATATGCTAATGTAGCTGCCGAGTAAATCATAGGCTATTCCACAACAAACTCCAACTATACAAATAAATTCAAAGTTCATGCTAGCTTTAAATAAATGGTATCTGGTTAAGCGATCCTATTTGTGAAGGCTACATCAGCAATATGTACATATGCTTGTTCCATGCGTATAATTAAGTAGCTTTTTATCCATGATTTATTATTTAAATCCTGTTAAATGAGTCTTTGGTTAATATATCGTTTCTGCGTTGAAAAGGTCGTGTTTCTAAGGATACACAACCTTGAGAGGCATGATATAAACATGTAACTGTGTAAATATGACCCTGCGTTGACGAAAAACCTACATTTTTACCGCGCTTAAAAATGTGTGAGCAAGAGGTTGTTCAGAAAATTCAGATATGTTGAGACATTTCAAGACTTTCTTTAAGACACAGCAAGACATAAAGTCTTGCAGCATTTTCTCTCATTTTCAGCACTTGAGAGATTGTTGGTAAACATTAGTTCAGGCAGCGTCTAGACGTGGAAAGCTCCATAGCAAGATACCATGAATCCTTTGATCTCTCGGCGGGTTGGGTGATGGGTGAGTGAACGGTGGCAAAGGGAGAAACTCAGGTCATATAACTTTATTTTATAAATAAATAAAGTTTTCAATTGCAAATAACTTTTGAACCAAAACTATTGATTTTTTGCGAACGTTTGTAGGTTTTATTGCTTGAGACTTCGTTTTAAATGGCATTTTGTAACATTTATTATGAAGCTTATAGAAATCAAAAGCTAATTCACTTTTATGAAGAGTAGCAATATGCTGTGACAAAGTCTGGGTAGAGTCGGAATATGTTATGCACGTATGAAAAACATCAAATCATACCAATAACACGGGCTTTGTTTCCATTAACGAAGGGAATGTTACCGATGTCATCACTATCAGCGGAAAGAAAAAAAATATTTTTTTCCCTCCGTATGTGTCCGGTCATCTTAAGTGGAATAACAGAACATTGAAAAATCAAAATGTGATCAAAAACGGTGTGTGTGTGTGTGTGTGTAAAAGGTGCAAAACGGGGACATCGCTGAAAATACACACCAACATACTGGGAACACACCTCAAAACGGGGACGTCCCCGTTTTGTAATAGCGGTAGAGATCGATTGCCACGGCCTTACTTAGTGATAAAAACCTTGAAATAAGCATATCTGAGTATGTCCCCGTTTGTTCGGTATATTTTCACATTATACCATACACATAACTTTGGGGGGTATAAAAATTGGGAAAGACAATTTCATTTTCCTATTTCAGAGAAAACTCGGAGATGCTTAAATTACTAAGGCCACGAAGTTTACAACACTTTCTAAACGTGTACACTATACAATAACCGAAACGATGCCGTTTAATCGAACCTTTTCGAAACTCAATCTTTCATCCGATCTGCACGTTAGGTTTACGGTGTATAGACAAAACCCCGCTAAGACTAAATCCCCTCATGCCATAATTCCCCGCAGCAAAATGAAAGATAGGACATAATCTCCTCCCCCAATCTAAGTTTAGCCCTTTTCAAACTTTTTGAACCGTCACAAATATACATCTTTGTGTGTCGGCTTGCTTTGCACAAATATACGTCTTTGTGGGCACTTTGAAGTCGGCTTCTCTTGAGTAGATAAAAGACGTATAGTGTGCGGGTTAGATGAAACCACATATACGTGTTTTTGGGCTCTTTTAAATTTTGTGTAGGCTTCCCTTTATTGTTATATGTTGTGAAGTACTTCAAAGCTAAGCCATAATTTTATTGGATAAGCATGAAATTCCATAATTAGATGAAATATTAGGTATATTGATGATAAGTCACATTTCTTCTCTCCCCCCCCCATCCCGTTTCAAAATAGGCCAATAACAGACCTTTTAATCCCGATTCTATAATGATAACATACTATAAACAAGTTACCAGTACTAAACTAGGTTGGGGGATTATGTCATATCTTTCATTTTGACTGTAGAGATTATGTTGGGGAGGGGGGGGGGGGAATTTTGTCAGCGGTGGATTATGTCAGGTTGGGATTTTGTCCTACACCCTAGGCTTACAGCTGACAATTATTATAAGCAAGTCATTGATTTATCTGTATACTCGTAACTTTGAAAAAAGTATCTATGCATTTTTCCAAGTTCACAATTAACTCGGCATACACATTTAAGAAAGAAAGAACAATTCTGCTCTATTAAAATCTGACGAGATATTTGCGTGGCATAAATGACTGTGGAAATTCACCCAGATAATAGATGCATAAGCCTTTAAAGGTTTGACTAACAAATTAATACATGTATATTTATTTTTCAACTTTCAAAGTGTCGATATATATTGAAAGTTTGTTTGAAGCGAGGCAATGACATACTCTGTGTTATTTGACTTACAAAATTTTGACAAAAGATATGAGTTCACTGAGCACATTCTCCTTCACGTATAATAATGAATCCTTTGTTCCGACCGCCAAGGGGAACGGGGTTTGTTTAGAAATGTATTTGCCTTTGCACGTGAAGCGATTCAAACTGACTCAAAGAGCTCACCAAATTAGATTAATTACCATATCCGTGCAAATATACTTTCAAAAAACATTGATTATCTCTCAACTTATTTGGACAAGGGAGCAGTTAAGTTGCGTTGTTAATCTGAACATGTACTATGGGCTGCAATACAAATCCCAAATATTTTACTGAATAAACAGAGACTAAGCAACGCAGTCTATCGATTAAGAATTCATGTTTAATATTTGATATACTGAGAAAATAAAACAAGCAGTTTTACTATTCAGTCCAGTTAATCATAATATAAAAATACAATGGTGATACACAAATATATTTGGTGAAAATACATACATAAGAATGAACACACAAGTAGCGTCCAAGTACTCTGAGTATGGGTTTCTCTCTCTTTGTCCTCTCTCTCTCTCTCTCTCTCTCTCTCTCTCTCTCTCTCATATATATATATATATATATATATATATATATATATATATATATATATATATATATATATATATACACATACATACATACATACTATGGGCATATATTTCCATTTCTTTATTAAAAACATATTGTCAAGATTGTTAGGTTTGATATTTACAGTAGTTCTTTTGCATATCATTGAAGGAATGCGAACATGATTGTGATTTTCATACTCTATCTTTCACAATTGTCCTTGTTACCAAAAAAAGATCAATTTTACCATAATTGTATAGTACAGTCTAGATTAAGGTTCTTATGCTGAATTATTACTGAAGTAATTATTATATTCTAATTACGTTTTCAAGTACAAATAGCGTGTTTTAAAATTGCTAAGTTACTTTTCTTGGTTTATACACAGGAAATAATAATAAAACTAATGTCAGCACCTTTAGTGACAAGACTATATAAAACAACTAGCCACAGCAGCAACAACATAATCATAATAATCATAAACAACAACAACAATAGTAATACTAATAATGATAATAATTATAACATAATTCTTTTAAAACAATTTTTGTGTTAAAATTTATACACTGTTAAAATTTTAAATAATTATCGAAATTAGAATTTAATGAAAATCTAACACTAAAAAAGTTTCATATTAACAATGAAAGCAAAGATGCATGATATTAACGATGATTACACAGACGACAAGGAGATACATAATAAAGTAGACACGACGTATTCGGGTACCTGTCTATGGCGGTAAATATGAGAAAAACAATTTCTAATATTTTAGCCCACAAGGACTAGACAAACTGTTTAAAATATGTGAAGAGATATGAATCCTGTATTTTAAAAACCACACAATCAAAATATAATATGGTAATTTGTTTAATATTTGACAATATGGAGATTTAATAAACATTCAGTTAACGTGTACACTCACCCACTAACCTGCAATAGTATTTCCACTGTAGTGCTTTTTTTTCTCGTTACTTCCTGTACGGTGATTGCTCTATCGATATGCAATACAAGAGTAAAGAATAGTTCAAATTTATTTTCTTTTTAAAATCTAATCTCTTGAGAAATATTTCATATGAATCACAATATGATACAAAATCTTGACTCTTTTGCGAAACTGCAATTTAAATAAAAGTTTTATGAATTTATTTCAGTATATCTACTTGATATTACAAAGGGAAGTAATTAATATAGAGATATATACATAAAAGATCAAGAGTTGTTTTCTTCATTGCACTTTTAAGTTGACACTTGATTTTTCTTTTTATAATATACAATAGTTTGTATATTAGGAGTATTTATCTTTGTGGGTATTTACACTTTGTAAATTATGAAGTTGTCAGAATCTGGAAATGGTTATTTTTTATTTTAAAAAAAAGAAAACAAAAAGATTTATATTTATTTCTTATCTATTTTCTAACATACAAGTATTACAACATGGGTCCTGCAGATTTGGACGTTTTAATAGGTGATGTCCAACTTTTGCTTAACTAATTATTCCTGATAAAGGAATATGAATGTCGCGATGGGTAGTCTCCTGGCAACCGAAAAAAATTGATATTTTTATTCTTCCATCCATTATCGTCTCTGTAGCTTTTATTATTCCATCAGCTCTAAATTACGTTTTTCTTCTATTTTCTTTTAAGTGGAGGGAGTGGGTGATAAGTTTCATTGTAAACCTTACCTTTGAATTTTAAATTACACAGAATTAAAACCGACCCACTAGGTAATTTCATGATTTAGACATTATTGATCTGGGTGCAACCACAATTACTACTGTATTATTTACATTATTTCGTCCAAATAATGAAAACTCAGACATTTACATAAATCTTATAGAAACATGAATGATTTTGAAAACGGTTAAATATTAATAAATAGGATTGGAATTTAGTATAAAATCCACATTTGGATTTATATAATTTCTGCTAATATTAATGATCCTATATTAAGAGAAGGCGATTTATGGATCAAACGCGAAAAAGATTATGCAGATGTTGGGAGAAACTGCAATGAAAGTCAAAGCTGTTACACTTAGAGGAGAAAATAAAGCAGAAAGCTTGTTTAGATTACTTTTTGGTAATTTGATACATATAGGTGTGGAATACATAAATAGTATCTGGATATAAGAGTGACTAGTATTGGAGGTTATTACATTTAAGATTACTTGAAAGTGAAAGAGGTAGAGGATATTTGTAATAGCAACAATTCTCTCTTAACAATTAAGGACTATAGTCAGCTTGTGAAAAAGACTTTTAAAGAAGCAATAAATACTATACAGATGAATAATAAGCAAAAGAGAAGTTTATTTTGATCAGGTTTTTTCCTAATCATGAATTAAATATTAAAGATAAACTATTTTTTAGAAACTATTCTTCTCGCCATTAGAAGAGTTACTAATGAAAACAGAAGCTAAACGAGTTAGGAAGTCCATTGAAAACTTAAATTAATTGTTTAGAAAATTTAACAAATGCAAACAATTATAATATAACGAAGTTCCTATTAGCTCGTTAGATTTTTAAAAAAATAATTATATGCAGTAAGAAATGACAAAATTGAAGGAGTAATGCTAAGATCACGAAGTAGATATTCTGATTTAGGAGGAAAACCAGCAAAATATGCATTGGTATAGCAAAAAGAAGTTTAATAAATGAAACAAAAGCAAGAAATTGATAGCTAAGACTGGAAATTATATTTTTAATGTTACTAATAAGACTAAATAAACTGTTTGTTCAGATTATATAATGAAAATCAGAAGTTAGAAGATATTGAAAATCAATATAAATTTTGGTGACAATTCTGATAAACAGAAGGTTTTCACGTTAAAAGTATGAAAACATACAGCTCCTGGATAGATGGTTTTACAGTGGAATTTAGATCTATAAATTATGCTTGCAAATCTAGATCACTTTCAATAGCACAGAAACAGGGTGTAATATTATGTATTTTAAAAAAAAAGTTTTTTTTAAATAATATGAGGCGAATTTTGTTATTAAACGTTGTTTATAAAATGACATCTATATTTATAGCTGATAGATTCAAAACGAGTTGGGTGATATAAATCTTGTGGATGAGAAAGAATGTATAAGGGATAGTTTTCTGGGGGAAAAAATAGAATTTGTTAAGATATCTTATTTGAAATTAAAAGGCAAGAAATTTCTGTTTTAGTTTTATGTATTAACTTCGAAAAAGCCTTTGATACTGGTTCGTGGAAATGTATAAATAAATATTTATTTTATTTTAACTTTGGTCTATCTATATGTAAAGGGTTAAAACATTCTATAATGGTGCATACTCGAGAATTGAACAGAACGGTTATCTCCATGAAGTGTAAAACTATGTGAAATATTAAATTAGATTGAAAAATTAACTATTTTTGGAATATTGCGAGTAATTTTTTAATTCTATGTAAATTAAATATTGGATTACAATTTTGAAGAAACATATAAAAAGTTAAAATATACTTTGAACATTTGGGAAACGAGGAAGTTCGTATATTTTCGAAAGTTAACAGTTATAAAATCCCTAGTATTTTCCTACCTCATTCATTTTTTTCTCTCTCTACTTAATCCTCATCCTGACTTAAAAAATAAATATTTAAAATCATGTATAACTTTTATTGAATGTTGGTCCTTATCGGGTAAAAAGAAAGGTAACATTATAAGAAAATATTTATGCTGGACGGTTATAGATAGATTTGATTAAATCTATAAAATTCCTGAAAATGACACGGTTGAAATGATCATATGGAAAGAAGGAAAAATAGTGCTATTTGGCATAACTTGATCTTTTGAACAAATTTAATTTGGAAATGCAATTATTTTTTTATATTTTGGATATGACCTCAAATCCACTTTGGAAAGATGTTTGTGTGCTTGGCTATGTTTTATGAAAAAAATAAAATGGAGACAATCGACCAGATTGTATTTTGTCTAATTTGGATGCGATGTAAATATTTGGAATGTAACATTAATATTTAGTACATAAATTGATTTAAGAGTAATGTAAGAAATATAATATACTTAACTGGTATAATTTTCATTACCTAAAAGTTTGTTCAAAATCTCAAGGAGACGTTTTTAGTATTTTACATTGTATTTGTCTTCCAGCTTTTCTGTGATGTAATTGGAATCAACGTCATATTTTTGAATGTTGTCTCTGCTCATTTAATCGATAATGTAATTTATTATTCTGATAGAATATTGTCTACATTGTAGTCACCTTATCGCGTTTTACATGTGTACAATTTTGCTATTTACTGGTGATGTTTATTGATCTACTTTCCTTTTCCATTCCGGTTTCGTGATCAGCATAAATTCGCATGTCGTGCACGTTTTAACTCCTTCATCTTCTAATGCGCTTTTTGCTACATATTTCGCATTCTAGAAACTTACTAAACTTTTCGTGCTCTTTAATTCCTCGATCTATATGTCATGCTTCCCCTGTCATTTATTTGAATGTCATAATGTTTTTGCAGGTTCCCATTCATCATATCCTTTCCATTTTACAAGTACATACTCTTTTACCGTTCATCCTTTTGTCTCCAAAATCTTTTAAACTTTGTATATGTCATCTTTGTTGAGGTATAGAGATAATTCTTGTTCGTAAAACATGCAATATGTGACCTCTCCCTTCAAGTATTCCATTTTGTAATCGACTGGATTATATGAAATTACATGTCTGACTTTAAATATTTCCTCTGTAAAGTCAAGAATGCAGCCGTGTTCAAATTTGTTTCGCATTTCAAAGTTCTGACTGTTTGGTCCACTTTAAATTTAGGCGTTCCAAATTTATCAATATAAGGTAACCTGCATGCTTTAACTGGATCCATGTATATTGATCTGTGAAGAGTGTTATTGTGACACTTAATTTGATTGGCAAAAACGTCAACCAATTTCTAGTTTCATTTTGAGCAAAAGACTTCCACTTTCTAGTCTTTAGGGTTTTATTGAACAGTTCTACTTCAGATGCCTTTTTTGTCTGACCAAGTTGAAAAGTAGTCAACGTTTTCATTCTTGAGGCAAACATTGAACTGTTCTGTTGTATAATTTTCTTCCCTAATCAAACTGTATCTTCTTTCCAAGTTCTCGCTCATAAAAGATTTTTAAAAAGCATCGTATTTGTCATATTCCTTTTCTTCACTTTCTCAGCCCCAGAGTATTTTAAGAAAAAGTCTATCACATAAATATATTTTCATCCATCGATACACTTTTCAAATGTTTGCATGACAACAGTGTCTATTTGCCACTAGTCATCGACCTGATTAACATACAATCTTGTATAGGGATATATTTTTTCGCTTGTTTCTGTGATGTGTAGGTAGAGTGTTTAGTTAACCATTCTGTTAATTCAGAGTACTTTTTGTTTTTTGCTCGTTTAATTTGTTCCTACAATTCATTGATTATTTTGTGTAAGCAACTGGACTTTCCCAAACGGAACAAAGATATAATAAATTGTGTAGCTTGTCGCCATACTCCAATGGAAAGGTGTACTTTTGGTGCATTACTTAAAATGGTATAAAACATCCAGAAAATACTTTACACCTGATAAATTGTCTTTTGGTCTTATTAAAACAACTACGGGATATCCTTCTACAATAGGTACATTTATTTTCAGTAAGTTTTAACGTTTCTTCAATCCTTTCAACGTATAAATGATTTTAGATTTGTCAGATTTTGTCATTCCTGTGACTGATTCTAAAACATATACTGAGTCTCCACGTGATGTTTTATATCTACCTTTGCTTTTCATATCTGTTTTTCTTGAATCATTCTGGATTGTTCTTGTAAAATTTACCAGATGTTCAAAATGTACTGCAAATTTAGCAGAATACAAATTTGTATATGTATTTACATCAAGTACACAATTTATTTCTTCACTATACCGTATTGATATAACCATCTTGCCATAAGATTATGTTCCTATATCGATGTTATCATCATTAAATGTAGTATGTAAATCGACATCTTTTCTAAAGCATTGTAGTTTACTTTTTTGATATTTGAAATTAAAACAGCAATATTTTTATTCGCTCGTGTTGCTTTGTAACATAAGTAGCTTTGGGCACACTTTTATCCCATGTAAAACTTGTGAACAATTACACACTATCTCTTGATACGGATACTATGACTTTCATTAAACTCATGGAATATCTCGATTAACATTCTGAAAACTGTTGAATTCAATACAATTTAGCTTGTGACATTATTTATATTGTGTAAAACAATTATTGTTCTTTGCTTATTGTCTTCATATGGTGAGAAAAGGAGGTGGTCAAATGCATATGCACTTTATAAAAGCTTTTCAAAAGACTTAAGCTAGGGTCTTTTGTTGTAAGGGTGTGGTACTAACAAAAGCACACACAATCATCTAGACTGATGGTTCTAGCATGAACAGAACTTGAAAAATACACGTAAAACAGAAACTTTTACCAAAGTTAGTGAAGCGTGAAATATTTAAGACAACGACCTACATTTGTGATGAAGCAGAGAATAGCTATCATCACCAAATGTCTTTATTTCAGGTATAGCAGCATTTATAGTGTGTAAAAAAAAAAAAAAAAAACCTGAGCTAACGGAAAATATTATCCAAAAATTACAGTAAATATACATGTACGTACAAAGTTAACCCTCTCAACCCTTCATTAGTGGGTAGTTGGTATCAAACCCACTACAAACTAGTATCTAGGACCTTAGAAGAAAGAATGGTTGAGATTCAGTGAGGCTGTACATATGTATATGATTTTTTTCTCTGCGGATTTTGACGGAAAAGTCGACGCTACACTGGGAGTAGTACAACAACTCTCCTCAATTTCGTAGAGGTGAGCTAAAAACGATAAATACTTGTATTCCAGCTTACAACATTATTCATATTAAGGACCAGAGACACTCCTTATTTATTCATATTAAGGTACAGAGATATTCCTTATTTATTCATATTAAGGACCAGAGATACTCTTTATTGATTCATATTAAGGACCAGAGATACTCCTTATTTATTTATTCATATTAAGGACCAGAGATACTCTTTATTTATTTATTCATATTAAGAACCAGAGATACTCTTTATTTATTCATATTAAGGACCCGAGATACTCCTTATTTATTCATATTAATAACCAGAGATATTCCTTATTTATTCATAATAGGGACCAGAGACACTCGTTATTTATTCAAATGAAGGACCAGAGATACTCCTTATTTATTTATATTAAGGACCTGAGACACTCCTTATTTATTCATTTTAAGGACCAGAGATACTCCTTATTTATTCATATTAAGTGCCAGAGATACTCCTTATTTATTTATATTAAGGACCTGAGACACTCTGTGTTTATTTTTAAAATTTCTTTTAGGTCACACGTTCAATATTTGTTGTACATATGAATGAACAGTACACCTGTTTTAATTGCTCTGTAGTACAATTTTGACTTAAATGCCCACTCAACTCTTACACATGAGTCTCCGTGGCTCAGTGGTTAGTGTGCCGAACTCGCGATCAAAAGGGTGCGTGTTCGAATCCTATCACCCGATCAATCCTGGGGTAAAGCACTTTACTCCAATTGCCAAGGCACTAAATAACCTACTTGTGTTGATGTGCCGTAAAACACCAAACCAAACAACCGTATAAATGACTTTTAACTAATGCCGCTATATCTACATTGGAGTGAAGTAGTCAGCATATTTACAACATTATGATTCATCTTAAAACAGTTTTGGAGAATCTTGAAGTGCCCAGAATATATCATTAATATTCCATGACCAACAGTTGGCGATATCCAGTTTTTGTCCGGATTCTACCGAGTAGGGAGAAAAGCCGAGGTTAACCATATTTTGCAAAGCGTTAAAAATAAGTTCAGTTGTACAGGCTGTGTCGGGGCGGTTCCTGTTTTGAACCATGATGAACCATTCCATGAACAAGTATCGAACTTTCACATGCTTGAAAAACTCATCTGAACTTCTCAGAGCCCTGCATTCGTAGCCCTCTGAAAGGAAATAGAACAGCATTGGATTAATCCTCATAACGCTTTAAAAGATGAAAAGACCTAATAAAGACGTTCCAACTATATATATATATATATATATATATATATATATATATATATATATATATATATATATATATATATATATATATATATATATATATATATAAACAAATCTTATGGTGAATAACAGTCTTTCAAGTGTAATAGATCCAGCGAGGCAAGGGTTCGCGTGTGTCCGAAATTGATTAAGATAAATGCAACAAACTAACAGCGAACAGTGCAAAACTAGTTTTAACCAGTCAAAGCGCGTTCGACTCTCATTGAGACTTTGTCAAAAGCAAACACAGAACAGTGACAAGACAAACAATAAACACAAAGAAAGCGTTGAAATTACAGAAGTTTATATGATTATCTCTAATGGAAGTAACGTTTTAAAATGGTCGATGTCAAGCCTAATTGGTTGCCATTTTTATAATCTGAGTTGGCATTGAATATGCAGACGGGGGGTTTCCGGTGCATAAAGGATTTTTTTTCTTCTCATAACCTGGCTTATATATATATATATATATATATATATATATATATATATATATATATATATATATATATATATATATATATATATATATATATATATATATATATATATATAAATAAACTTTCAAATAGGGATAAAAAGAATGTATTTATTTGTGACTCCTTACTATTCAAAATGAAGTATTACCACCGAATTTAACCAGCATGTCCAGTTCGACCTGATTATGGGCCGGGGAGGGGGGGGGGGCGATTGGTCTAAGGCAAGGGTCTCCAAACTACGGCCCGCGGCTTCGATTTGTCCGGCCCACAAAGTGTTGTACTTTTTTAAACGATTTTGCATATATTTAAATTTTTCACAGTCGCTTCGGCCCGAAAACCCCTTCAAAAATCTAACATGGCCCTCGTCTTATAAAGTTTGGAGACCCGTGGTCTAAGGCGCTCGCCTTTACAGATCACTCGCACATCTCATCAATGTCCGACTGAGTTCGAATCTCGGCTCGACCAACGTGGGTATGTGAGAAAGCTTGCCAGTTGCTTCCCGTGGGTCGGTGGTTCTTCCCGGGTTCTCCCTCCACCAAATATACTTGCCGCCATGTATCATGTGCTGAAAAATGGCGTTAAACCCCACAAAAACAAAAACAAATCGACCTGATTAGTTTCGAGAAAATGCTGGGATTAAAAATAGCAATAATTAAACTCTGTGACTTTGTTTCATAGGTGCCAGATTGGAAACATGCACTATGTTCATAGTGTTTTAATTGTATTAAGTCTTTGAACAATTTTAAAGGTTTAATAAGTTTTCAAATCGTCTGATAGTAGAATGGAACGGCAAGAAAACATGTCTACATTTTGCTTTGTCAATCCTCGATTTAAATATGGGAAGGCTGTATAATGTTGCATGTGGCACGATGACAATTTGGCCATTTGTTTACATCATGCACGTGACGAGTATTAATGAAGAACAGCGAAATGGAAATCATACTAGCTTGTTTATACGCTAATCGTCCAGGGCCCGTATGCATGACAGGGAATAGGCTAAACACAGGATAGCGTCTATCCGCGGATAATTATCCAGCGGATATCTTCGACGTTCCGGCCGTATGCATGAATCAGATAACAGGCAGAGAATAGCTATCAGCTCAGCTGGTTTAATTTTTTAGCTAGGGATATCGCTCGGAAATCCCGCCTCCTGCACATTACTAGTCAATCACGGAGCAAACGGTGGAGAAAGTCGAACTTTTCGGAGTCGGAGGTTCGAGTGCTATTAGAAGAAATATCACTTGAACATCATACATTGCTCACTGCACACAAAAATGCTGTCACAAAGTGAAGAAGGAGATATGGGTAAAATTTCTGACGAAAGTAAATGATTGCGGAATGGCGGAAAGAAACATACTTGAAGTCAAAGACAAGTGG
Organism: Margaritifera margaritifera; assembly: GCA_029931535.1. NCBI lineage: Eukaryota > Metazoa > Mollusca > Bivalvia > Unionida > Margaritiferidae > Margaritifera > Margaritifera margaritifera. Next base: position 2,668,449 of record JAQPZY010001511.1, read on the forward strand.
AAGAGTTTGAAGAGTGCAATTTTTTAAGCCGACAGAGGGGCCTGTCTGCCACAGTACCCTTGTCCATCCGTTCGTCAGGTTAAACCAATTTGTAGACATTATGGTGGAGAAATTGTGCTCAACTAGCACATTCCCATAAACGTATTACTAGTTTATTATTCTTCACCAGGAATATCAAGTTACCAATATTTTTAAGGCGATACAGATGTAATATTAATAGTCTCGAATAACGTATATTTTCATTTCTTACTATACTTTACTTATACAAGTATTTTAAAGTGATTATGTCATTCATTTGATTTTCCACGTTAACTCAGTCTCATCATCCTACGTCACGAGCGTTCTAGATTATACATACCTCGTTCTTGCTGACGGAAAGAGAATATTACGGCCCTTCCGCCATAATGGCTTTTTATAAGGAATTCCTTATAAATTTATTCCAGCAAGATTTACTCCCGTTGGGTAGTCTTGTAAAAGAGGAATAACAGGTCTGCAAAGTTGTCCGTATACAGGCTACGTGCGTGCGGAATACTTAAAGCTTTCTCAAAGAGGCTGTATGTGTCAACCAATCGCAGTAATCGGTCAAAGTGTTTGAAGAAATCAGAGGCGCTTAGACAAGAAAACAGCCGAAATAAATAGCCACTATATCAGTGTCTTTGGTGCGCTACACCAATTTTGCAAAACATTACTTAGAGTAAAACTATGTGAAATAACTTGCTTCAACAACCCAACCCCCCATAAGATTCAAAGTACGTTTTGCCCATAATTTTGCTATAAGCAATGCTTTATAAGAACGATATTGTGCATCAAAGACCAGAGACAATAATGTTTCAGCGATTTGTCTCAGCTGGTCTCATTATCAGAGGTCTTCTGATTTTTAAGAACACTTTAACCAAATGTTGGAATCTACTGAGATTTAAAGCTAATGCAGAAACCACAAAAGATCCAAATGCACAATGCGTAAGATGGATAGATAATATCTGCCAATGTTTCATTCGCAGCTACTTACATTTTACCACCAAAAAAAAACATTTTTTAAATGTAGAATTGGTTATCAATTCATATAAAATGATACTGCTCCACAATCTTTACTAATTTTGGCATCACTTACATAAAACAATCACCCCTGTGTAGTTATACACTTACATAAAACAATCACCCCTGTGTAGTTATACACTTACATAAAACAATCACCCCTGTGTAGTTATACACTTACATAAAACAATCACCCCTGTGTAGTTATACACTTACATAAAACAATCACCCCTGTGTAGTAGTTATACACTTACATAAAACAATCACCCCTGTGTAGTAGTTATACACTTACATAAAACAATCACCCCTGTGTAGTAGTTATACACTTACATAAAACTATCACCCCTGTGTAGTAGTTATACACTTACATAAAACTATCACCCCTGTGTAGTAGTTATACACTTACATAAAACAATCACCCCTGTGTAGTAGTTATACACTTACATAAAACAATCACCCCTGTGTAGTAGTTATACACTTACATAAAACAATCACCCCTGTGTAGTTATACACTTACATAAAACTATCACCCCTGTGTAGTAGTTACACACTTAGATAAAACAATCACCCCTGTGTAGTTATACACGTATTTGTCCTCTTGGTGTACAAAAGATATTCCAATGACAATGTATAACTTGCTATTATGACGAAAATGCTTTCTGTCTTATTTATGTACAAAATTCAACAGTAGTTAAGGTACAGGCTACGCGCTATTTATAATGCCCATGAACGTTCCGTGTACAAAACATTGTGTTGTGGATGCTTTATCAGTAACATCCACTTGGTAACTTGTACAGAAATAATGAAATATGGACGTTTTGCATGCATTTGTCTGTATTTTCTATAATTCTGACCTATTCTTGTTTTTTTCTCTCTAGACCATTACTTTAAATACGCCACAAGAAAGAAAAAACAGTCTATGTATTCTTCACTCCATCATTTATATTTGAGATGAAGAAAAAAAAATTAAAATCACTCCACGACAATAAAAGTAATCTGTAGTTTAATAATAAACAAATCTTTCCCATGACGTTTTTCACGGGAAATACCTTACCTATGTCCATTTTGATGATGACCTCATTGGTAACAAGAAGGTTTAAAAGGTCATTCATAGTTACTGACGTCAAACTATTCGAATCAATTACATCATGATTCCCCTCTTTGATGATCGGAACGCCTCCTTGATTTAGCTTATCTTGACCCATAGTTACAACTGTCCGTCTGTCCGTTATTGCATGCCTCAAAAGAAGAATGTCGTCAGAGAAATTGTTGCTAGCTACACTTTCTTCAAGATGGAGGAAGTTTTCATTTACTGGTTCGATAGCAATGACTGCTCGATCCATCGCCCTCGCAAGAAGAGAAAAGTATCCAATATTGGCCCCAATATCGATGAAAATGGCTTTTGGGAAATTTTTTAACGCTTGTTGGATTAAGTATGTTTGTCCACCATCCCATACGCCCCGAATCAACAAAGTTTCTGATATAAATATATCCCTTTCTCGTGGGTAGACACAGATTTTAAAAGAAGGATTCGTCCTAGTGGGGATGCAATTCAACGCACTCGTCCTGTTTACATGAAATCTTTTCTTGGGTGTATAAATGTGTAACAGACCAACAGTCGTCAAATTAATATTACACATGTTCCGGCCTCCTACATTAACTGTAGGATAATTTACATCTGAGATGAGTTTGGGTTTCTTCCACATTTGTCCACTAATCAATTGTGACTTGTTTTCCGTCTTTGAACTGTTACCAAGAAGTATATTCCTATACAAAATTATATCCATATCGCTGCAACTGACGATTTGGTCTGGGCCACCATGAGCACTTGTTTCTGTCTGTCGAATTGTTTCGTTCTGTGCAGTGGATCCATATTTTGCCTTCAGACTTGGAATTTTCATTGAGTTTTTTAAAAGGAAATAAACAGTCCCTAATCCAATTAAACAGATAACTGCAACGAGACAATTGATATCCCCATTACAAATCTTTCTATCTATCTATCTATCTATCTATCTATCTATCTATCTATCTATCTATCTATCTATCTATCTATCTATCTATTTATCTATCTATCTATCTATCTATCTGTTTGTATGTGTGTCTATTTATGCATATATCTGTATGTATGTATGTATGTATGTATGTACGTACGTACGTATGTATGTATGTATGTATGTATGTATGTATGTATGTATGTATGTATGTATGTATGTATGTATGTATGTATGTATGTATGTATGTATGTATGTATGTATGTATGTATGTATGTATGTATGTATGTATGTATGTATGTATGTATGTATGTATGTCAAGGTAGAAAGTTATATTGTGTCATGTGATAATCTACCTATCAAGCTAGACAGATAAATCAGTCTAAAGTTGAAGCTGGGAACATGTTATATTTAGTAATCTCAAAATAAACGAATAAAGTATCTTTACGCTTCGAAACTATCCTTTATATGTTTGATATTTATTACAAAGGACAAAGATAAATAAAGCACCGAAAAAGTTTATGAATCACAACTTTTACAAACCTATCCTTTATATGTTTGATATTTATTACAAAGGACAAAGATAAATAAAGCACCGAAAAAGTTTATGAATCACAACTTTTTCAAACGTAATGTACGTGTTATCATTTCACAATCAATTATTATTATTTAGTCATTAAAAGTACGGGAAATAAAAATATTTTTAATTTATGTTGTTCTCTCTAAAGTTTAAAAACAAGTGCAGCATATGTAAAATAAGTATTAAAAAATATAACCATACAAAAATAGGAAAGAAAATTAATTTGTTTAAATCTAGGCAGAGCATGGCTTAATTCAATCAATTTGTCAAACATTTTTATCATACAACGGAATAATGTTTATTCAGGTTAAATTCTTATAAAAGTTTACGGCAACTTCACATGCCATAACGTAAGTTTTAACAAACCCGCACCTAAGTTGCAACCACAGCTAATCTGACTAATTAGTTATACAAAGCATTTTGACATTTTATTTTTTATAACTAAAAGAACTATAAAAAAAGGAACATTTGAACATATTTAATAACACGTATGATTTTGCCTCTTTCCTAAGCGAATTTTAGTAGAACTAATGACAAAATGAGTTTTGGTAACTGACCAGTCAGATTAACTATGGGCAGAGCTAAGGTGCGGTCTTGTTGGAATTCACGTATTGAAAGATCATTATGTAACATTATTACACAAAACTGAACGCTGGATATACGAAGGGTGATAGAATTCCAAAACATTAAAAAATCTAAAAACAAAAGCCTTCGACAATTTTCACAAATAAAAAAAGTTAAATCAATTCCAAAATCTTCTCTAATACAAAAGCAAAAGGAAAATATAGATCTAATTCATTATTATAATGCAATATCCTTGCATTCTTTCCATTCATATTCGGTGTGGCTTAACATTTTAATGAACCATGAGCCCTAACATTAGAACACCCAAATTGCAGGGTGTACATACCATAAAAGACGCTTGTGACTCGTGTATTTGTGTGTTTAAATAGCTATTTTAATTGACCCTCGAAGGCCGTAAATGACACATCAATAGACCTTTCAGAAATTAGCTCTAAGAAACGCTTACACTCATTTACATAAAGTAAAAATCTTTTCTAAAGTTTGACACATTTTGAAATTTTACATACTTAATACGCGAAGTTCAAATAGTTTGGAGTTATTGCGACTGAAAAATATTATATAATGGCTATATTTTAGTTCATTTTGTGGAATCCATTGCACATGTTATCTCAAATTATGTAACTACTCACACCAGGCTTCAGTTTATAAACCCAGTAGTAGGACAATATCAATTTGGTCTCACCTATGGAAAGCTTTTGACGACTAGCATCTAGCATCTAAGCTAGTCGCAGAAAACTTTTGGCGACAAGTAATGAGAGTTTGTGATAGGGTATGCATAGTTAACTTTTGGTGACTAGCATGTATTCTAGTCCTAGAAAACTTTTGGCTACTAACATGTATTCTAGTCCTAGAAAACTTTTGGCTACGAGCATCGACGTCGGCCGCGACGGCTGTGGTGCCTAGCACGACTACATTGTGACGTGCCCAACCAATTCGGGGTATTAGATGGTTTGTGATAGGCACGCAGGTATTTAGTATTGCATTGATTAAACATGGTTCGCTGGGGAAAGAATACGTGTACGTGGCTGAAACTGGCTGTTAAAGAGCTGTGCGGGCAGAGGTGTATAAACACGTATTGCTGGGTCCATGCCTCGTGGAGCAGGAAAGGAATGGCGATAGCGCCGTGCTAGAAATGCGGGGTCGTGTTGGCGCTACAAACTGCATTTGCCCAAGCTGAGGGGGCCTCAACCAAGCAAGGAAACTGAAAAAGATAGAGCAGAGGCGAGGAAACAGTTCGCCAAAGTTTATTTGCGAACTGCTGGTGCGGAATTAGAGGTGGTCTTTTCCCCATGATAGGCACCGGCCAATTAGAGATTAACGTATGGTTTGTAATATAATGCCGTCTACTGCGCAAATGAACGAGCTGCTCCGGGAGGGGAAGATAACCGAAAGCGAATACGATAGTATGTTGGAAGCAATACTGGCGGCCAGGGCCAAGCCGTCAACCCCTCGAAAAAGTCCAGCGCCACGGCGTCGGGTTGCACCCCACGGAATACCTCCGAAGCGAGCCCACAGGCGCCTGACCGAACCTCCGATGGGCGAGCCGCCACCTCCGCCAAAAATGGCCACTAGGCTCCAGTTTGGTACGCCAACCACACCCGTACTAGTGAAGCAGAGGGGTGTCGGCACCACGTCTGTGAAAGACTACCGCGCCCTGGTGTCCGACGTTCAGAGCGTTGAAGTAGATGCATATGCCTTTCTTGATGCCATGGACCCCGACTTGCGGGGAACCCTTAGCAGAAAGATCAGCAACTACGGGCGACATGACGATTAGCCTCGTGCTGGCGGCCAACTCGAGAAAGCCGCGCCAGGTCAGCAGGAAGGAGTCCAGGTCACAGCCTATTTCCGTAACCCTACCAACGACACCATGCGGCCCGACGAGGTCGAGATGCTGGTCTCCAAACACAACGCCGCGATCAACGAGCGCATTGAAAATTACATGCGTGAGGGTTCCGGCTGGTACTTCGTGAGGTGTGTGGAGCTAGAACTCCATATTTCGCTGGCGAAGCTACATTTTGACACCTAAGTGTATTTCACCCCGCTCTGTCATCGATGTGAACACCACCAACAACCGCTGTTTTTAGTGGGTCGTTTTGTCCGCCCTACACCTCGCGGACGACAGGAACATAGAAGGTTTCCGCCGTCGACAAGTTCAAGCTCCTTAATCCGGGAATCGTGATCAGCATCTTTGGTTGGGGGAACGGTCTCTACCCGCTGCTCATTAGCGAGAAAGTAAAACAACACTCCGTTGACCTGCTTCTATTGTGCGAGTTGGAAGGCGAAGCCGTCAAAGCCCACTATGTCATGATCAAGGACCTGGGCCAGATGGTACACAAACACAGCAGGTACGAGCACAAGAAGTACGTCTGCCGCTTTTGCCTGGACGTTTTCAGCTGGGCCGACCTGCTGGAGGTCCACAGAAATACGGCGTAGGCAAGAAACCGCAGCGAACTGTCATGATGGAGCCAGGCAAAACACACTGTCGTTCAAGCACTGCTACCGCCAGATGCGCGTACCGCACGTTATCTACGCAGACTTAGAGGCGTTGAACGTGTTTGTGGAAGGCTCCATCGCGACACAAGCAATAGCAGCAGACAGAAAACCTCCGACCAGGTCCTGTGCGGCATTTGATATACAGTCGTCCGCTGCGACGCGGCCGATAAAGAGCTGGTGTTGTAACGTGGCAAAGGCGCGGTCGCCACCTTCATCCGGGTATCGAACACAAGATGGAGGAGTTCAGCGCGGTGTTTGCGAACCTGGCCAAGCTGATTATGAGCGCGGCCAGTACCATGTCTTTGCAGAGAGCAAAGGCCTGCCACATCTGCGGCAAGCCCCTACGGATGGACAGGGCTCGGGATCACTGCCACATTATAGGCAAGTACCGCGGCGCGGCCTACAACGTGTGCAACCTATAGATTGGCATCAATCCGGAGAAAACCAAGGTGCCGGTAGTGATCCACAATCTGCGCTGCTTCGACTGCCACCTCTTGATGGAGGTCATCATGACGGTATCTGCAGCCGGCATCAGCGCCATCTCCGACAACAGAGAGAAGTACAGGCGTTCTCCCTGGGACAGCTGCAGTTTATTGATAGCCTCCAGTTCTTAGCAGCAGCTTCGAAAAGCTAGCTGCCAACCTACCCAAGGAGGCATTCCACATCGCAAGTCGCTACACAGAGCCCAACGTCAGCCTGTTCACCACTAAGAGCGTGTACACTTAGGAGTACTTCAACAGGTGGGAGCGTTTCTCGGAGACGCAGCTCCACCAAATTTAAGCCTTAAAGGCAGCTGGCAGACGTATTCGAGGCCTTTCGCGCCACCTCGATGACGAACTACGGTCTGGACTCCGCCCACTACTACACCTCTCCAGGGATGAGCTGCGACTCCCTCCTAAAGATCGATAAACAACTATTCATCGAGAGGGTGATCTGCGGTGGCATCTTGATCGGCACGCAAAGGCAAAACAACCCGCTTTGCGCCAGCCACGACCGCAACGAACCTTACAGCTGGATTACCTATCTCGATACCAAAAGGACTTCTTCAATCTCATGAATAATTCCGTCTATTGCAGGACCATGTACAACTATTAGAATCGGATCCGGGTGGATCGTGTGCGGCCTGAGAACGAGGAGGACAAGCTCCGCCGCCTGGTAGCCGACCCAGAGTTCCTAACCCGGAAATTCTTTGACGGAAACCTCGTCGCATTCCATTCCACAAAGTCACTCCTCAAGTTCAACCGCTCGATCTACACCGGGCAGGCGGTCCTTGACCACTCGAAGCTACTGATGTATGACTTCTGCTACAAACAGGTAAAGGCGCTACGGGGAGAAGACCGGAGTTTTGTACAACAACACCGATAGCCTGCTGGTAACCGTGAAAACGGAGGACCTCAACTGGAACATGTCAAGGATGCCACTCTGTACGGCACAAGAGACTACCCAGTCGGCCACCCCCTTCGCAGCGAAGTCAACAAGAAGGGTGTCGGAAAGTTCAAAGACGAATGAAAGGCCACACGATGTACTCTATCCTCCGGATTGACAGCACGGATATCAAGAAAGCAAAGGGGATGGCGCGCGCCACGCTCCAAGCGGATCTCAGACACCAGCTGTACCTCGCGAGCTTTATAAGAGAAAAGAAAGTTCAGGCACGCCATGGCCATAATAGGGGTGTATCTCCTCACCCAGACAAGCTTCTTCCCTTTGGACACTAAACAAGTGGATCGCACCAGACGGAGTCACGACGCGAGCCTACGGACACTTCCTGACAACCCAAGAGCTGCACAGGAGACTTGACGAGTACCTCAAAGAGCTTCTCACCGGGTGAGAACACTCTGAGGCGACAGCTGGGTATCCGGCAGTCCAGCTTGCAGCTCCTTGCGGACGAAAGCTCGGCGCTGAGCACTGCGTCCAGAAAGATGGTACACAGAGGGTTTGCCAGGGATGATGAACCGGTCGGCCAGGGCCTATGCTTTGTGCGGCCACATAGGGTCGGTGGGACGGCGCGTCCCACCTTCCAGCTCTACAGACGCGTACAAGTACCGCACCAGGTCTCTCGTGTTCAGGCGTAGTTCCGACGTCTTCCCGGAACTCGCCGTAGTCGCCTTGTGTCTGTAAGCCGGGTAACCTTGCCGTTCAGAGCAGCTACCACGACCTGCAGCCCCCAACACACTTGACGCTGTGCCTATCAACCCAGCTTTTTTTAGAGCAACATCTTTTGGTGCCCATTCCCATAGAACTGCTCCACAACGCTCTATGCCCGGTGGACGCTGGCTTTCATTTCGACACAGGCGAACGGCTCGTCTCACCAGAAGCAGCCACACGGCGCCCATAAACGTCCGTCTGGGGTCAATCTGTGGCGGCATGGGCCACCTAGTGGCCTCTGATTGTATATCAGCTTCAGCGCGTCGGCGAACCCGGAACCCTCCTTGCTAGTCAAGTGCATGGCCGCCTTGCAGCGGCTAGCGGCGTCCACCATACTAAGCGCGTACTTGTACGTGTGACGCCCAATCTTATTGTTGGCACAAAAAGGACATCGGCCTGGTGCACCTCGATGGGGGCCGAGGCACTAAAACTCGGGTGGGCGATGCGCGGAGGCGCCGGCAGGTAAATCTGCAACACGGCCTGTTTTCTTAGCCACTCCCTGCAGGTGTCATGCGAAGCCCTGGCGGCCGTAGCCAGCCTATTGGCCGCCGCTGCTCCCTTCCAGTAACCTAGATTGCTGTAGTAGACGGACGCAAATCGGGCTTCCATCGCCCCTACTTGTTAGACCCTCCTTCAGATGGCCATGCGCCCGCTAACCGTGAGCATGGCTTTCATTGTGCTCAAAGTGGGCAAGCGGCCGAGGCGTTCGCCGACGGCGAGCACCTGACTTTTATTCAGATCATGGATCATGTCCACGTCGGCATTGTGACGGTCGCAGATGCCTTGGTAGCACGCGGAGTCAACGCTGTGGATGGGAGCCTCACCTGACTTGGGGCGGGCGGAAACGTCTAGCCGGATGTCAAGCTTCATGCTCTGGCCTCAGTGGTTGTGGTGCAAGAGCTGCCCTTCCCCCGGGGTACTTGTTTCAGGGCAGCCCCGACTATTTGCTCCACAGCAACTCCTTGGACCAGAGCCTGCGGCACCTACTGTCCTTCGTACTGTATATCTACCTGCCCTGCCGGAGCCGCCGCATCACCATCAAAACAGCCGCCGTAAAGGAAGGGCTGCCGGCCCTTGCCGCCACCAGTATTTAAAAAACCGTGGAAAGGCCACGGAGGCTATGCGAGATCGCCTCCGCGCCCAAACCATGCTACCGGACGTGCATGACACAGTGAACGAGAGTGGCCTCCACAAAATCGCGGACCTGACTGAGCGGGCATGCGATGCCAAGGTCAAAAACATGGCCATGGGCTTGGGCCTGAGCTGCTTCCTTATTAGAGGCGAAGACGTGCATGACCCCGCTCTTAACATGGGAGCCCCCGTGCTGCGCAACCGCAATGTCCGCGACCTGCAGTACTACTCGTCAGAGATCAGCGACCTCAATCAGGAGGGCTGGATTAATGTTAAATTCCCCACTTGTAAACCTACGGCTAAATGTTAATTCCCGTAGAGGGCTTAAGTGGCCCATATAACTACTCACGCTTCAGGATTTAGACCAACAAATCTGTTGGATAATAACGATATTTTGAGCGAATGCGGACTATGGAGACTCAGAATTCTCCCGCCTGTTTTCGGTGGCCATGAACATCTACCTGACCGGCCTCTACGAGACCAGCCTTAGCAAGAACGAATGGTCAGCTTCAATGCCATTTGGAGGTACACTATCGCTTAGCTCTCTATGAACGAACTTTTGGATACTTTCTTTAACACGCCCGAGCAGGAGTTTATGGAATACGTCGATAAAACCGTGGACCCATGCGCCTCAGGGCAACTGAAACGTGCAAATAAAAACACGTAGGGTTGTATGGCGATCACGGGGCCGGGGCTAGTAACAGTGTAGGTGTGCTACTACTAACCGCATCCACGTCCCTAATTAGTTATCGGCAATGAGATAAAGAGGTGTTAAGTAAGGTTAATAAGAGCAACATATCAGACAGATCTATTTTCTCTGGGTTTAGGCGAGTCAAATAGGTTGATAAAGAATTCCACTTTCGACCACCTTACTGACCTACTGAGTTACATATACCTTTGCGTTGTGGGTTCCTAATAACCTCAACTACCCATCCCATCTTTTCTGTGGCGTGAAAGAAATACTATTTCCCAATCCACATAATTTTCTCAAAATATTACTGTTATACATTTTCAAGTTTATAAGGCATGGCTTGTCAACCTTTATCCTTCCGTCTTTACCTCCATCTCCTCCACCCTCCACGGGTGAAAATGGGGGGGGGGGGGCTTTTCCTCCTTCACCCCTCCACACTCTCCACAGCTAATTGGGTGAGGAACGATTGTCACTTTTGCAATACTAATCGTAACGAAGTGGGTCAAATAAGTATATACGGAATATGCTAAAATTAAGCGCGGAATACACTCTAAACGCGTGGCTCAATATTAATCAATGCAAAGTTTAGTCTATTTTCTCCTTTAAACATTATTTCAAGAAAACTTATAGCTCACTGAACACTGCAGACACTCTGGTTTTGAAAAGTACATTACTTGTGATAAATACGCTCTGTTTTTTTTTTTTTTTTTTACAATTAATTGGACACGTTGTATCTAGGGTATGCAAGAATGTATCTAGAATTCTTGTTTCATCAAGAAGCCTCCGTGGCTCAGTGATTAGCGTGCCGAACTCAAGACCGAAAGGGTTCGGATACTATCAACAACCCCGGTCGGCTACAGTGGTGTGCCCTTGGGCAGGCACTTTACTCCAGTTATTTCGGCACCAAATAACCTACTTGTGTTGATGTGCTGCAAAACACCAAACCACACCAATCCTTATTTCATCGGTGTCTTCTATAATATACATTGAGCGCTGACTTTTCATAATCTGTTAGAATATATCAGACCAGCAAAGAGTATCTTTTTATAGTTGCTTTAGAAGTTTTGTTGCAGTTTAGTAGCACTATTTTCGAATTTTTTAAGTTACTCTTGACAAAACGTTCGATTGGTTACGCCGGGAATACGGTCAAATAGATATTCTTGTTTTGTACTGTATTAAAGCCACCCCTTAAGCCTTCCAAAATCATGGACAGATTCCTTTTAAGTAGTTATAGTTAAGTGGTAGTCATATTTAAGACACTATGTATATGCTGTGACAAAAAAAAAAAACATCATCATGGCTGCATGTGTCGATAAGGCAAAGGAATCCAGGCATCAATATTGAAACATATCCTATAGCATTAATTGTTTGATAATACGATAGATTCCCGTAAAAACGGCGGTAACAAGAACTTGGTTACTGCGATTCATGGTGTGTGATAAAGACTGTTCAAATCGTTTGCTTGGTGTTTACTGGTCCATATAGCACATTTATGTCAGGTGAGTTATGTTGCCATTAAATGTTGTCAAGCAAATACAACTTTCAGGACTCAATGTCTAGATCAAAAGTTTATTCGAAGAAAGTGTTTCAGAAATTCTGAAGAATTAAATATTGTCTGAAACAAAATCCAGAAATGACTATTTGACTATATTCCCAGCGTAACCAGTGGAACATATTACCCACCGTAATTGTGTGTGTATGTGTGTGTGTGAGAGAGAGAGAGAGAGAGAGTGAGTGAGTGAGTGTGCGTGTGTGTGTGTGCAATACGGACAATAGCAGCTACAGTCCAAATATTTCAAGTTCTTGGGTTCAAGTTTGTTAACTATGGCAAAGTTTGTGACAATGGTGGTGTGGAGGGACATTGGCTCCAGCAAGGTCATACATCCAACATTGTATGCATTTTTTTAATAGTATGAAACTCTATCACAACCATTTAATTAATAAGCGAATGCAAAATTAACTTTGTTTTAACTATTATTGATAGCATCTTGAACTTTTGGCCTTCCTCACGTGGCGATTAAAAACTGCAACTAGTTTGGATGACTGTATTCTAAATATGCAGTCAGTACCGAGTGGAAATGAGTCCGTAAAGGTGATTGATATTATATTATATTATATTATATTATATTATATTATATTATATTATATTATATTATATTATATTATATTATATTATATTATATTATATTATATTATATTATATTATATTATATTATATTATATTATATTTGTAAAATTGCTAAAATATGCTGCTGGTCTATTATGAGAGATACTACAGATGTATGACAGGCTTAATGTCATATTCCTATGTCATACTTCATTAGATAAGTATTTTCTTATTTTATAATCTAGATGAAATATGTGCAAAAATAGCTAATTTGCCAGTTTGTATCCAGCTGGTAATCGGCAAATGGTCTAGTTTCTAATAATCTGGGTTCTGTAAGTGCTCAAAGTTTGGCCTGTATTCAATAAGAGCGAAAGAGAGAGCGAGGCTGTCAGATTATTGGTTACCAATGTCAGTTCTGGAACACTGTTTGGAAATACACTTTCTATTCCCCATGTTTGTCAACAAAAACTGCTATGTTACAAGAGCTGGACCTATAAAATATGACAGATACGATAAATGATAATAAATAATGACAAATATAACAAATACTGCTATTAAGCTGGCTTGATAATGTAATACAACGCATTTTGTTCTTATCAGGATATCAAATAGACTTGAGATTTGAAAAGATCCAGATTCAGCACGACTGTATGTTTACATACTCTCCTAATCCAAGCGATTAATCCAAACACTATAAGTGCTTTCATGATATCCATGCACAATGTTTATGATTTTGTTTTGATTTTGGATGATTTGCATCCTGTTGGGTAAAACAGTTTTGTGCCTTAGCTAGAAAAACAAAAACAAAAAAAAAACGCGCAAATCGTCCTACTGTTAACACACCTATCAGTGCAATACTACCACACTCCTAAGGTCTATCTTAACACACCATCCAGATCATGCATTACTACGTCACCCTAAGTCACACCATTCAGAAAGCAGGTCCTAAGATCAATGTTAAAACACCATTCAGGGCATGCATTACTACAACACCCTAAGGTCAATGTCAACACGTCATTCAGGGCACGTATTACTACGACACCCTAAGGCGAGCCCTAAGGTCGATCTTAGCACACCATTCAGAAAGTGAGCCTTTAAGTCGTTAATGTAGTGAATCTATGATACAATACATAAGCGGATTTAGGGAAGTTCGTGGTGTTCAACCGAACTCTTTTTCCAGTAAACGTATTACACGAATCAATTTTTAAAAAAAAGATAAATGTAGCCATTGTAAGCAAAACGAACCGACCCTGTTTTAATCTCGAACTCCATTAGAAAACAAATAATAAATGATATCCAGGTGCAAAAATAATGACTATAGAACGCGAATGTCGGAGAAAATCTAAGACTCCATTTCTTATCTCCATCCTATTTTTCCCCAAATTATGGACTGTAGCGGGCCAATAATAAGTTCAGTCGGAGAGAGGCACATGAAGTGTCATATTTTGTACATCAATCCAACCGTTGAATGTGTAGCTTGATTCGTCAACAAATAAAGACATTATTTCTCTTTCATCTCAGGTTTCTTATTGAGACAACGAGAGAGAGAGAGAGAGAGAGAGAGAGAGAGAGAGAGAGAGAGAGAGAGAGAGAGAGAGAGAGAGAGAGAGAGAGGGAGAGAGAGAGAGAGAGATCACACTAAGTGCTCGAAAATGTTTTCACAAAATGCTTCCCTTAAAAATGATGGTTGACATAAGATGAGGGGGGGGGGGGGGCTACGTCGTAAAGTTTTGCGCATTTTTGCACAAATCTGGCGCATAAGCGTTTTCCTGCCAATAGATTTGTCTCAAAAGATGCTAGTCGACAGCGTTATTTCACTGCCAATAGATTTGTCTCAAAAGATGCAAGTCGACAGCGTTATTTCACTTAATTCGTTAATTAACTTCTTGATCTAGTGGGCACTTCTCGTCGGGACGTAATTCGATTTTACCTTAAACGAGGATTAAGTATGAAACGTTTCACAGGCCATTTAATTGGTACATACTTATGTGTACACAGGCCATTTAATTGGTAGATACTTATGTATACACAGGTCATTTAATTGGTACATACTTATGTGTACACAGGCCATTTAATTGGTACATACTTATGTGTACACAGGCCATTTAATTGGTACATACTTATGTGTACACAGGCCATTTAATTGGTACATACTTATGTATACACAGGTCATTTAATTGGTACATACTTATGTGTACACGGGCCATTTAATTGGTACATACTTATGTGTACACAGGCCATTTAATTGGTACATACTTATGTTTATACAGGCCACTTAATTGGTACATACTTATGTGTGCCGCTATTTATTTCTACATAGTATTCATCCATAGAAATAATATCGTCATTAAAAAGACATAATGTTTATTTTTTTATGAATACCAACTTTCTCCCTTACTCTATCCCATATGTAAGCGAGACCTTTACGTGATCGTGTAATAAACCTAGGGTATATGCTATTTGTATTTATGTTTCCGTTTATAGCTTTGTTAGATTTTAGTGATTATTTGTTGATTATGGGAAGTCTGTGTTGGAAGATATTTCTCAAACTGAGTAATTAGCCAGTTTATAGGAGCAGGCGTCATAATGTACAGTATTTACGTACTTTATGATAACATGGGATAGTTTCCTAAAATGTACCTCCCTAATTTCTTAACATAAGGAATTCTAGGGATATTTTAATGTATAAATGTTTAGTAATTTGAGGTAGGGATAATTATTTGTATTAGGCGTTTGTGTTGTGTTTTGTGGTGCATGGAGTAAAGTACCAATAGCCGGCATGGAAAGGTTTACTGATGAGTCATACAAATGTGAAACAAGAAAAACCCTGCAAGTGTGAAGTTAGAGTTTCGGGATGTGTGGTCATTATGTGATTAGATGAAAATTATTTGTAGTATTTGCACGTTTAAGAACCTTTCAGTTGACAACGAATGTTGTCTTGGGGTCCCTGGAAGCAGGGGAAACTATGGACTTCAAGCCACACTCACGCAGGCGTTTGATTTGCTCGGTAGTGAGATCCCTTGAGTGTAGCAATATTATATTTCCATTCTTTTTACTGTGTATTATATAAATAATGTTTGTACTGCCGTCATGGAATTTGTAATTGCTTTTTATAAATGCATACTGAAGAGCCAATAGGCCTAATGGCAAATACAGTTCTCCTTCACCTATTAAAATGTCTTGGAATATACTCATTGTGATACTTCCCACTGCTCCCCCCACCCGCACCACACACTACCACCTACCCATTCCCGACTATTTTTCAAAGCGATTCTCTTACAAATGCAAATAATACTACCACCACCACCACTCCTCCTCCTCCTCCTACTACTACTACTAATAATAATAACAGTAATGAAAGATTTTGTAATTTATAATCATAATACTCTGAAAGCAATCAATAGTAAATCCAGACATTGATTAGCATTGATAACTTATTCTCAAGGCCTTATTTTATATGCTAAAATTGTTAAAATAGAGAGAGAGAAAGATATTCATCATTCTTAAAATGACTATACATGGGTTGAATATAAGTCGTAGGGAATCAAAAATAACATATAAAACAACACAAAGCAGTGATATACCAGTCTGAAAGAAGACGAGAGACTAATTATTTCCAACAAAAATTGCCTTACAATTTTTTTTGGTAAATAATTAAAATAATATTCGAATTAATTTAGTAGAATCTAATATTTGCAGGATTTTATTTCAGCCCTAAATTCCTTTAGCACGATGTTTGATCAACTTTGTCCAATAATCAAATGAGTTTTGAAGATATAAACCCTTTTATTAAGCAAAATCATGTTTCAAGATGCTGTTGCATGAAGAAAATAAATGATCTTATGCACTAAACGAGACACTGTTTTTTTTCTTTCTAGGTCGTATAGACAAAATGTATCCGAAAAAAAGGCAGCTGGAACGTGCCACATTTTCATACACACAGGGCACCCATAGTGCCGGTTTGCATGTGTAAAAAATAGACGAATGAGGTAAGTTTAGTGCGGATATCCTTTATGAATGAACATTATACTAACAAATATGACTTAAAGTCTAACTATTTATTTATTTATTTTTTTATTTTTCCAACGTCTGTTTACGTTTCAATGACAAGGTCACTGTTACTATAAAAAAAGAGTTTTACTTATGCATTTAATTTCCTGGATTAAGAGTTTGACGCTCTACCAACTGAGCTACAGTTGCTCCCTCACATTGGATCACAAGGAGGATGAAGAACCCGAAAGTATAATTAACATACAAGCATATTTTCATGTAGAATCAATATTTTTTCTGTTGATTTTTCAGTAATAATTGGTTATTTTTTACAATATGTGCTACTAACAAATATGCCAGATGATAATTAGTATTATTATAATATCAAAACCCAACAATGAGTAACTTACTATTGGGAAAATGAATAAAGAACGCAGACCAAAACGTTCAATCCTTTGGGAAATATAACTTTTAATGTATATATTTCAGTCATCATTTCTTGCTGTAAGATTCAAAATGAGGAGTTTTCCTCTAATATAACATAATTGTCAAAAAAAAGTATTCACTTACACAATAAACATATACCGTATATAATCGGGTATAATCAACGTCCAAATGCAAACAACATATACCCTGATCTGCCGGCGTATAATGGGCCGGCAGATCAGCGTCGATGTTGTTTGTTCTACTGAAAAGTCCTTACAAACTGCATAGACCCAGATCTGCCGGCGCATAATGCGACGGCAGATCTGGGTCTATGCAGTTTGCAGTTGGTATCCATTTATAAGCGAGTATAGACGGTACATTGTTTTCTTGAGAAGAATATTCCAATCCATGTTAAAGTAATAAATAAATGAGAAATTATTCCAATCCATGTTATAGTAGAAAGTAAAAAATAAATAAATAATTATTCCAATCCATGTTATAGTAGAAAGTAATAAATAAATGAGAAATTGGCCAGAACCTTTGTTACAAGATGGATATTGATATTAATTTTTTGCGCCCCATAAATGAAAATATTCTTGATATATTCAGGATATTGTATTACCTTACAATGCCAGCAACAACCATCAATCAGATATATTTTCATTTTTTCTAGAAAAATCTGAATTCGAGGAGGAAATCAATGCCTGGGAAGAACAGTATGGCAAAATTAGTTGCCAGGCCAACAAGTAAGAAATATTCTACAAGCAGTTCGAGGTCTACAGTTTCCTATGGTGTCACTTTACGATATTATCTATTTGAATGCCAAATTCTGTAATGTTCGCGTGTTTGCATGTATATTATCTTTTCCTTAGTTTTTTCATTGTATTTATTATGACGATGTATTATGACTGTGTGGGATAAAACCGGAAAGAAAATTAACATGTATTATCAAGTACATTTTTTTTTCTCAATCGAATGACCATGTATGTCGCTTTTTTAATGATACTTATAGATGATGATACCCACGTTACCATAATAATTTAGTTACTAGTAGACAGATGAATGCATTTTTATTTTGACTCAATATTGCAAAGTCATTTTTTAAAATTATTAAACTTTGTTTTTTACAAGTAAGGCGTGATGATAAAAGGCTAATTTGCATAGTTTTTGCCATAAGTATAATTAGCACTTACTTTGAAATGACAGGTACGAAGTGGATGTTGGAAGGAGCTGGAGAAAACACAGGAAAGAAGATGAAGGTCAGTAACTACCCCCAAAATGGTATCAAATGACCTTGGAGGGAAGAATAAAGCGATGTACTAAACCATCACAACATATTCATTCCAATTAAGACAGTTCCTGGAAAAGGGGACATTGAGAAATATATTGCAAAAGAGCCAGGAGTGAGTGGCAGAAGTTTGAAAAATATAAAGCACATGTGCAGAAATAAAATAATTGCTTCTCACTAAAAGTAAAAATGCAAAGAAGTGATCAAATTACTTCTTGAATAAGAAGATTTAAGATAAAATCGGGTTTTACAAAATCATTTGCCCTTTAATACAATGCTTTCATGATTATGCATTATCTCTCTTACATTTTTCCCCTTTAGTACAATGTAAATGCTTTCATGATTATGCATTATCTCTCTTACATTTTTGCCCTTTAGTACAATGTAAATGCTTTCATGATTATGCATTATCTCTCTTACATTTTTGCGGCAATTTTGGTAGACTAGAAATTACAAATTCTGGAAGTAGGTAAAGAAACAATTTTGTATGTATGAATATGTACTATTTAATGAACTTACTTAATGCTTTTAATGTAGTTATGAGCTTTGAATTTGAACCATACATTAATAGTGAATGGAGGGGAAAAGACGGAATCCTTACTTTGCTCTATTTAGTTTAAAATATATATTTAAAACTTTCTAAAATTAGAGCGCTATATAACCTTTTCTAAAAATATTTGAGCGTTGTATTTTAAGTTTAACGTTTCAGGGGAGTAAAATTCGATTTTTTAGGTGAATTTTATAAAAAATCAATATTCTGAGCAAGTAAAAAAATTCAGGATTTTTTCCATCTCTGCTTTTGATGTGTTATATCTTGTTATGCATAATTTGACATCACAACTGTGTCATGTTTGCGTATGCAGATGGCGAAAGAGCACATGCATTGAAACGGTTAATCCAAAGCGAGAAAATTTCATCGTAAGAATCGAACAGTTCTAATAAAATTTTGCAATTTTGATATGTTTGCCACTTTTCTTAGTTCCAGAATTAGTGACATTCCTGTCTGTCTAATTCTGGTCTACATCTTGGACCACTCTCAGAGTGTCGTAAGTGATAGGTATTTTTGTATCATATCGTTCTCTTTTTCATTGTAGCACTCTCATCCGTTACGGCAAATTCGTATTTAAACTTGTACTAAGCACTTCGAACTAGATATATTTTGCAATCATACTTCCTTCCCTTCCCTATCACTTTTCAACCTGTGGGTATTGACAACGCAAACGTTCTCCACATATAAGGGATTATCCTGCCAAGTGTCAGAGAGGAATTCCTAAGCACAAAATATTCTCACTTTTACCTCTCTGGGAATTCCATAGAAAAGTAGATTAATTTTTTTCTCATATATTTCCTAATGTAAGTAGAATAGTGTCAATCTTGCTAAGTGTTTTTGTTGAGCTCTTCTTTTCTTTAATAAATTTGTATAGCTCCACCTCTATAAGGGATATATAGGAATCTTCACATCCGTCCGTTCATCCTTCAGTCAGGAACACAATCTCGTAGCGGAACTATTCCCGCATATTTTTAATGGATTGCCATGAACCTTGGTAAATGATATCGTGATAGCTTTGTACATATTATGGTCTTCTGCAGATGCGCATATCGACGAATCACTTTCGATTTCAAAATCTTTGTTGGAGTGAGTGCCCATCTTGTCCTGTTGCTGAATGGAGCGTAAGACATAATCTTGTGAACGCAACTTGTCTTGCAGCTTTTCATACATCGCTGTGAAACTTTGTATATATTATGATCACAGTGTAAAGATGCACATGTTGATAAATCTTTGTGCTCCCATGTTATTTGTAAGAGGTTTTTTTTATATCTTTTTTGACTTGCAGCAGGATGCAATATATGGCAAACTTTTGTGAGTGAATGCAACTACTCTTGAAATGTTGCGTCGATTGCAGTGAAACTTACTACATATTATCGTCTTCATGAGACCAAATCATTGTAATCACCTAATATTCGGAAGATTTATGTTATTTCTACTATTGACTCGTCTCCATTATGGGATTGAGGAGTAACAAATGGGTCAAGGTTACTTAATAATAATATTGTAGTGCAATGCTTATACAAATGTTTCCATTATCAAATGTAATGAACATATGTTAAAAGGTCACCAAAACAGTTACAACTGCAACTAGAATTACACATTATGTTGAGTTTTCCCAGACTATCCCACCCCTTCTCTTGCAAAGTTGCTACAGACTTCCTGTACATAATATTTGATTATTAAGTAAGAACCCTAGAAATAAAGAAAGAAAAAAAAAAACATAACGATTTGTGATGTGATGAAAATAAAGATCATTTCGGTATGAATAAACACTGGCCATAAACTTTACGCGAAACTAAGTCCCAGTGTATACATTTTAAGAAACTTAAACGTTTTCATTCGAAAATCGATAATATATCAATCTAAGGATTCAAACATTCGGTTAAATGCTGTATGGTTAGGAAAGTCATATATTATATTAATCACTGTAAAACAACACGCACAGAAAGAAAAACCACAAAAAATAACTAAATAAAAATAGCTACCTAATTTTACATGGTAAATAAACAGATGCAAGCTCGTTTCTTTGCCGATCATTGCTCTATTGCAACCATCTCACCTGAATAAAGTATAAGTTCCTTGTCTTGGGGTAAAGTAAATTACACCTTTAAGTATGTTATAGGCTGGAAACAAAAATACAAAGTATAATCGTAGCTTTTTCCCTTTGTCTCACCTTAACTCAACAATTGCAAGGTGAATTATATTTTTCAGCTCGGATTAACTTTATGAAACAGCGTGAGTTGCGGACATTGATGGG
The DNA here is from genome assembly GCA_029931535.1 of Margaritifera margaritifera. NCBI lineage: Eukaryota > Metazoa > Mollusca > Bivalvia > Unionida > Margaritiferidae > Margaritifera > Margaritifera margaritifera. The sequence continues at coordinate 2,689,718 of JAQPZY010001511.1, forward strand.
GCACGTAGGTAAACGGCTGGCCTTGAATTGAGAGGACATTCAAGACTGAGGCTGAGAATTTACACCAAATTTCAAATATCACTTCCCCAAAGATAAGGAAGCTTCCTGAATCACATTTTAGCGTTTGGATCTTTTTTATTTTATGAAACATATCTGTAATTATTTACTGACTTTTTCTTTCTTAGAAGTTTGATTTATTTGGTGATTCTGTTTGTAAGTGGTTTAAACTGTTTTGTAATAACTCTAAAAGTTGTGTTATAAATAATAATCATTTTTTAGACTTGAAAGAGGATGTCGTCAAGGAGATCCCCTTGCGCCTTATTTGTTTATCATCAGTGTTGAGATTTTAGCTATAACTTTAAAGAAAATGTGGATGTACGGGGACTGATCTTTGATGTCAGTGAGTATAAATTGGGTCAGTATACCGATGACGCTTTTATTCTTCTTGATGAATCTCAACTTTCTCTTAAAGCAACTATGAATATCTTGCAAGGTTTTTTCTATTATCTGGATGTAACATAACAAAAACAAAGGTTATTTGGATTGGAAACAAGAAATTTTCTAATGAAAGAATATGTCCCGATATGGGTCTAAATTGGTCTTCTTCTAACTTTACACTCCTTGGCATAGATGTTTCTCCAGATTTACAACAAATGGTGGAAATTAACTATATGAAGAAACTAAGGAAGGCAGAACGAATACTGGCAAGCTGGAGTCAAAGACTTCTGTCAGTAGTTGATAAGGTAATTGTTGTAAAAACTCTTGTTCTGCCCATATTCATACATCTTTTTTCAGCACTTCCAAATCCATCAGCAAAAGTTGAAGCAGAACTAAATCGTACATTATTAAAATTTGTATGGGGTGGTTAAAGAAGAGAGAATTAAACGTGATATACTAGTATCCCCGGAGAACGAGGGAGGACTAAATATGATACACATTTATTCATTCATTAGGTATATTAAGATAAGATGGGTTAAAAGATTGCTGGAAGATGAAAATGGAGCGTGGCAGAACTTAGTCAATACAACTATACTCAGAAATAAAAAGGATATTTGTAACTTAGGGAGAAGGAAATTAGAAGAATTTAGTAAGCTCGTTATAAACAGTTTTTGGAGAGATGTAATTTTGGCAGAATCTAATTGGAAAGAGGAACCGCATAGTCCAAAAAAGTATTTATCTCTGAGTATTTTAAATTTTGTCCCCCCTAGAATGTTCTATCAATACAAATCCTGGACAGAAGCCGGTATTGAAATTCTGAATGATTTAGTAGATGATCACGGTAATTTAATACCTTTTGAAATGATAAAACAAAAAACTAGATGCAATGATTTCTTGAAATACTTGTCCTTAGTATCCAAAATTCTAAAATCATGGAAAGATGCTATCAAAAACCATGTAGTACATAATAATTTTGATAAGTCAGATGATAAAATAATGAACTTGCAAAAACAAAATTCACTAAAAGATTTTTTCAAAAAGGCAACACACTGTTAAGCAAGAAACATGGATGCAAGTATTAAATAAAAATATAAAGGCAACACACTGTTAAGCAAGAAACATGGATGCAAGTATTAAATAAAAATATAAGTAGTAAGGAGTGGTCTGAGATTTATAGCCGGGCGAAATGTTGTACTAAGGATACCAAGTTGATCTCTTTTAACTTTAAATTAATCCATAGAATAAATGTTACTAACATTTTTTTGAAAGGAACTAACATATTAGACAACAACAAATGTACTCTCTGTAAGAGTGATAACGAAAGTATTGAACATCTCTTCTATGATTGCAACAATCCTTTACAGTTTTGGTACCGTTTTATTGAACATTTTGCACCTTCTTTCCCAAATATTGTACACTTGTCCAAAAAAGAAATATTTTTAGGAAGTGAACAACTGGACGGTTTGTGTAATTTCTTGCTTATTTTGGCAAAATATTATATTTACACTTGCAGATTTCAATATCCAAAATCCTTCCATTTATGCTTTTAAGCAAATAGTTGAAATGCATAAGAACACTGAAAAATACACTGTTAAGATAAATAAAAAGAGTACCAATTTCTTCAAAAATGGACCTCAATAATGAATATGTAACTTGTGTAAGAATCCTTTCTCTTCTTACATTTCGTTATATAAATTTGGGTCTGATTTGATGGTAAACAGGAACAAAATACTGTAATATCACAAAGTCTATGTCACCTAGACGCTGTATACTTGTGTTCGTCTATTTAAATTGTGTATCTAAAGATATTGTGTACCATATGCATGTGTGCATGCGAGTGTGTGTGTGTATATTTTCTTTTCTTTTTCTGTTCATTATATTTATTATCCCTAGATTATCTGATAACCAGAAATATTTGATTGTAAGGTGACCTTGGGATGGTTCCCGACCCAGTGGTCAACCTATTACGGAGATAATAAAAAAAAAATGATTTCTAAAGACTGAGTTATGAATTAAAGTCATAATTTATTTTTTGAGTGACTTGAGTGACTGGTGTTTTCCTGTCAATGTCTTGTATATAATTATGCTGTAAGGTCATAACAATATAAATAAGTACACAATATGGCGTGGAGAGGAAAAAAAATGTATTTATGACTACATTATATAGCAGTCATTAGTCCTTGCCATTTAAGCATATAATTATCAAATTCACCTTATGCTACAGCATCAATTTCCAATTTAAAGGTACATACATACATACATACATACATACATACATACATACATACATACATACATACATACATACATACATACATACATACATACATACATACATACATACATACATACATACATACATACTTACTTACATACACACATACTTATATACTTACATATATGTATACTTATATACTTACATACATAAATACATACATACATACATACATACATACATACATACATACATACATACATACATACATACATACATACATACATACATACATACATACATACTTACTTACTTACATACACACATACTTACATACTTACATACATAAATACATACATACATGCATACATACATACATACATACATACATACATACATACATACATACATACATACATACATACATACATACATACATACATACATACATACATACATACATACATACATACATACATACATACATATACTTACTAAGTACATAGAGACCTGCAAAACTGATACTCCTTTGAAAAATATCAAATGCAATAGAGCCATTGTTAAGTCCAAGCACGTCGTTTAAAAAGAAGACTTTAGAAACGAGGTCTTAATTTACGATTTCGAAACTCAAATCAATTGGAAAATTGCAGTGAGACACCCTTTGTAAGTTACAATGCCTTTAAGGCTTGTTCCCTATTCGCCCACTAGTCTTACATAAACATTCTGGTTCAACTTGTTTTGTTTTTTTTTAGGAATTATAGTCTATAGTTTAAAAGTAATAACAAAATGACCTGTATTTATTTATGCAAATTTCAGTATATTTAAATATTTAAAGATAAAAAAATAACTATAACATTCTAAAATATATTTAAATTCAATATATATTAAGTATCTTAAATTTTTTAAAAATTATCACAACATTTTTGTCATTTAAAAAAAAAATATTTCATGCATTTAAATATATTTTTTATTCTAGTGATAAAGTTTTTCCTTTTAAAGGGCAAACTTTAAAATATGTTTTAGAATTTCTCCATTGTATTCTATATTCAAATAAATATAAATTGTGTAAAAATTTCTTTTATATTGAATCTATCTAATTAGGCAAGTTTATATAATTGAAGCGAAAGTTACCTTAGCAGAGATGATACTGCAAGCTTAATCAGCACTGCAAAAATTAGCAGAGTTCATATTCCAAGCTAAGTATCACTGTAACTGAGCACAGTTCATACTCCACGCCAGGTAGCACTATAACTGAGCACAGTTCATATTCCACGCTAAGTAGCACTATAACTGAGCACAGTTCATATTCCACGCCAAGTAGCACTATAACTGAGCACAGTTCATATTCCACGCCAAGTAGCACTATAACTGAGCACAGTTCATATTCCACGCTAAGGAGCACTATAACTGAGCACAGTTCATATTCCACGCCAAGTAGCACTATAACTGAGCACAGTTCATATTCCACGCTAAGTAGCACTATAACTGAGCACAGTTCATATTCCACGCCAAGTAGCACTATAACTGAGCACAGTTCATATTCCACGCTGAGTAGCACTATAACTGAGCACAGTTCATATTCCACGCTAAGTAGCACTATAACTGAGCACAGTTCATATTCCACGCTAAGTAGCACTATAACTGAGCATAGTTCATTTCCACGCTAAGTAGCACTATAACTGAGCACAGTACATATTCCACGCTAAGTAGTAATATAACTGAGCACAGTTCATATTCCAGGCCAAGTAGCACTATAACTGAGCACAGTTCATATTCCACGCCAAGTAGCACTATAACTGAGCACAGTTCATATTCCATGCTAAGGAGCACTATAACTGAGCACAGTTCATATTCCACGCCAAGTAGCACTATAACTGAGCACAGTTCATATTCCACGCTAAGTAGCACTATAACTGAGCACAGTTCATATTCCACGCCAAGTAGCACTATAACTGAGCACAGTTCATATTCCACGCTGAGTAGCACTATAACTGAGCACAGTTCATATTCCACGCTAAGTAGCACTATAACTGAGCACAGTTCATATTCCACGCTAAGTAGCACTATAACTGAGCATAGTTCATTTCCACGCTAAGTAGCACTATAACTGAGCACAGTACATATTCCACGCTAAGTAGTAATATAACTGAGCACAGTTCATATTCCAGGCCAAGTAGCACTATAACTGAGCATAGTTCATATTCCAAACTAAGCAGCGCTATAGCTGAGCAGAGTTCACATTCCAAACTTAATAGCACTATAAATTTAGAAAAACTTTACCTGGATTTCAAAAGTGGGCAGATAGGGAATACACCGCCTCTAAGTTATTTAAAGTGCGTGTTAACCTTGGTAGATGTAAATCTACCCCTGTACTGAAAGTCTTCTTTTAAACAGCTAAACATTGCATTCCCCAACGCCTGAGAGTTACCATTTCTAAACTCGAATCGAGTGAAAATGCAGTGAGACACCCTTTTGTAAATTGCAGTGAATCTAGGTAATTTAAATCCCTAGGGAGATACGCTGTTTGTTTATCTTAGCAGATGTAATTCTACTCCTGTACTAAAATCTTTCTTTTAATCACCTACAAATGTAATTCTACAATAAAGCCTGTTCAATTTAAGGAGATTACTTAGGTACAAGGAACATGTTTGCTAAAACATTCCCACAAAGAGTAAAATAAATTAAAAATCTAAAGATTTAAACGTCTTGTTTAATGCTGTAAGAGTCAAATAGCTTCATCCCTGTCTGATTATAAGCAAAAACAAGAAAAAAGAAAAGAAAAGAAGAAAACGTCAATGAATTTTACCTCATGAATAAGCACCTTCAAGAATCCTCCAGTGGTTTCGATTCCCTGCATATGCTATACAACTTTTATAGGTCAGGGAGAAATCATTTCAAAAGAAAATTGAAGATAATAAGACACTAAGGCGCCTAAGAATAGTGATCACTAAACTCGAAAGGATTGAAAAATGACAAGCGGCCAAACTTTGTTAATTACAACACCTTTATTGATTTTTACACACATGTCTCAAGTACTAAAGTCTAATTTGACATGTATTGTTCTTGACCTACATTAGGAAGCAAGCTGTTATTTCAAGTAGATCACGCACTGTGTTAAATAACATACACTAAGAAGTCACATAGGCGTGTGTGTGTGTATGTGTGTGTGTGTGTAAGAGGAACTGAATGTGGTGCAAATAAATAAAATTAAATATTAGTACAAACTTGTGCGTGCCCATAAAGAGTATGTCTTTTAAAAACATGATCGCTGAAGCCACACTGATAATAACTAAAGTGGCGTACTAAGGGTAAATAATACGAGGCCCGAATTTTTATCAGCTTTTTTGGCGCCCCAAGTACTTTGGCGCCAGGGGCAGCCCCCTCCCTCGTTAGTACGCTACAGTTTGTCGATCCCTAAGGAAGAGTTTGATTCGGGTTGAAAAGTAGGGAAACCTAGTTATATATATTTACGACTCTAGGTCTTAAAAACATGTAACAGAACGAAAGTGAAACTAACAAAATCAAGTAAAATCAACAAGCAATTTATTTCTAGCCAATTAAAATGAAATTCAAAAGACACTTACATTATTGTGAATTTAAATCCATATAATCCAATAATCCTAAGGGTCCTAATCACAAGTCGTAAATATAGAATGTTCCGAATGAATTCCAGTTGCCTTGAATGTACTGATGTGCCAATAGTCTTGAAAGTCCTGATATGCCTGAAAGATGTAATTCAAAATACCTTTGAATGAATTCATAAAAATCCCAAAGTCAAGTATTAATCCAAAATGAGAATGAGCACTTTAGTAAATCCAATGAATATTTCAAATAAATAATTCCTCTCTCTCTGAATTTGCTCTGATGTTCACAACCCATCTGATTATTAAAATGATTCTTCATTGACTAACCATTAGAACAAGAACGAAATATTATTTACCAAACTCCCTATATATAAACACAAGTCACCTGACAGAATATTCTAGAAAACAAATGCTACCTGACAAAAGACATAGAGAGGAACAGTCTTATTGTGAATAATATGTACTAATTGCGAAATTCTATGTAAATATCTTGTTTACAACAAGATATTACGAAATGTCTATGTAAACAACTTATTTACAAAATGACTATAATCTGACTAAAGTACAATTTACATCGTGGACACATATTATAAATTCAATATACATAACAATATATATATATATATATATATATATATATATATATATATATATATATATATATATATATATATATACATATATATGAGGTTATGAACAGGCACAGTACGTCATTTTCGCTCGACCAATAATAGGGCAGTATTTCATTCAGCGCGTTGCACTTGCACATCAAGCGGGCGCGATCAAGGCATATCCAGTAGTAACGTTGAAAAAACGGGTTGGCATTACTTAAAGGTGGAATAATAAGTCAAATCTGATGTAGGAATAAAAAGTCGAATATCTGAGGTAAACATCGGCGCTAAATTTATTACGCTTCACGAAGTGTAGCTTGAAATATCAGCATTGAATCTTAAGTAGGTCGCAGGAGAAGGGACAGATGTGTCCTCCATTGTATTATTATATATAGTTCATATATTATTTATTGGTAAATTGTAAGCAACGTTACGAGCCCCTATGCCCGCGAGCAAGTCCTAAAAAACTGAGAGAGAGAGAGAGGGTCGCGTTCTCTTCGTAATGCTTTGTGTTCTGGAAGTTTTATACTCTGCGATCTCGTTACAGTACGTATATCAGCACCTTTATTTAGCGTTTATATGTACCACAATCTTCTACTACATAAGTTTTTTTCATCTGTCGATCCTTTATTTTACAAAATACGCTGTCAATGCCTATTTATCATATTCCTATCTTAAAGTCACAGTCAATGTAGCATTGCATTTTCTTGTGCCCACATGATAGTGTGAATATTTACTATTTGAAGCAAGTTTTGACAAACAGGGAATAAATAGTTATATTTTATAATATCAGTTACATTTTAATCGTAAACTTTGTAAGTATACATGATTCGCCGACTTTAAAGTCTGTACCTAGCCAGTGGCAGTTTGTGAGTAGGCTCCAAAATGTGCCAAGCTTACCGACTCTAAAAAATCGGCTTGTCAAAGATTGCTTTGATGAATGTAGCCGATTTCAAGATGACTAGGTGATAATTATTAATAATATAACTCGTAAGATTTATTTGGCATGTGTGTTTGGAAATAAAAGGCACTCGTCTTTAATGATTAGCCACCTGGATTTCTTTAAAAGTGCAATTGAAGCACCGAAAATCTCGCATTTGTATGACCCAACAGTAAGTCTTTCCAAGCCGTAGATCGGTAATTCACGACACGCACAAAATACACGCCCCAAAGATCTAACACAAAGAAGTGTTCCTATTTCAAATTACTTAACACTTATACATTAGAATATCCAGAGAATTCCTTATGTTAAGAAATTAGAGAGGGTCCTTATTACGAAACTAATCCATGCTACCATAAAGTCTCGTGAATACTGTACATTTTGACGTCTGCTCCTAGAAATTGACTAATTACTCGGTTTGAAAAATATCTTCCCAACACTGAATTCCCATAATCAACAAATAATCGCTACAATCTAACAAAGCTATAGAGAGAGACGGAAATAAAAATAGTAGATACCCTAGGTTTATTACAATATTATTATGCAGATACATTTTATTTAATGATCATTCTTTACATTAGATTCAATAAATGCAAAGTGGAAATATGGACTGGTTTGTGTATATTGAATTACAATGTTATTTGTGACGACAAATATGTCTAATGAGTGAAATCTATTATTGCTAAGGAAACGTGTTTTAGTGAACCTCCTTTTGTGGGATAATCTAAAAATATAATATCAAAAGTTCTTCCAGCTATACAATGCAACGAGAAGAAAGGATATGTTACAAAAATTTGCAGATATGTTACAAAAATTTGCCACGAGTCATGTTATAGTAATAAATATGAAGAACTCAATTAACGATTAAGTGACTATGAAATATAATTTTGTCACTGTACTTTAAAATATTACATAATGAATCATCGTATCCATCAAGAATAACCATTGCATTATCCGCAAAGTAGGTATTATTAATTTATTTGTTTATGTATTATTATTCCTTTTATATTTTGATTTGTTCGCATAGAATATAATAATAATTCGATACTAATAATAAAACATAATGGGACATGGGACATTCTTGAGGAAATCCTCTCTTGATATTAAAACCTAGCTCAGAAATATAACCAGTGTTCAAAACACAACTCTTTAATTCAATGTAAAAAAAACCCAACCTATTTTTGTTTTTGTAAGGAGGTTTTTAAGTTAAAAGTGAAGAATGTAAAAAATATTTACGTGTTTTACGCTATCAAAATCTTTTTCAAAATCAATGAAAAGTCCTGGGATTTCGAGTTCATCACTATATTCTATAATTAATAATAATAATAATAATAATAATAATAATAATAATAATAATAATAATAATAATAATATCCTATATTTATCCAAGGTGACGCAATTGGCTAACAGCGAGTTTATAGTGTGGTCCCGCAATTAAAACGAATAGACAACAAATATACGTACATTTAGTAAAATTCTACAAGGTTATCATCTACTGCATAAAAGAAAACAATTAAAACAGAAATTAATATAAATTATACAATGTTAACATACTGTTATCACATAGATATATCACAGCTAGCACTTACAAATGTTATGGGGTCATAAAATCCGGATTGCCCATTACAATATTTGTATAGGTATAATTTCTTTCTTAGAAGCTGAAACATTAAGTGCTTGTTTAATAGCATGTTGCAAACTATTTCATAAAACTGTGCAAGCGTAAGCAAAACACCCAATTCCAGAAAAATGGTCCAAATTCAGGAAAAAATTATTAAATTTTAAAGTTTAGGAAAATGGACATTTTTGGAAGTTTTATGATAAATAGACATATTCAGGCTTTACACATGTTTTTAAAAAAATTCTAACGGAACGAGGCCCACACTGCACATTATGGATGTTATACATTACGGAAGTTATATTTTTAAAAAATAATATTAGCAATAATTTTTATGTTACTTTGAATCATTTGAAGAAATTTCATAATGTATTGACTCTTTTAGCTTTCTGATACATGGACAACTATGCGAAAATGTCACGAATAGACCGTTTTTATTTGACAATTGCGTTATGGAAGTTATGTTCTTAAATGTCACAGCTTAACGCCAAGTAACTGAATATGTTTTGAGCGAAATCCGATTAAAATAATTTTATAGGCATGATTTTACTTTGTAAGTATCAATATGTAGTCCATACACATTTTCTGTGTTCTTAATTTGTTACGGTGACATTGTTAAGCAACCAACAGAAAAATGTTATGGATGTTATAGGCTATTCAGCGACAAAAATAAACCTGAAACAAAAAAAACAAAAAATAAAAAAAAAAAACATACACAGTGAATGTATATAGCGTTTTTGAGATTCCAATATGGTATTACATCGCAAAAATGTCAAACAGATATATAATTAATGCTTTTTAACTATGCTTATTTAAAGCATAAATACTGCAATTGTTGATCCGAGAGGCAAATAATGCAATATTTGCAACTTTTGATTTATCTGCATATAGAAAAGATAAATGAAGTACACATTTTATTGTATTTAAAAATAGTAATAAATACCATAACTTTCATTTAAAAGTTAATTTATGACAATATATTCTATCACTTTTTTCTGTGCAAACGAAAACCATCAGCGACGCAACAAAACCTTAGTTGGACCATTTTTCTTGGATTGGGTGAAATAAGTTCTTAAAATACTCTGTCCGAACGTTTGGTATATATTAATTTTTTTTTTTCTCACTTGACCATGTATTCTTTGTGCTAAGGTTCCTTACAAACTTAAAAGCATTAAGAGACTCTGGCGTTAAATTATTTAATAACTTGAAAGTAATTACAGCTTTAAAAAAAATATAATCCTTAATTGGCATCCATCTAAGAGTGCTGAGAAGAAATGATGTAGATGTTAAAATATCTTTGACATTAAAATTACCCTGGCTGATCTTTTCTGTAAGCTGTATAGGCTCTGCGTGTAAGAGAAATTACGGGTTCTCCCCACACAATACAGCAGTAGTTCAGATGTGGAAAAACAACTGTATTGGACACTTTTCAGATCAACTCATCCGACATAAAACATCTCACCCTTATTAAAATGTCTATTTTCTTAAATACTTTCAAAAAGTGTTTCAAAGTGGTTGGACCAGGAATAAGTATTATCAATAAGGATACCTAAAAGTTTGGCATATTTAACAGTTTAAATGTTTGTACCATTTACTTATAAGTACAATTCTCTACATTTGGCTGCTTATTGTGCTGAGCAGATAAACATTAACTGGGATTTCAGTAAATTTAAGCAAAGTTTATCGTCGTACATCCATTTCATAGCACATTGTAAATCTTTTTTTTAGTTTGCTCACAACAATGCTAATATCTGTATCACTAACATATTGTGATGAATCATCTGCATACACAGGCATTGAAGAATGGTTCAAGCATTTTGGAAAATAATTTATATATAATATGAAAAAGAGAGGGCCTAGAATTGTTCCCTGTGGTACTCCAGCGCATATTTCTATAAAATCCGAGGCAGTACCAGTAGTTGAGGGGGGGTATTGATGCCAAAAGGGGGCACTTGATGCCTTTACGGGAGTTTAACATGGCGGGGGCACTTGATGCCTTTACGGGAGTTTAACATGGCGGGGGCACTTGATGCCTTTACGGGAGTTTAACATGGCGGGGGCACTTGATGCCTTTACGGGAGTTTAACATGGCGGGGGCACTTGATGCCAATACGGGAGTTTAACATGGCGGGGGTCTCTATAGGGACAACGGGAGGGAGGGAAATAGAATTAATCTTTCTTGAAAAAGGGTGGTCCTGAAAAAGGACCGTTGGTTTTGTTTGGTAGGAAGAGCTTTTATTTATTTCCTCTCCAACATTGAGTGAGAAAGCCTGGGAGGTGGAACTTCTTCTTCTCCTCCTTCTTCTTTTCAGGTATCCAGTCGGGATGATTCAATTGTCTGAACTTGTCCTGAATTTTCATCCAGTTCAAGTTCAGACGATTGAATTGTTTTTCTCTTTTCTCCTTTACCCACATTAATTTGATTTTAGCTACCTCCTGTTCCAAAATTTTTTTAATAATAGTTTCTACTCTGAGCAGGGCCGCTTCTTGTCGAGTAAGGATGATACATTTTAAATGATCATCCAATTTTTGGATGTAATCCAAGACTTCTTTAAGAAGTCCTACTCGACAAGGTGAAGAAGAGGAGGAGTTGTTACTCTTCTTAACTTCCTCCTCCTTCTTCACTTCTTGAATTAAATTTAAAATCAAATTAATGTAGGTAAAGTGATGGATTACCCACTTCCAACTGACTGGATACCACCACATCCTTTTCTCCATATAATACTTCACTTCCACCATCCAGTCCCAGGCTTCCTGTAGATTGTCAATAATGTCAAGCATTCTTGAAGAGTGAAAAAAAGTGTGAATGGCGCTACTGTGGAAGGCACCGGTTTATATGCAAGAAGCGCGGACGTGATGGAAAACATCCCCCTTTTTTTCCAAAAAAACCACACCACACTATCCTTTTTTCTATATCAAACTCACACCACACAAAACATATAAGGGAGAAGGTTTTTTTTGTTTGAGGGGTAGACTATCACAAAAAAATATATACACACAACATATAAAAAAACACACACTTATATAGGCAATATTGATAAATAATTAATCTTTTCTTGAAAAATGGGTGGCCCTAAAAAGGACCTTTTTTTGTTATTGTTGTTGTTTTTTTTTTAACAACAGGAGCATCTCCTAGAGGGTTTTCTTTTTCTTCTTAAACTTCTTCTAACTTCGGGTCCATACAGTAAAACCCTCTTTAGACAACCTTGTCTCTCCACATAAGTTTGTCTATACCATGTAGCTGTATCCGTAATTTTGGTTTTAGTCCATGATGCTTTTACATACATCAGGAATGCTGGATTAAACAGCATTCCTGAAACAATGTTGGAGGATTCTACACTAACCCACATGATTTTGTTTTTAGGATTGGTCGTCTTGGAGAAAAACCGGTGAAGCATTTATGAAACGAGCGGTTGTATATATACCTTACGATCGGATTGAAATGGATCCAAATTAACTACCAATCCAAACACTTGTTACAAGTCGGTTCGGTTTTTCTTCCAATGGGAAGAAAGCGGAGGTGTGACGTCATCTCGGGTATAAAGGTATCGTAGCGTTCGTAGGAGGCTTTATTACTTTTTTCGACAGCCTTCATGGAGACTGGAAAGACAAGTACTACATCAATGTATTGGAGTGATCCTGCAACGATAATGAATGCTGCGGCATTATTGAACTTTCGGCCGGAAGACTTTGAGTTAGATTTACTAAATCAAGAGTATGACAATACTACTACTACTACTACTGCTCCTACTGTTCCAATAGTGAATGATTTTAAAAGAAGACAAATGGAAGAGATGGAAAATTTTGTCAAAAAGCAACGGGAAGAGGAAGAAATGTTTCTTCTTCTTCAACAACAACAGAAAGAAGAAGAAGAAATCAGACAGCAACAGCAGCAGCAACAGCAGTTACAAGAGGAGGAGAAGAAGAAGGAAACAGGAAAGGAAAGCCTCAGTCTTCAAGAAAGAACTGTAAGTCTGTTAGAAGAGGTATTATATGAGTTGAAATGGATGACCAATTTCTATAAGTATTCTTTAACTCATCAACCACCTAAACGGAAAAGACCATCACGGGCTAAACAACATTCTTCTTCTAAACCTTCCAGTGCTAGTGAGATGCCACCACCACCACCACCACCCATGTCACCAATATCACCACCACCACCAGTGACTACCACCATAATGAAAACACCATCAGTAGCAGCAGCATTAACAGGATATGGATTGGGCCGTGGTAAAGGACTACGGCATTTGAAGTTAATTTGAAAAGTTTTGTTTTTTGAAAACCAAAAACAAACAAAACAACCCAATGGTCCTTTTAAGGGCCCCCCAGATTTCTAGAAAAGAAATCAAATTGCCAAAAAAAAAAAAAAAAATCAAGTTAAAACTTTAAAAAATCCCACCACCATAGTACAAGTGTGAGTGAGTGAGTGCGTGCGTGCGTGCATTTCTACTCTAAAACAAAATAACACAAAACCACTTACTTTTTTTCTCTTCAGTCTGGTGTATTCATCCAATTTTTTTACAAAATAAAATTCAGCAATATAACATATAACACCAAAACAAAATCACACAAGAAAAAACAAAGTTCACTTTCTGTAATGCTTGTGTGGTTTGAATTGAAACACTGGAATTTCCTTCTCACTGTCTCTCTTGTGTTTCGTCTTCATAGGAATCCTGTTTTCCTTTTCTTCATCTTCATTCTCACTTTCGTCTTCCATTCTTCTTACTCTCTTCTTACTTTTCTTGATGATATGTTCTTCTTCTTCTTCTAGGTTTGTTAATTTTGAATCCACTTCCTCCCTCTCCTCTTCTTCTTGTTCTTTCTGAGGGCATTCCGAAGACCAATGTCCTGGTCCTTTACAATGATAGCAGATATCTTTCCCTTTATCTCTCTTTTTCTGTTCACGTTTGGGACAATCTGGAGCCCAATGTCCTTTCTCTTGACAGATGTAACAAGTATCGTCACTTTTATCTCTAGTGACAGAGGAGGAGGAGTAGTCTTTACTCTTACTGTACGTAGTATACTTTCGAATTACTGTCTGTAAATCTCTCACCAAAAAAGCAATCTGTCTTTTTGACTCTTCCATCTTGACAGTTTGAAAGTTCAATCACCAAAGACTGATTCTGAAGGTAAGAAGCTCTCTCTTTATATACTCTTCTGTCTCTATATAAAGGTACCTGGGTGAAAAAAAACTCAATCAGTTTCAAATCAGAGTTGAAGATGAAAAGATCACGCCCAAACCATGATAAATCAGAACCAGAACAAGAACAAACCAAGAAGCCACGGCGACGAAGGTATTCCGTGCCTCCTGAAACACCCTTAGAAGAATTACTGGCTCAAGTCCATGCCAGTGACTTTGAAGACGAAATGAGTGAACAACAACTTGAAACCCAAACTTCCAAAACCAAAGTCACTACTACTACCAACACCACAACCCCTGACCAAGAAAGTCATACTACTACCGCTACCGCTACCGTGGCTCCTGAAAATTACTATCGGATTCGAGAGACACAAAAAATCACTTCTCGAAAATTTAGGACCACGGCGTATACTCACACAGTACACTTCAAAGACTTTAAGTCTCAAGTACCTCCCGAGAAAGCGGCGCGGTTCATTACCAATTTGTGGGAATCTGTGTTACAGAACTTAAAACGGCAATGTGGAGCCAAAGAAGACGATCGGTTGAGACTAGCCATTCATCATGACCAATTGAAGAGTCCTGTTTGGATTGAATTTAGTACCCCGGCAGAATTAACGCCAGACAAAGTTATGTCAAAAATAGAACATGTACAACAATCCAATGACAAATTTACCATCACCGATGGAAAGGCCACCGTTTACATGACCCATGTTGCTCCACCTCGAGGAAGTGGACGAAGCAGAAAAACTTTATTGGTGGACGATCTTCTTACTACCAAACAAAGTGTCGTCCAAATTAACAATACTGAAGATTCAATGTGCTTAGCTCGAGCTATTGTGGTGGGTCGTACCTATGCTAACAAGAACGAGAGCAAAGAATGGAAAAAAGCCTGGAAAAACATTCAATATTCGCAAAGACCCCAACAACGAAAAGAAGCAGAACTCTTGTTACAACAAGCAGGGATCCCTAAAGAGACTGTGTGTAGCATTTCTCAATTACAGCAACTTCAAGATGTTTTGGCTCCTCATTATACGTTAAAAGTTCACCCTCAAGAAGTGCGCGGTGATCTATTGTTTCGAGGCCCTAATTTTCCTGAGGGAAAATACATTCATCTTTATCACCATCAAGAACATTTTGATACCATTACCAGTATTACTGGATTTTTGGGATACTCTTACTACTGTGAGAAATGTAACAAAGGGTGTAATAGTCGGGAGAAACACATTACTTGTGGAGCAAGATGTCGGGGCTGTTTAGCCGACCCACCATGCCTTCCTGAGCCACAACAACATCACATTTATTGTGAAACCTGTCGACGCCGTTTTGTCAGTCCTACTTGCTACCAACAACATCGCAAGACCCAAGGACGACACCAACAAAAATGTGCTTGTGAGTTATTACAATCGTGTTCTACGTGTGGACAACTGATTCGTTCCAACAACTCCAAGAGACACGTTTGTGCTGGCAAGAAAAAATGTTCTATTTGTCATCAGATCGTCGATTTTGATCATCGATGTTTTATTCAAAAGCGTGACAAGATAGAGAAGAAAGAAATAAAGAAAAACAAGAAACAAGTAGATTTCATCTTTTTTGATTTTGAATGTATGCAAGAAACAGGCACTCACATTCCTAATTTTTGTGTAGCCCATCGGGCTTGTGATCAGTGCATTCAAGAATCGATTCATTTTCACTGTCCTCATTGTAGTAGGATTCCAGGAGGACGTGAAAAAATCTTTCGTGGAGTGAATACTTTGTCGGAGTTTGCTGAATGGGTTTTAGACCCTACCACCCACGACAGTTGGAGCGAAGAAGACATTCATCGTTACGGAGATTGTCATCGGTATGCGACCGTCATAGCTCACAATTTTTCGGGATACGATGGACAGTTTTTACTTAATTATTATTTGAACCATGAAACCGAACGTCCTGAAGTCACCATGAATGGAAAAAAGCTCATCTACATGAAAGTAGGACAAGTTCAATTCAAAGATTCGATGAGTTATTTGACCATGCCTTTGAGTCGCATGCCAAAAACGTTTGGTATGACAGAAATGGCCAAAGGTTACTTTCCTCACTTCTTTAACACGGAAGCTAATCAACATGCCGTCCTACCTCATTTACCTGACCTTCATGATTATGACCCTGATGGAATGCGACCCGAACAGCGAGAAGCTTTTCACGCTTGGTACCGTGTTCACCAGAACGATCCCTTTGACTTTCAAGAAGAGATGCTCAAATATTGTCGATCGGATGTAGATATTTTAAGACGTTGTTGTGGAAAATTTCGAGAGTTATTTCTCGATAGTGCAGAGGTCGATCCTTTGAAAGAGGCATCCACCTTACCTAAAGCCTGTTCCTTGGTCTACAGACAACATTTCATGCCCGAAAACCAACTCGCCATCATTGACTCCAACACGGGGGTTTTTGCTAGTCGTCAATATTCTGTCAAAGCTTTACGTTGGCTTCATTACTTATGTCAAAAAGAAGACAAATGGATACAACATGCTAGAAACGGAGGAGGAGAAAAAAAGATTGGAGGTTATTCTGTGGATGGTTGGGATTTAGAAAACCCACATATTGTGTATGAGTTTCAGGGATGTTTGTTTCACGGATGCCCTATTTGTTATCCTGTCCGAGACATGAAAAGTCCTTATTCAGATTCTACCATGGATCAGTTATATGAACAGACTTGTCAACGACGACTTCAGTTAGAAAGTCAAGGTTACGAAGTGATAGAAATGTGGGAACACGAGTACGATCGACGTTTGAAAATCGATCCTGAATTTAAAACCATCACTCAAAGTTACGACGCAGCCGACATTGAACCTTTAGATCCACGTCACAGTTTATTTGGAGGACGAACCAATGCTACTCGATTATTGTACGACGTGAACGAATCCCAAGGAGAAGAAATCAAATACATTGACGTGTGTTCTTTGTATCCTTGGGTGTGTAAATATGCTCGTTTTCCTACCGGACACCCTGAAATTTTAACAGAGCACATCGACGTGGAACAGATTCGTCAATACGAAGGATTGATCAAATGTAAAGTTTTACCTCCCACAAACTTGTTTCATCCCATCTTACCTTGCCATTGTCAAGGAAAATTGATGTTTCCTTTATGTCGGACGTGTGCCGAAATGTGTAACCAAGATCATTCCTGTCACCACACGGAGGAAGAACGGTCGATGATAGGAACGTGGGTCAGTGCCGAATTGTTTCGGGCATTGGATCGTGGATACCGTTTATTGAACGTGTATGAAATTTGGCACTTTCCAACGACAGCCCAATACCAAAAGGACGACGCCACTCATCATCCAGGCATTTTTTCGGGGTACGTGAACCAATTTCTTAAACTGAAACAAGAAGCTAGTGGTTATCCTTCGTGGTGTCAAACTCCCGAAGACAAAGTCCGATTCAAAGAAGAATACCGTGACATCGAAGGCATCACTTTAGAAGAGGTAGAAAAAAATGAAGGAAAAAGATCGTTTGCTAAAGTGATGTTAAATTGTTTGTGGGGAAAAATGGCTCAACGTACGATCTTACCCAAAACGGAATACGTGGACGATCCTTATCGTTACTTTAAACTGGTGGACGACAAAAGTATTCTAGTCAAGCACGTTGAAATCGTCCGTGAGGATTTGATCATTGTTAATTTTGAAGATGAACCCAAGTTTGTGAAACCTGACAAGTTTAGTAACGTAGTCATTGCCGCCTACGTGACTGCTCATGCTCGTTTGAAATTGTATGACGAAGCATTAGAAGTCTTGGGAGATCGTGTTCTGTATTTCGATACTGACAGTTGCATTTACATTCATCGCCCCGGTTGCCCCCACCCTACCATTCAAGGAGATCGATTAGGAGCCTGGACAGACGAGCACCCTCAAGATACCATCCTGAGTTTTGCTAGCGGTGGCCCTAAAAATTATGGGTACCGATACCGAGACCCTCAAGGTCAACTTCACACCTCCTGTAAAGTCAAAGGATTGACTCTGAACTATCGAACTAACCAAGTCGTGAACTTTGAGGTTTTAAAAAATGCTCTGTTGTCTGGACAAGTGAAAGATTTTCAAGTCGCTACGTTAGAACCTCACAAGATTGTTCGCCTACCAAATCATAAAATCGTGACTCGACCTGTTCAAAAAGTGTATCGTATCGTGTACCAAAAAAGAGTGAGACTTCCAGATCACACTACTTTACCTTACGGACACGCCGATTTGGAGAAGTATAAAAAAAGGAAGCCCTCCTCTTGAAAAAACAGAAAAGATGTCTTCAACAACAACATGGGTTTTGCCTGACTATGCTGAGTGTGACAGTCGATTGAAGACGTTCAAAAATTGGCCTAAAGGGGATCGATTACCCACAGCCATCTCTTTAGCCAGAGCAGGTTTTGTTTACTTTGGACAGGGAAGTTTAGTGAAATGTTTCAGTTGTGGTGCAAGCATTCGCATGAGTCCTAAAGATTCAGCTATCGTGGAACATACCAGATGGTCACCAAACTGTGCTTACCTTTCTTTAGCGTTTCCACCGATCACATTACAATACTTTTCGGATGGTACAGTCGACAGGTATAAAAAAGGAACCCCTTCCAAGCCTAACCTTCATTCTGACTTTTCACGTGAACCGAGCAAGAAGAAAAAAAAATAGATGAGTATTTTTTCCAGTTTTGAGGAATTTGAGTGTGATGCTGAACCATGCCATGACGTGACCGATGCCGTACGTTGTGACATCGTGGATTCAGTCACTCACCGTCGATCCAACTCAAAAGATGCAGGACGCCCTTTATGTTTTACTAATCGTACACAAAACGGTACTCCCTGCAGACCTAATGGATTGATGATACCCTTGGCTGTGTCTGGCTATTCCAAGTATGAAAATCGTCTCGAGTCGTTCCAAGACAAGTGGCCAAAATATTTAAATGGCCCTAAACCCGAAGCTTTAGCCAGATCTGGATTTTTTTACGTGGGAGTTGGAGATCAAGTGAAGTGTTTCAGTTGCGGTGTGAGACTTCGCTATTGGGAGCCTTACGACTTAGCTGACATCGAACATGCTCGATGGTCTCCGCATTGTCAGTTCTTACCTTTAGTGGCTCGAGAAGAATACGGATACGATCAACCAGATACCAAGAAGTAATACAATGGAGGAGAAGAATACTTCTTCTTTAGATGAACTTATTTGTGGTTTACCTTTAGAGTTACAAGATCGTATTTTTCAGTATATTCCTACTTTAGAAGATCGTATTCGTGGATTACCTTTGGAGTTACGAGAACGGATTTACCAAGAATTTGTTCACATTCAACTGAAACGTAAAAAAGAGTTACATCCTTTACGACAGACTTGTTGTAACCAATGGATTTTGAAGGTAATAAGACAAATGATAGCTAAGAAGATATTCAAATGGTCAGACATTGATGAAAATCTACATCACAAATTTAAGACATTGGTGGGGGCTACCTACAATGTAGCAGTGGAATATAGAATTCCATGGGAGGAAGTGAAGGAAAAAAATGTGACTAACATAGACGAATACCAAAAACTGTTAGAAGAACTGTCTCCTGAAGACAAATCACCTTTTTGTGTTTTGAAATTAGATAGGATAATCACTGAAACTGGTGTTGGATCCTATAGATATCCTTTACCTACCGATTCCGTTTGGTTAGTGTGTGAGTATTTTGTCACCAAGAAACCTACTCTACAAGATCGCATTCGTGACTTGTCTTCAAAGTTACAAAAACGGATTTACGATGAGTTGGTTCAAATTCAAGTGAAACGTAAACTTCAAGTGATTCCTCGATTTCAAGGCTATGGCTACTTTCGTCGCATCAGAAAATTGATTCTGAACAACGACTATCACCAGTATCGTGAAGAATACAAAAGAGAAGTATTTCTTTCCAAATCGGAAACTTTACCCAAGTACATTAGTGTCATGCCTTTGAATGTGCGCGAACAGATTTACCGTGAGTTTCTGAAATTACAAGTGAAACGTAAACTCAAAGTCATTTCTCGATTTTTACGCTATACCCTCTTTCAAGGGCATAGAAGAATGGTCATGGGAAACGTCTATCACAACTTCTATCCTGAAGGAGACTGTCTCAAAAGGTACCAACCTTGGGAGCCTGGCTATAAAAACATGCCACCCAAGATACCAACCTTAGCCATCGATCCCTATAAAGAGGAGGCGGCACGTCTCAAATCACTTTACTACTCGTGAAACGGATTCTGTGACACAGTTACTGCCTGACTATAAAAGAGTGGGTATGCCTGAACTCTACACACCAGTTGTGAAACGGATTCCGTGGAAGGAAATCATAGATAAAATTCAGACCTTAGAGGAATATAAAGAAGTGATACAAGAACTGTATCCATTGAATTTTGGACGTTATGTGGTGTGTGTCTTAGTGACTACTTATCTTGGATTTCGTTTTCCAGGACATTCGTTGTGGAATATTTTTGAGGACAAGTGTTTGCCTTGGATTCTTTTGAAGGATCCGTGGTTGTTTTGGACTCAATTGTTGAGTACCAAAAAACAATATGACCGTGTGTTCTTTTTCGGACTTAGTAGAAGAAGAAGACTATAAAAACTTGATTTTATCAGTCCACGAAAGAAACATTGTACGTATAGCGTTGAGAGTGGTGATGAAAATTAGTGACGTACTTCCATGTGAAGAAGACATTCGTCACACTTTATCTGTGCATAAAACATTTCAAGAAGTGTGTACTGCTAGTGAGTTACACCAACAACTTTTCCATTGGAAAGATGTACGACCCTGGAGAAACCTTGGTTTCCAATATTGGTTACAAGAAGTGGCCCAGTTCAGCCAAGATTTGGCAACCACTTATTGATAACATTCTAAAAGTGAAAAAAAAAATGGGAACCTCCATGGGAAACTCTAAAAGAAGAAGAAGAAGTACCTGACACCACTACCACTACTGCTGTGGTTCCAATACCTCTTGAGGAGGAACACCACCCTTCTTTACCACCGCTACCGTCAGTGAATTCAAAAAAGACGAGTAGAAGAAGAAGAATGTTACCACAAACAGTGGTGTCTTTCATGACTTGGACACAAAACAATTGTTGTTCCTTTTCTTGTTTAGAGAGAACTTTAGCTGTTTTAGTGATAGTCTTAATTGTGTACGTGTTCGGTTTAATTGTATATTTTCTCACAAATTCACTTCTTCATGCAAATTTGTAAAATATGTTATTGTTTTGTGGGTTGGTTTGTTTTACAAAAAAAATAAACGTGTATGAAAACGTATAAAATGCCTTGGGTTTTTTGTCTTCTTCTCAAAAATCTTCTTACCTCAATCATGGCTACATCTTCTTCTTCTACCTCGTCTGCCTCTTCCTCCTCTTCTGTGGTGAAAGTGATTGACGAAAAGTTAGATCGTCAAAGTTGGAATGCTTTGTATCTGTGCCATCCATTTAACATGTTGATTGCTGGACCGAGTGGTTCAGGGAAAACCGAATTTGTCAAACGATTGATCGAACACAAAACTGATTTGTTTGATCGTCCACCTCAACGTATCGTGTGGTGTTACAAAGAGTGGCAACCGTCTTACACGTTATTGAAAGAAAGTCAAGGAGAAACCATTTCGTTTGTGGATGGTATTCCTCACGAAGACGATGGAATTGTGTCTGACGTGAGTCAAACTCATTTAGTTATTTTTGATGACATGTTAGGAGAAGACGAAGAAGAAATTAAACTTTGGTTTACACGAAAAGGACACCATCGTAATGCTAGTATTGTCTACATTACACAAAATTTATTTCAACAGAGTAAAGCCCATCGAACTATTAGTTTGAATGCTCATTACGTGGTCTTGTTTAAAAGCCCCAGAGACAAATCTCAAGTACAAGTGTTAGCCAAACAGTTAGGAGCTCCTTGGCTGAATTATGCGTACGACGATGCCACTCAAGCCCCTCACCAGTATTTACTCATTGACTTAAAACCGACCACTCCTGACTATTTGAGATTTCGTGCCAGTATCTTTCACTCTTGGGGTCAAGAAGGTGGTCCTGTCATTTACACGTCCCCTTCAGTCCATTTTTAAAAAAAAAAAAAAAACTATAAAAACAACCTACGACGTCATTTCTGTCTCACACTCTTTTTGAGAGAAGAAGATGACTTCCTTTCAATCTCATCCTTCGGCTAAATTGATCCGTGCCTTGTATGGCATTAGTCGTGAAAAAAATGCACAAGTTCGTGCTCATTTGTTAGAAGCGAGTCTGAAAGAAGTGTTACGATGGTTTACTTTGACAGCACGTCAATTACTACAAGGTATCATTCACATCCCTCATCAAACTCAACGTTTTTTTCAAAAACATAAATCGGCATTGTCACAACTGGCTGATCCTAGAATCGATTCACGGACTAAAAAACAAATCATTTTAACTCCTGGTGGAAGTGGTTCTTTAGGAGGAGTCATGATTCGTTCCCTTTTGAAATGGGATCCTAATGATGCCAAAGCCAAAAAACCCAAATCACCTAAAAAGAAGAAGAAGAAAAAAAGTCCAAAGAAAAAGAAGAAGAAAGTCAGCCAAAAAAAAAAAAGAAAAGCCCCCAAAAGAAGAAATCCCCAAAGAAAAGTCGTGCCAAGAAGAAGAAGAAAAGAGGTACTGCTGCAACCAGGAAGAAAAAAACACTACCACAACAACAGACCCCATTAGTAACAAGGTCACCTTTTGCGTCCACATCTTCTTCACCTTTCACCATGATGCCTGTCAAACCAGACTTAAGTCCAGTGTTTCCTAATTTAATGCAAAAATGGAAACCTATTTCGAAAGTGACCCCGTCGGGACCGTCAACTTCAGCTGATTTAGCCATGGCAGCAGCTAGCAATAAAGTACCATCCCCTAAAACCAAAGTCCAAGAAAGAACTGGTATCTTACAAAGTTTAGTAGATTTATCCAAACAAGAATTGAGTCGATTTAGTCCTTTGAAAACACCTCAACGTCAAGTGAGACCTGTCGTGAAGTTGGTACGTCGTGCAGACAATCAGTGGAGACGTGTTCCAGTATAAAATAGAAGGGTACCCTGCTAAAAGACTTCAGACTTGTTTTCTACCGACTAAAAAAGATGGCTCCCAAACGTGCACACCACCACCACCACCACCACCAAAAAAAGAAGAAAACCACCAAAAAAGGACGACTTCTTCCCCCTCGTCTGGCGAAACATTGGGATGTCTTGTCTGTCCTGAACAAATCCAAACCTCCCATGCGAAAACAACTCATTCAAACAGCTCCTAAAGAAATCATCGATACCGTGTGTGAATGTTGTTTAAACGTGTTAAAAGGAACGGTACCTTTGTCTAAGATACAGAAACAAAAATTAGGGAAACATCGGAATGTTCTTCGTCAAATGGTGAAAAAGAAAATACCTCTTCAACAAAAGAAAAAAATGTTGGTACAACGAGGTGGATTTCTACCTATGTTGATAGGACCATTGTTAAAAATAGCCGCTCCTTTGTTAGGAACGATTGCTGGACCACTTTTAGGAGGAGTCATGCGATAAAAAAAAAAAAAAAGAAGGATAAAAAGGACCACCCTACTCTGAAATGACCACACCTTTTTGGTACCTTTGAATGAAATGGAAGGACGAAAACTGACTTTAGTACCTTACAAACGATGGATGGAATTTCATCGTTGGAACGAACAACGGATACCTCATTTACCAGTCAATCCTAATCTCAACGAAATGTCTCAGTTACAACAAGAAATACAATCCCTGATGGAACGTAACGATTTGTCCGAAACAGAAAAAACCCAACGGTACGGTCAACTTTTACAACGTCTACAACTCTTTCGTCAAAAAGCAGTCGACGAAACAGCTCCACCCACTTTGAGAGATTTTAAGGCTCTCATGAAAAGCGAACCTAAAGTGACTATCAAAAAAGAAAAAGAAGAAAAAGAAGAAAAAGAAGAAGAAGAAGAAGAAGAAGAGTTTTTACTAACTCCACCTCTTAAAAAAATAAAAAAGTTAGCCACCCCGGATTGGATAAAAAAGAAAAGGTCTACCCCTTTATCCTCAGAAAAGAAAAAGAAAGAAGTGAAGAAAGAAGTCAAAACAGAACCGATGACCCCTGATGATCGAACTCCCTCTTCATTTACCCCAGTAGCACGACGGACACGTCAATCCAAAAAGTTTCCTCACGAAGAAAAGAGTATTGGAACAACTTGGTTCAAATATTGATCAATCATGGAGAAACTGTTAGCTAACATTTATTACAATCCTGGTCATGCTGCTGGTTACGGAGGAGTTCAAAAATTATATCGAGCTGCTAAAAGTCAATTGAAAAGTGTACGTTTACCCGAAGTACGACGATGGTTACAAGAACAATCAACGTACACGTTACACAAACCCATTCGACGTAAATTTTCTAGAAGTACTACTCAAGTGGAAGGGATCGATCATCAATGGCAAGCCGATTTAGCGGACGTCTCTCATTTAGCTACTTACAATCGTGGTTACAAATATTTGTTTTGTGTCATTGATGTGTTTTCCAAATTTGCTTGGGTCGTGCCTTTGACTTCTAAAAGCAGTACCGAATTGGTACGAGCCTTAAAATTGGTCTTGAAACAAAGTGGACGTCAACCTTTACGATGGCAAACGGACAAAGGTACCGAATTTCTAAACCAAGCTTTTCAAAAAGAATTGAAACAAAGACACATTCATTTTTTTACGACCGAAAATCCTGAAACCAAAGCCAGTATCGTGGAACGTTTTCAAAGAACTTTGAAAGAACGCATGTGGAAATATTTTACACATCAACATACTCTCAAGTACATCGACGTGTTACCTCGTTTGGTCAAAGCGTACAATCAATCGTACCATCGTAGTATTGGATGTACCCCCGAAGAGGTCAGCCCTGAAAACGAAGTGTCAGTGTTTGATAAATTATTTGGTTCACCCCAGCAGATCAAAAAAAAGAAGAAAAAGAAAACACCTTTGTTGAAGTTATTAAAGACGGGAGATTGGGTTCGTATCGGAAAAACCAAACGTACTTTTGACAAAGGTTATTTACCTAACTGGACTACCGAATTGTTTCGTGTCACTACCCCCGTCCGTGGACGTGATCCTCCCGTCTATAAATTGGAAGACATGAACGGTGAAGTACTCAAAGGAACATTTTACTTGCCTGAGTTACAACGAGTGACTAAAAAAGAAGATACCTTGTACGACATCGAAAGCATTCTCGAACAAAGAACACGCAAAGTAGGTAAACGACGAGTAGAAGAAGTCAAAGTTCGTTGGAAAGGATATCCTCCTAGTTTTGATTCTTGGATTGCAGCTTCTCAAGTCGTCGACTATAAAAAGAAAAAGAAGTAGTAAAAAAAAACTCATAACATGCCATTCAACACAGTAGCTACTCAGACAACTCCTCCTCCTCCTTCGGAAAGTTCTTCTCTTCAAGATTTACAAAAACAACCGCTTTGGGTGTGGTGTGGAGAACGTGTGCCTAAAAATCAAATCGTCTTTTTCTGCCAAATCATTGTAGTGTTTTGTGTCATCGGAGCAGCCATTGCTAATTTGAGTTTACAACAAGGAGACAAACAATTGTGGACTATTTTACTGAGCAGTTGCATCGGTTATCTTTTACCTAGTCCCTCTTTGAAATTTACGACCACGACCGACAACAGTCACCACAATAACGCCAGGCGTTCTTCTTCTTCTTCTTCGTCCAGTTACCACCACCAAAATACTACCAGTCCTCTTTTGGAACCTTTTGAACATCCTTCTTCTTCTGTCCACCACTTGAGTGATACCTCGGACACCACCAGATCCACTACTTTGGAACTATGAATGACCAATTTTATTTAACGTTACCTAGTGACAGTTCCATGGATGTGTTTCCCAACAACAGCTTATGTTGTTTTACCACCAAATTACCTCAAGCCCTCCAACTGGATCACGATGCTCATTGGGAAGTAGGTTTGGTAGAAATCATTCATCCTACGAAAATCACAAACATCAACAAAAGATCAAATCAGATCATCGTGACAGTTAGGAACAAAAAACTACAAGATTCCTTGGAAAAAGATGATCCTAAAATCTGGGCAATAGACCCAACAAATAAAAATGACATGCGGGGACATTTCAAAAAATGGGATGGAGGGGTAGGAGCCAAAGGGGCTTATGCAGTGTATGCCCTGAGAATTCCTACGGGGTATTATTTTAATGCTCGACATTTGGTGGACACTATTGAGGCTACCTTTAACCGTCAATTTGGTAAAGCCCTAATGGAGAACAAAAAAATAGTAAACATCAATTACAATGATGTGGCACGCCGTTTCTACATGGAATTTTCTCTGAAAGATGAAAAATCGGGTGACATGATGTCAGACAAAGAAGCTAAAGAAAAAGGCATCCCCGATCAGGAGAGAAGATTTATGACTATTGAATTTTCTGCTGGATTGTATGAAATTTTGGGTGGTAATAACGAAGATAAAAGTTATCTATCACCTGTCAGCACCAACATCGAATCTTCAGAAGCTTTTCGCGACCCCGTGGAAATGAACATTGGATTAAATTTAATGTATGTGTACTCCGATGTGGTAGAGTACAGCGTGGTGGGACACACCTCAGCTCCCTTACTAAGAGTCATTCCTTTCAAAGTGGATACTAATGATGGTGCGTACGAAGAAGGTGGAAACACATTTCACATTCACCGTGAATTTGTACACCCTCATTATTATTCAGTGAGTAAATCGTATTTTGACACTGTCCAGATTAGTATAAAAGGAGATTTGGGACAAGATGTACCATTCATTGACCAAGGAAAAGTCACGGTGAAACTACATTTTCGAAAAAAACAAGTTCTCTAATAACTTTCCTCTCTCAAAAAAATAAAAAAATGTATCCAGTGTACCAAGGAGTGCCTCGACAACGAGGACATGGTTTAGGAGATATGTTAAAATCAGCTTTTCGGACGGTAGCTCCTATTTTGAAACCGATGGTCACTCGAGGATTTCATGCCTTAAAAGATGCTGCTTTGACACAAGGAAAAGAATTTTTGCAAAATGTCCTCATTGACAAACAAAATCCAAAAGAAGCCTTTTTGAGAGCAGGCAAAAATGTGTTGATGACTACTGGTAAAGATCTTTTAGGTCTCCGAGAAAATCCTATAAATACGCTTCACGCTTCAGGCTCTGGCATTACTTCACAGCAGCAAGGACAAGGTAGAAAGAGACGACGACGAAAAGCTCGAAATCCTTTCAAAGTTCATAAAAGAACACACGGTAGTAGTACTTCCAGAAAGAATAGAAAAAGAAGAAGAACTGGTAGAGAATTAGACGTGTTTGATTATTAAACCATTGAAAATGATGCACCGAGATTCTTGCGAATGTACCAAGTCCGAACTAGAACTGTTTTCTATGCGTCCCACCATGATGACGATGCAAGAATCCCAATGGGTAGAATTTCATCCTGTATCGTCATTGTCGGATTCAGCTCCTATCGAATTTGAAATCAAAGGACAAACCGAAGATTACATCGATCTGAATAACACCTACTTGTACCTGAAACTTCAAGTAAAGAAAACGGCGGACAACACCTTTCCTGCGGATGATTCCAGAGTCGCTCCCGTCAATAATTTTTTTCATTCTTTGTTCAGTGGAGTAGATTTGTACTTGAATAACAAACTGATCAGCAGCAGTTTGGATACTTACCCTTACCGTGCTTACTTGGAAAATCTCTTGTCGTATGGAAAAGAAGCTAAGAACAGTCATCTGGATGCTTCAGTGATCTGGAAACCTGACACCTCGGAAAAGTTCAACGACACAGAACTGTCAGTACCGGCCAGGGTTGCTGCTGTTGCTGATGGTCAGGGTCATCTTGTTAGAGATATAACTCCAGCAGACTCCCACAATGTGGGATTTAACGACCGTCGAAAGAAAATCAGAGGGCGAAGTTTAGAATTGATGGATCGTTTACATTTGGACATGTGGTTGCAAGACAAGTATTTACTCAATGGAATTGATGTACGCCTGAGACTGAATCGCAGTAGTGCCGCTTTCCATTTGATGGCTAATGCTAACGAGTGGAAAACCATCATCCAAGAAGCCAAACTTTACGTACGACGTGTAGAAATCTTACCCAAAGTAGCTAACGACATCAGTCAATCCTTGAGCAGAACCACTGCTAAGTATCCTCTTAGACGTGTGGAAGTGAAAACCTTTACTGCAGCCGCTGGACTCCGATCCATAGTCGAAGATCACATCTTCCAAGGACAGCTCCCTAAACGTTTATTCATTGGTATGGTTTCTAATGCAGCCTTCAATGGAGTCTACAATGAAAATCCGTTCCAGTTTCAGCACTTTAACGTCACCAAGTTAGATGTCAGTCGAGATGGCAAGACCTTGTGTACCAGACCTTTTGAACCTGACTTTGACGCCAACGCAAAAACTTACTTGCGATCTTACTTGAGCCTGTTTGAAGCCACAGGACAGTTAAGCCGCGACTGTAGCCACGGTATTACGTACGAGAATTTTGCAGGAGGGTATGCCTTGTGGGGCTTTGATTTCACTCCGGACCAAGGTAGCGATGAAGGACATTTCCACCCTATAAAATCAGGACCACTTCGTGTGGAACTTCAGTTTGGTCAACCTCTAGCCCAGACAGTGAACGTCGTCTTGTTTGCAGAGTTTGATAACACTCTAGAGATCAACAGTTTGAGAGAAGTCATTGTAGACTATTAGAAGAAGAAGAAGAAGAAACAAAGAAAAGATGCAGAACAGAGAAGAGACTATGGAAATAGATGAGGGATTTTGTGAAGGGATTCACCAGTCACCAACTACTATCACCAAAGAGGATGATAATGATGACGAAGTCATTCGTTCAGAACCTAAAAAAGAAGAGACTAATACTGTTGTTACCGAGTTTGTTGGATTTTATCCTTCTCGATGGCCAGAACACGAAAAACAGTTAGTGGATTGTTATGCTGAGGAATTGAAATTCATCATTAACAGACTGATTAAAGAACAATGTTATGGATGTCAAACCGATCATCCCAGTCAGATACAACACGACAAATGTTTGATGTTAACAGGCGAAGAACAATTGGATGAATTTTTGGAAGATGCCTGGTCAAACATCTCAGAAACAGACGTGTTGACAAAGTGGTATAAAATCTTGCAGAAATATTCTTCTCCTCCACTCATTCCTAAGGAGATCAAACGGATCGAAGGACTCATTGAACAGAGTGAAAAACCTATCCGAGATAAATTTTCCTGGAATTACAAGACAGATCAATTCAAGTTCAAAGTCAGGTGTGCATTGCTGACTCAATATTTCTGTTGTTGAAGAAGGAGAAAAAAATGGATACAAGGGAACTTCATTACTTATTGAATCGTAGTTCCTATACTTCTTCTTGGAATCCTGTGGTATGTGCTAAAGATGAACTACCTCATCGTAAACCAAAAAACGTTCATGCTTATGTCATCAATACTGACGACAGTCATCTACCAGGAAGCCATTGGATTACCGTGTACTTTCCCAATGAACACTGTGTGGAATATTTTGATTCATATGGATTACCTCCTTTGGAAAAAGACATTATCGAGTTTATGAGAAGAAACGCCGTCTCGACTCGATTCAATAATGTGAGACTACAAGGATCCGATTCAATGGTGTGTGGACAATATTGTGTTCATTATCTTCATCAACGCAGTCTTGGATATTCTTTAGAACATTTACTCACTTATTTTGATAGTGACTATGTTAGAAATGATGCTAAAGTACAACGATGGTTTTGTGAACGTTATGGTTATCTCTTGTCTTTAGCTCACCATCGTAATGTACATCAAAATGATGTCGATGTAGAAAGTTTCACATTTACTTTACCTTCTCAACGTTGTCAACCTTGTAAATATGTTCCTGTTTGAAAAAAATTTTCATAGTTACTTGTTAATTGTTAACATAGTTCTTGTTGAATAAATATCATTTTTTGTGAATTGTTTGAAAAAAATGGTGTTGTGTGGTTTTTTATTGAAATTTGAAAAAAAAAATAATGAATATGTTCTTTTCTCTCTCTTTCTATCGATCTAAAAAACCTCTCTATCTATCTATGATCTCCCTGTCGATCATCTGAAAAAAAATCTTACCATGTTTTCCATCGCGTCCGCGCGTTAAGCATATAAGGCGGTTCACTAGCCAGTGTAGTCATTCTCGTTGACTCGTCAAGATCTCAACAGTGTTCCAAGAAGAAAGAAAAAGAAGATGGCTGCCACCAAGATTACAAAGTTGAATGAAGCTATGGTGAACATAATGAGGGTGAAGAATCATTTGATGGAGACCAACCCAGAGAGAAAGACCATGACGTTCATTCAAATGGCTCATGATCTAGTAGAAGAAGTCATGAGAGAAGAAATACTTAGAGAAAGAACAGAATGGGAAGCAGGACAACGTCTACATCAGCAACAGCAGCAGCAACAAAGACAGCAGCAGCAGCAACAGCAGCAACAACTTCTTCAGCAGCAATCCAGCAAGCAATTTGACGGTGAAGTCTTATGTAAGATTGACTGCGATGATTTTGCTTTCACTTTCAGTAGAAAGAGACCTGCCTGTCTGAAAGCGGTAAGACCACCCACTATCGCTAAACGTGGCCGACCTGCTGGAGCTGCCACGGCTACATCTACCTAAAAGAAGTTTTTAAAAAATATAAACTTCTTTAAACCCAACGGTCCTTTTTAGGGCCACCCAATCTCTAGAAAAAGATTACTTCTCTCCAATATTGCCAAAAATATCTATAAATGTGTGTTTTATATATATATATTTTTTTTTTCTGATAGTCTACCACCCCTCAAACAAAAAAACCCTTATATGATTTGTGTGGTGTGTGATTGATGATATATAAAAAAATTTCCATCCCAAAAAAATTAATGTAGATAGTGTGTTTGTGTGTTTGATTTGTTTTTAAAAAAATTTCCCTTCCCAAAAAAGTTGATAGTGTGTAAGTTTTTTTAAAAAAAAAATAACAAAAATTAATATGGTGTGTAGTTTTGATTTTTATCAAAAGTAGTTTCTTTTAGGTCCGCGCTTTTTTAGAGTCAGGGTTCATAGAGTGTAAACTCCGCGAAGCCAAGAATGACGTAGAACGAATGACGTCAGACGCAGGGTAGTGGGTAATGTTTTTTTTGTTTTTAAGTGTAAGGGATGTTTTCCTTCACGTTCGCGCTTCTAGTATATTAAAACCACGTATTCACCGGTTAAGCTATCTAGTTTTATTTAACCAAGATGAATACCGTCGAAATTGTAAGGCAAATCCGAGTTCATTTAGAGGTGGCCTGGCACCTCCTTCATGAAGTGGAGAAAAGGGAGGAGGAGGAGAAGGAAAAGAAAATACCAATTAGACCCCACCCTATGATGGAGGAGAAGGAGAATTGGGAGCCAGAAGCGACTCATCCTCCGTCGAGCTTCACAGCTCCATGTAAACAAAATGAAGAAACATGGAGGGGGAGCTGCCCTGCATGTAGGGCAAAGCCAGGGAGGTGCCCACACCTCCTCTAAAATAAAACTCTAACAAAAAAACCAACGGTCCTTACCAGGACCACCCTTTATCAAGAAAGATTAATTCTATTTCCCTCCCTCCCGTTGTCCCTATAGAGACCCCCGCCATGTTAAACTCCCGTATTGGCATCAAGTGCCCCCGCCATGTTAAACTCCCGTAAAGGCATCAAGTGCCCCCGCCATGTTAAACTCCCGTAAAGGCATCAAGTGCCCCCGCCATGTTAAACTCCCGTAAAGGCATCAAGTGCCCCCGCCATGTTAAACTCCCGTAAAGGCATCAAGTGCCCCCTTTTGGCATCAATACCCCCCCTCAACTACTAGTACCTCTATAACTCACACCTTGTAACTTACTACTGAGATAGGATGAAAACCATGGCAATGAGGGTTTCTAACATTATATGCTGATGATTTATGTAGTAAAACTTTACGATTAACAGTATCAGTACCTTTATGTTGGTCTAAAAATAAACCTCCTGTAAATTTCCCGTCATCAATATTCTTTAACTAGTGATCAATCAAATCAGTGAATACTGCCTCGCAGGAATGATTTGGACGAAAGCCTTATTAATACGAGGTAATAAAACTATTTTTAAAATAAAAAGACATAAAATGAATTGAAACATGTCTTTCTATTATGTCAGACAGACGTCTAATATTTTCTCCAATGTATCGACCTTGACGAAACCAGTTTGACTTGAATCTGTAATAAATGGAATAACTTTTTTCTTTGCCACAATCATGTAATCAACGTTAAATATTCGTATTGGTCTCCAATTTCCAAGGTAATTTATATCTCTGTCCTTTTTGGGGATGAATATAATTATACTTTGTTGATGAAGTGTAGTCAATTCATAATTTCTGTAAGAGTAATTAATTTATTTAGCAAAATATTGAGCAATATCATTCCATACAGTTTTATAAAATTAATAAGTTAGCCCATCACACCTCGGACTTTACTTATATTTTCATATCTTTGAAGGCTTCTTTGCATTCTTCCATTGTTACTTCTCCTTTACATAATTTTGTATCGTCCTATTTCAATACGTTGGGGGAATTTTCAAGACAGAAATCATGACTTGTTTATTTTATTTATTACCATTTTGATAAGTTTTTCTCCTAACTCTACATATTTTGCAATGAGATATTATTTTCATTTATTTTAAATTATGTATTACTTCACACACACACACACACACACACACACACACACACACACACACACACACACACACATATATATATATATATATATATTTTTTTTTTTTTTTAGGGCAAATAACATAGCCAATAATATTAAATACCTGTATTCTCTACATTGAAAATATACACATGACGAGAAACTTTTCTAGTATCTTTAAGGCCAAAAAGAAATGCAATTTAAATCGTCCCGACTTTGATGAAGTTTCATGCCGTAAAGTTTTATGTTAATCAACACAATTGTCATTGTGTTTCTGCAGTGTATAATATACTATTGCCACGAAAAATACGAATTTAGGGTAGAAAATGAAAGCTTTCTACAGGGGTGTAGGAAGGTGGTACTGACGGGGTAACGCCAAACTTCCAAGCTACAGCACTAGCTTTCCAAATACATCTTACATGTCTAACTTCAAATTGCCCGCGAAGACTCTCCAAGGCAGTGCAATCATTCAGGCATTTAATTGTCATCGTTCAAAATTCGTGACATTTTTGTTGTGATGATGACGAACTATGACGACAACAAAAATAATAATAATAATACTTATAATAATAATAATAATAATAATAATAATAATAATAATAATAATAATAATAATAATAATAAGTAGTAGTAGTATTTTGTTGCCATTGCTGTTGTCGTCGTCGTCGTCGTCGTCGTCATCATCATCATCATCATCATCATCATCATCATTAAAATCAGACCTGTACAGGTTGCATACTGATGTCAATTGTAACTAAATAGACTGCAGAAAAATCTCTGAGAACGAACAAAGCCGGGCTGATCACATTATACTGCCTTGTATGACGTGTAGCGTATATCAGTGGCTCTGTTTACTTGTATTAAAATCATCTGTCAGCACGTTATAAGGCTACACATATTGCATTGTCAGATAATGAAGAACTGAATACTGCTATATTTAATACATAATTTATTTTTATTTTTTCTTTCCGTACAACTTGTCTGAGAGAGAGAGAGAGAGAGAGAGAGAGAGAGAGAGAGAGAGAGAGAGAGAGAGAGAGAGAGAGAGAGAGAGAGAGAGGGAGATAACTAGACGGGATACGGTATCGATGCCACTGATACGCTGAGTTACTCAAACCTCTGCGAACAATATACATTTTGGTATATGATATATGACCATAACAGCATATATCCCAAATCTTTCAAATGAACGTGTGGAAAAAAATGAGGAAATATTCTCGTTTGCTTTATGTTCAAGGCTGTTTTAAAGCCTCGATCCATTATAAATTTTGAAAAAAAAAGAAAGAAAAAAAGAAAAATGACGTATTTCATGCTTCGTTTAAGTTTAAACTGCAGTCTCACTTATTTCCTACTTTAAAAATTCGTATTATTATTTTTTTCCAAAATGTTCTCAAATGATCTTCTCCAAATTTTATTTGGGGCTGAACAAATATACGCGACTTCTTTGGAGACAAATGCTCATTAATTTCTTCAATTGTATGCCACTGGAGGATATCTACATCAGATTTGTACAGAGAAATCTTGGTCGAAGTTGAATCTGTGCAAGAAGACGAAAATGTGAAAAAAGAATTGACTTAAAAGAAAGAACGGAGAAGGAGTGAATGAACAAATGAATGTAATACGAATGAGTGAAAAAGAAGTGCCCGCTGTATTGTATTCCTGACGAATACTTCACTCCTCAGACTGCTGTATTCATGACGAATACTTCGTTCATTAAACGGAGAGATTGACCAACAAGCTGTCTAAATCACTGTTTTGTTCATTCATACATGCTTTCTTTTTTTTTCTTTCTGACATTACTTTTTGCAATTTTACTAACACGACAGGAAAAACCAGGAATTGTAAAAAAAAAAAAAAAAAAAAAAAACACGAAAAAAACAAGACGGTGACGGATAACTTGGTCAAGTTTAGTGACTCGCGTAAATTACTCATCTAGGATCCAATAATGAGCAGACACATTATGTTTAGACGCCTAGAGAGTTATTTCCCCTGCCAAATGAGTTAAATTCTTACCCTCCGTTAACTGTTGAGATATTTTATATCCCTTCATTTACCTTTTTAACAAAAATCAATGTAGTTAATAGTAGAAAATTGTAATTATACATTTATATATTTCTATTGAGAAATAAGATTTTTGTTTATGAACTATATTATAATGTTTTGGCTTCCGGTCAGATGTTGCTAGGTCATATGTGTTGCTGCACGTGAAATCATAAGCAACTGTCATCGACGGCTTTGGAAAATCAGCATTTGTAACATCGAAGGAGCGGTCTTGAACAAAAAATGTTAAGGATCCCCTCACCTAACAAACGACAAACACAGGGGCTCGTATCGTTGCTTACAATTTACATATAAATTGTTAATATTATACTGAGTATATAAATAGTAGAAAAGACTATCTGCACAGCGACTGGTGAATGTATTAGGGGCGAATCAATACCAACAAGTTGTTCGCCACCTTTTTTTTCTTTTTGACTGGTGGCCACCAGTCAAATAAAAGTAATTAAAAAAAGGTGGAGAACAACTTATTGGTCTAGGGCGATTCCAAAATATATTCCGAATGATGTTAACTCTGCTAAGCATAACACATACCCAACAATACCATTACAGATTTGGGGGCCGATTTATCGGACCACAAACACCATGAAAATGGGGAGTTGTTCCTTAGTGTCTATTTGTACAGCAGCCATGTACTAAATTTTGCAAGGATTATTCACACAGCTGCCATTTACACTGTGACCAGTGTCTGCCTGACAATTTGGATTAAAATAATGGTGTGCAAACAATTACAGTCTTGTCTGTGAATTAGTAGTTTTCCTAAGAGAAAAATTGTGATAATTCAATTTTATTTTAACAGTCCAGATTTTTTTTTCAATAGACAGCCATAACATAAGCAAAAATTCCAACGTATTAATCACTAGTCGAGTGGAAGTATGTCGATCTGTCACACAAAAGATCCAGGACTGAATCCCACTTTATCCTTTTTTTAAAAAGTGCATGCTTTGTTATCTTGAATTAACAAATAATTGTGTTTTTCACATTTACTTTGCAAATGTATATAAAGCACTGCAGAACATAAATGGTAAACAGCTGATATTTCCTAAGAAATCTGCTACTTTCAAACTCTTAATACACTTTAGCTAGCAAATTCATTTGAGCATAAAATAAGAAGAAACTTTGTTCTGAGTGAATAATGGAAATAGTTAATTGATTGGGTGACAATATTGGAGTCTTTCACCCACGAGATTCACTCAATATTTATTAAAAAATGTATATTTCTACTGGAGGTGAAGGAGTTGAGCATTGTACAGGTTTTAACAACAAAGGACTTGCAAAATATGGAATTAAAGGTAATCAGTTGCAAAAATTAGTATATTTCACAGATCAGTTACATGGCAGCCATACAAATAGCTTTATGTAAATTATATACATGGCGGCAGTGCAAATGGATGAGGTACATGGCAGCTGTGTGAATAGTCTTTCACAGTTAAGGTACACAGCATCCATTCAAATAGCTTTGGCCTTTTTGTTTAGTGTTTTGTGGATGTATATTATGATGTCCTGTTACCATGGTATTTTAGCATTTGTGAGAACCACTGTCATCATGCTTCGCATCTGAATGACCCATATGCAAATATATGCTCAAGAAGTTCGCATAACCATCAAATTTAACAGTTAGAAGAAATACTCTATTGATAGTAAAACAAAATCTTGCATTTCCCTTACATTTATACATTTAAGTAAGTGATTGAATCCCATTCATACCATATCCAGATCCAATCCCTTGTTTGTACTTTTCATTCCTCAAATCATACCAAGCATAATGTCAACAAATCATCTGCTTCACAGCTTAGACAATACAAGCAGAATTAGTGACATGACTTAAGCTCTTGGAGAAAAAATTGTTAATCTAACTTGGGGGGGGGGGGTCCATTAAGGGTGTATTGTCAAACTCGTGAGTTTCGTTTCAGTGTGAGTTCTTTGTTCACTAGTATAAAGGCAAGTTAATGAATGCTTTCATAATTTCACATCCATAAAAGATGCTTTCTAGACATGGGGCATACAAATAAAGTTTATGTCGGTTGGGGTTAACTGCAAATATGCCATGTAAAAGAACATAAGAATATCATAATCATAATTATTTAATGGATCTACTACAACTTGGGCATGCAAAGATCTTAATTAAATTTATGAATTTATAATTTTTTGTATTAAATGTGTTGCCTTTACATAATATTTCCTGATTTTTTAAAATTTTTTTTACATTGATACCTTATTATTGACGGTCACTGTATTTCTCAGTTGCCGTGGTAATAGTACGTTCTCATTAGAGTGCCTCCTGTCAGAGATCATCTCAAAATACCCAGCACTTTGGCGGACTTGTTGATCAGAAATAAAAATCATTCACTGTGACCAGTGCCTCACATTGATTACTGATGGAGTTGGATAATAATGAAAAAGCAAGTATACTGAAACTTTTTGGGTATGTTTTTTCTAAGTAGTAACACACTAATAGGAAGTATCAGCCTAAATTGTTTTCTCCGCTGTTGAAGAGTTTGTTTAGCTCGTAATGTTGGAAAAATGTTTTGTATTTGTGCCATTATCAATTTTTGTGTGTCTATATACATATATATATATATATAGGTAAATTGTAAGCAATGACATGAGCCCCTGTGCGCACTTACACACTCTCTCCCTCTGTCTCTATTCATCTGAAAAACACATTGATGATTATCTTGATGCTGAGGTTTCTTCCTATGAATTTATTTTCTTTCACTTTACATATCATGCAGCATACTCTTCACCTTTTAATTTAAAAAAAAAAATGCATAAGCCAATCAATACATTATTGTGAAGTGTTAAAGTTCTTTTATAATATGATATAGAATTAAATGGTACAACTCATCTGGTCAATGATTTATACTGCTTTTGCCTAGTCAAAAACACAGGGCTCAAATTTTATGCTCATATACTCGCAAAATGCGAGTTAATTGTGGAAAATGCTTTTAAGGTATTTTATGCTATAGCATATATTTGCAAGTGCTAAATTTTCCAATTATATACAGCAAGTCATTAGTAATACTCCTTTAAGTACGTAAATTCAGCAAAATGCACATGCATAATTCCAAAATATAAAATGAAGTTGGTTTTGGTATGGATTCCTGTAACATGAGATATGCTGTTCAGCATGTAGCCTAGTACTGTGGTCAAACATTTACCTACTGATAATACACAGTGAACTAGGGCACAACCATTATATTTTCAAGGGGAAACAGGATATCTCTCTCAATTATGCCAAACCATTTTGTTGACAAATAGAGAAATATTTCTCTGATATTCATTTACATAAAAATCTGTTACTATATCTCCTCTGATGACATAATACTTCTAGTATTATATTTATAAACCTGTCTGGTAACCCTTTCAAATTATCTACATACCAATTTGGGTCTTGTTTGGTTCTAATTATGAATCTTGCACTTGAAGCTATTTTTTTGCTGATAAAAAAAACAAAAAAACAACAACATGGCTTTCTGACTTCAGTTCTGTTTTCAACTTCAATTGAGCAACATGTGGAGATTTTTGCAGCATTCAGAAAAGAAAACTATACCATGCCCCCTAAATACTCTTTCATACAGATCATGAATAAATACACAGATAGTACATTGATCTGAAGTCAAAGCTGAAGTGATTCAAATAGAAATCTCAAGAGCAGAGATGTATGCCAGAGTTAATAAGAATTCCACACAAGAACATGCAGAAATTTGTGGAGATCATGTTCATTGTGAGCCCCTCTACAGCAGAATGTGAAAGAGGATTCAGTCTCTGAACAAAGAAGAGCGTAAAGAGAAACTGTATAAAGCAGGATACACATCAAATGCTTATGAACATCAACTCTGCTGATCAAGACAGGTAGGGGGACATTGACAGAGCATAAAGAGAAACTGCTTAAAGCAGGATACACTTCAATGGCTTATAACATCAACTCTGCTGATCCAGTCAGGAAGGGGACATTGATGGAGCAGATAGACACTGGTTAACATCAGGACTTGGAGGAAAACATTGCTTCAAGAAAAATGAAATCAAATCAAACTTTTAGTAGACAAGGTCACATTCAATTTATTTTCTGAACACTAATTTGAGGGTCAAAAAAACTCAGAAAATGAGTGAATTTAAAGTATTTTTATGCTCAATTTTTTATTTAAATTATATCAATTTCAGTGTTGTGTTAAGGTAATAGTAAACAAATATGGCCCTTTGGGACAAGTGGAATTTGAATCGGGGCAAGTACTTTTTTAAAGCCACTCACCCGGGCCCTGTGTCTCAAATATTTTTTCATAGTATTGAACCATATATGCAGTTACTGGCAAGAAAAGACAGATTTAAACATGCAGCTGACAATGACCATGGGGTCCATTCCTACCTTTAGGGACTTGGCCCTTGATTCATAGAGATACCATGAAGAGACAAATGCACATACCTAATTGATGTGTGCCCATTGGGCAATGCTTAACTTCAGAAATCTATTTAAGATGCTCAAACTTCAGGAAAGAGGTAAAAATGGAGAAGTGTGGGGATAGAGGTAAAAATGGGGAAGTGTGGGGATAGAGGTCAAAATGGGGAAATGTGGGGATAGAGGTCAAAATGGTGAAGTGTGGGGATAGGTCAAAATGTGAAAGTGGGGGAATAGAGGTCAAAATGGGGAAGTGTGGGGATAGAGGTCAAAATGGGAAGTGGGGTGATAGAGGTCAAAACGGGGACATGTGGAGATACAGGTTTTACAAGCACATAATTCTAGTTGTTAAATTTTTCGCATCTGTTCTTTCCCTAAAAGTAAAAATATGCCAGAAAATGTAGATACAAAATTTCCCATTACTATTTGATCCCTGAAATGATAAAATAATTTACAAGTAAAAAAATTGTATAATCCATGTTTAAAACAGTAAATATTACCTGTTTTACTGTATTTATTCATGGATCTATTTATTAATTATTGCATTAAAATTTTGATAATTAAAACATCAGTCACTTGAATACTCTGCATTACTGGAATGATTTAATCAGTACCTGTTAAAACAATTTGTCTACGATCTTGGAAAACTCAAAAACTACTTAAAACTCTAACCAAAAACTTACTTTTTGTTAATTTTTATATCAACCTCTGTATATAGGAAATCTGCCCCAAAAAGACAATTTTTTGTATCCCTTTGTTGCCCTTTATAGACAGATTTCAATTTTATTTATTTATTTTTTTAGGAGGTGTGGTGGCTCAGACTTGTAACCAAAAGGGTACGTGTTTGAATCCCACGATTGGATCAGGTCAGGTCAGTCACTGTGTTGTGTCCTTTGGCAGGATACTTTACGTAATAACCTGCTTGTTTTGCTGTGATGTAACAACACCAAACCAAACCAAACCAATCCATTATTTATTTATTTTCAGATGGCCAAGCAGATAACACAGCAGACATTTGATGATGTTGTTTTGGAGAATGTCAAAGAGTTTGAGATGTCAATGGAAGATGCTATAACAGATGCTGTGCAGCAATTTGAGGCCCAGGTTGTTAATTTTAACTAACATGCTCTATCCTCTTGACTTTCATCTTTGAAAGAATTCGATCATGCATTTTCTGGGCTTATAAAATTAGATTAACAGTTATAATACTGCAAGTACATAAGTACATGCCATTGATTCAGTTTGATATATCACCATAAATTTTTTGAAAACAGTAAAAGTCACGTTTTTCCCCAGCATTTTTCAAAGAAACGGTGTTAGATGTCAGCTTCCATTGTGACAGCATTATAACAATGGATATGCTATATAATGCAATATTTGAAGAGGCAATTATGTTGTAATTTTGAAGAAATGTCTGAGAGATTTAAGTAACCAGATAGCAAATAGGCATTGTTAATTTGAATGACTTAGCACTAGATAACAAATAGGCATTGTTAATTTGAATGACTTCAGCACATGATAGAAAATAGGCATTGTTAATTTTAATGACTTGATAGCAAACAGGCATTGTTAATTTGAAAGACTTCAGCCCCAGATAGCAAATAGGCATTGTTAATTTTAATGACTTCAGCACTTTGCTGGGGTAACTAAATAATGTATAGTGTACAAAAATTATACATGTATTTTTTTCGGTGGAAATTTATATCTTCTTGGCCCAATAATGAGTTCAGAAAAAATAAAACTGCACTTCCAATTGTTATCTTTGTGAGGATAACTGGAGGAATGTTTTGCCTGAGACTTGTACATGGGTAAGTAGAGCATTTCAGGATGTAGTGCTAAACATAAAATGGGGCTGGGGGTGGAAGATACGCAGCTAAGCTTTAGAATTCTAATCCTGCCTAAATCACATGTAAATCTGTAACATATTCAGTCACATTATGCATCCACCAGAAACCAGTGGCATTAAAAAAGAAATGGGCATGCATCATCCACCCAGAACCCAGTAGCATTATAATGAAATGGGCATGCAGCATCCACCCAGAACCCAGTGGCATTGTAATGACATCCACCCAGAATCGAGTAGCATTGTAATGAAATGGGCATGCAGCATCCACCCAGAACCCAGTAGCATTGTAATGAAATGGGCATGCAGCCTCCACCCAGAACCCAGTAGCACTGTAATGAGATTGGCATGCAGCATCCACCTCGGAACCCAGTAGCATTGTAATGAAATGGGCATGCAGCATCCACTCAGAACCCAGTAGCATTGTAATGAAATGGGCATGCAGCATCCACTCAGAACCCAGTAGCATTGTAATGAAATGGGCATGCACCCTCCACCCAGAACCCAGTAGCATTGTAATGAAATGGGCATGCAGCATCCACCTCGGAACCCAGTAGCACTGTAATGAGATTGGCATGCAGCATCCACTCAGAACCCAGTGGCATTGTAATGAAATGGGCACACACCATCCACCCAGAACCCATGTAGCATTGTAGTAAGATTGTTATGCTGCATCTGCCTAGATCTTAATAGCATTGTAATGAAATGGGCATGCAGCATCCACCTCAGGACCCATTAGTACTGTAATGAAATGGGCATGCAGCATCCACCTCAGGACCCATTTGTACTGTAATGAAATGGGCATGCAGCATCCACCTCAGGACCCATTTGTACTGTAATGAGATGGTCATGCAGCATCCACCTCATAACCTAATAGCATTGTAATGAGATGGGCGATCCATACAGAACCCAATAGCATTGTATGAAGAGGGCATGTAGCATCCACCTCAACCCAACAGCATTGTAATAAGATATGCATGCAGCATCTTCCTAAATCTCAGTAGCATTGTAATGAGATAGGCATGCAGCATTCACCTCAGAACCGAATAGCACTGTAATTAAATTGGCATGCAGCATCCACCTCAGAACCCAATAGCATTGTAATGAGATGGGCCTGTAGCATCATCCGCCTGATAACCGAATAGCATTGTAATGAGATCGGCATGCAGCATCCACCTTAGATAGAATTGTAATGAGATGGGTATGCAGCAAATAGAGTTGTAATGAGATGGGTATGCAGCATCCACCCAGAACCAAATAGCATTGTAATGAGATGGGCATGCAGCATCCACCCAGAACCAAATAGCACTGTAATGAGATGGGTATGCAGCATCCACCTCAGAATCTAATAGCATTCTATTGAAATAGGCTTGCAGCATACACCTAAATCTCAATAGCATTGTATTAGCATTGTAATTAGATGGGCATCCACCCAGAACCCAACAGCATTGTAATGAGAAGGGCACGCAGCATCCACTCAGAATGCAATATCATTACAACGTTTTTATTTTAGTATTTTCTACCCCAGGCAATCATGGTCTTTCTAGCATATGCTGCATTTATTCTCGACTACATAACACCCTATTGAGGTAAGGTCAAATTGTTTTATTTACCATTCAGTGATGAAAATGAAAAAGGATGGTTGGGTTGTGGGTTTAATGCTATTTTTCAGCATATAATAGGCCATATATGGTGGCCAGTATGTATGGTGGAGGAAGAACCCGGGAAGAACCACCAACCCACGGGAAGCTACTGGCAAGCTTTCTCACATACCCACACTAGCCAAGCCTGAGACTTGAACCCATGTGGGCAGAGGTGATGATGTCAGTGATCAGTAAAAAATCAAAAGGAGCAAATTATGCAATTAGATTATGTCATTTAATTGACATGCCAGTCTGTTCCATCAACAAATATAATAGTACAGTTGTGTCAAGTTAATAATGAAATTTTGGGAATAAAAAAATAATACTCCCAGTCCTTTCTACTGTGAACTCGATCAGCTACTGTGTGTTCACAGCTGCCAGTCAAAGCGCATGGCATGAGTAGGCCTTCATACTGTCCATAACAGTGGATATATTACCACCGTCCCAAGAATTCTTTTATTCACTGTATCAGTGCCAGCATTTATTTATTATTAGCCTCACACTTTTTAACAATGTGTCAGGGGTATTGTGATTCTGTCTGTCCATAACCACATCTAAACCACAGCATGGAAATTCATTAAACTTTATAATTATGTTGCCTTTG
Organism: Margaritifera margaritifera; assembly: GCA_029931535.1. Classification (NCBI taxonomy): domain Eukaryota; kingdom Metazoa; phylum Mollusca; class Bivalvia; order Unionida; family Margaritiferidae; genus Margaritifera; species Margaritifera margaritifera. Next base: position 2,733,489 of record JAQPZY010001511.1, read on the forward strand.
GGATAACCAACTGCAAGTGAGGTATCATCCTTGGCTCCCACCTCTTGTATCCCTGGGAGGAGTGAAAGATATGATTTACAGAAATTATAATTATAGTGACATTTTCAACTATTTTCTGACCAAACTTTATATATGTGGTTATTGCAGGAAGATACATTATATATGATGGATTTTGCATTATGATCCCTGGGTCAATGTCTAGGTGTGTGGGGCGAGTACCACATTTTCTCCATGTTTTCAGTTGGCAAAAAATAATTACACACCAAAATATTTCATTCAGTGTCTGAAAACAAGCAAATGAAAAATCAAAATAATTTGTTTGCCTTGTAATTTTATCCACTGATGTTTTTGGACTCATTTGTTCTAAATTATAAGACAAGAGAGAGACTAATGTTGCTTTCAAAAAGTGGAGGAATGGCTTGCTTATCATTCAAAATAGCCTCAACAAGTTATATGTAGGCTTATTTGCACAGGTAAAGTACACTAAGTGGAACAACCCAATTCATTTGAGTTAGGTTCAATCATTGAGATAGGTGTTGAAGAACAAAAGTTGTTACACATCATTGTCTTGAATGGGAATGTTTAAGCCATCATTATTAAAGATTATTGGCAAGTTTGTGATCAGTGGCAATGTTTCTTTGAAGTCAGATTTTACTCCATATGTAAAACACAAAACATGATTTTTTTGGTAGTTGGAATAGTGTACAAATGTGGTAAATTTTTTATGGCAAAATGTCGAAATGCAGCTGTGATTTAGGAAAAGATGAGCCATCTGCAAAACGATCAAAGCCCAGCAAAACTAAATTTCAAAACTCCTGGATGGAATTTAACTTTGTGAAGTGCAGCAGCAAGGGGGAGCATTTTATTTTTTGCACACACTGCAAACACCATATCGACATTAGTCATTCTGGAGTGTACAACATTCATCAAAATAGCAACATCACCCAGCATGTTTGCCACTCTCTCACAGATATGCAGATGCAGAAAGATCACATTCTATGCTGAGAAAAATTCAACAAGATCTCCAGTCTCAAATGAGTGCCAAGATGAAGAAGAATGATATTACCTTCAAACACCCCCACCTCATCCACACACTGAACACTGAACCATTGAGAGCAGTAAAGACTGCATCTAATTAAGAAAATATTCCACTGTTTAATGGATTTTAAAGACAGAAACTTGGTATATCTTTTTTTAATTTGATGTCTGTGTGGTTGTGTTTATGTGAGTGTGGGTACATGTATGTGGTGATGATATTAGACAATGTTAAGTCTACCAACTATTTGTGGTTTGTAAGTATATTAAATGCTTCAGAGAAATCAGATATATTTTTTTGTTTTTATCAAATTTGAATTTCCAGTATTTTTATATAGGCTTATATGAAAAGATAACTTATTATTAATAGGACATCATATTTTTATGTCATGCACACTAACCTCCCTTGGGACCTCACAACACACTTTTTGAGTCCCCCAAACCCCCTAACACTGCCTGGGAGTATGGCAGGTATGCTACTGTCACTTGTGCTTAGAAGCATGCTCTTTCTTGAGGCCTTCAAAATAATACATGCACTTCTGCCTTTTCATCTTTGAGTTTCTCACATCATTTAAATATACTTAAGCTATTTTTCTGTCTGTTTCTCAACCCATCTTTCTTGTAGATGAATATTTAGTAGGTAGTCAGTCAGGCAGACCTTTGCCTTCTGGTTTGAGATTTTCTCAGGTGGTGTCATCATCAACAAATCCACATACAAGTCAACCACATCCCAGGCAGGCAGGCACAATGTCTGAATGGATTCACTGTCTCAATGGAATCAGCCAATCCACACTGAATAGTCCATTAACTCCTTGGTTTTAAGTTGAATCTGCAAGTTGAATCTGCAACCATTGTGGTTGACAGCTCTTGGACATATTTATGATGGAGGTGGAACACAAAGCTGCTGACTTTCGTCTTACCAGTCTTCGATCTGTTAGCCTGGGCAGTCAAAGCTTTTTCCCTGAATTGGAACAGTCTCAAGGCATACACATTTCTCCAACCTCTCTGATCCCCAGAGTCCTGCAAACAGCAGGGGACTCGGAATGCCATCTACCCCTGATTGCTCCCCCTCAGGAAAATAATGGATCAACTATCTATGGAACTTAGCAGCAGGGATTCGTAGCAATATCCTGCCTTCTCCCCACTTGCTTCAACAACTGCGAAAACAGTTTATCCATGTGAACCTAGAGTTGTTGAACATGTACATCTAGCTCATATAAAGCCAGTCCTCAAAATAAACAGTTCTCAGAACAAGTGGTGATCAGAATTGTTGATGCAAGAAGTCCCACCACTTTAAAAGTCTATGATGGGAAATGGAGAGTTTTCTCCCAGGGTACAATCAGAAACACGTCCCTTCCTTAAAAGCCTCAGGATCACAGATAGCTAATTTCCTCCTGTGATTTTTCAAGGAAAAGAAGTTAGCTTCCATCACAATTGAGGGCTACCATTCCATGATTTGAAGCATATTTTGACATCATGGAATGGAGGATATAGGCCAGAACAAAGACCTCTCTGACCATCTTGTGAACTTTGACTGTTCTGGACCAAAGGCTGTGGCCCTTTGTCTGAAATAGAAACTTCTGGACCCATTGTCCCAAGCTAATCTACCATATCTAGTGAGAGCTCTGAAGTTGTACATAAAGCACGGCAAGGACATTTGCCACGTGCATAATATTTGAGCACCACTGCTCACTAATTCACGTTATCTGGGCAATAGGAACAAAGTCAGAGATGACATTTTCTAGCTTTTACTTCAGATACTTTGCATCGCAAAGACCTGGTCAGACCTATGAATGCAGAGCAATGGACTGCCTTCCCAGGTTGTTCAGCATCTTTGTAACAATGTGGGTTACCCTAGTTTCCTTGCATTTGTGGGAGTGTCCATTTTTTCTTTAAACCGCATCCAAGCATAAACCATGTGCTAACATCTCACGTAGCCTTTATCTCACACAACTTAAAGCTGCTTCACGTATGTTAGGAGACCAAAGACAGGGCCAACTGAGGTAAGGGGATTTAACTCTCTCCGCCTCTAACCTATTCTTCTAGTGTATTATGATCAGGAATTGCATTTTAAGAAGAAACCAATTTTTTTAATACAAGATGTTTCTTTGATAATAGTTACTCGATCATAATACAGGCATGTCCTCACAAACCATCCTTGCAGTTACATCCCTGGAAAAGCAGGTACATCCATTCTAGTAGTGACTGACAATTGATGGGATTTGGCATCAATGTAGGGTTCACACAGTCTTGAAAAGTCCTTGAATTTATAGGGCTGCCTTGAAAAGTCCGGGACTTTAAAAAAGTGGGTTTTGTTTTTGTAAAGTGCTTGAATGTATGAAAGAAACAAGTTGAATTTCTTCAAAACCTCTTTGAATTTTATCAATACTGTCAAAACCATATTGATAAAATATAATTTAGAAAAGAAAAGAAAGTTTAAATTTCTTTTTTTTTTTAAAAAAGAGCATAATATCAAATCAGGTTGGTGAAATAGTACATTACATTGATAGGTATTGCAACAAGTTGTGTCCCTTTGTGTAGGTAGCACTGTAATTGGACTGACAATGCAAAATGGCTGACCTATCTCACACTTGACCTACCATGAGTTGTGTATACAATAGCAAATGGGAACATGACCCACTTTATAGCAGTTGGGTGAAAGCATTGATGGAAGACAAAAAGAAGGCAATTTGTAAGGTTTGTGTCAAGATATTGGCTGTTTTTAGAATGGGAAAAAGTGCTCCAAGTCTCATATGAAAAGTAACATTTTATGTATTTGTGATGAAAAGTAACATTTTATGTATTTGTGATTAAAAGTAACATTTTATGTATTTGTGATGAAAAGTAACATTTTATGTATTTGTGATGAAAAGTAACATTTTATGTATTTGTGATGAAAAGTAACATTTTATGTAATTGTGATGAAAAGTAACATTTTATGTATTTGTGATGAAAAGTAACATTTTATGTATTTGTGATGAAAAGTAACATTTTATGTATTTGTGATGAAAAGTGAGGCTTCTGGTACAATACCCAAAGTCTTGAGTGAAAGATTAACAGTGTTCTGCCACTGCTGTCATCAGCAACTGTCTTCAGGGGTTGTTGATAATTGTGCAACAGAGGATAATGTTTAAAGGAGAAATATTATGGACTTTAAGAACCGTGACTGAACACCATTCATCAGAAAAAACAGACAAGCTGTTCCAAGCAGTGTTTCCAGATAGTGCTCAGAAATTTTCTTGTGGAGAAAAAAAGTTGCATGTGTGGCTTAGCTGAACATATCAAATAGTTGCTGAAAAGTGATATTAAAGGACAAGATGTGGTTATATTTGATGAAAGTTTGAACAAAAAGTCTCAAGGAAAACAGATGGATGTACTTGTAAGATTCTGTAATGAGACTGTTCAAAGAGTACAGACTAGATACTTTTCATCTGAGTTTTTTGGTTTACTGCAACATAATGATAAGTCACAAAATGAGATCTGTTGTTTGTATTTAGTTAGTTTTTTTTCTTCATTATACTGTAATATCAGAAATTTTCGTGGGGGACCAATTTTTGTGGATTTTGTTGTTGCCACAAACCACGAATTTAAATACCCAACGAAAAATTAGCCACATATGATGATGCCCTCCCCCTCGTTCATTTTCTTACTGTGTGTCATTCCTGGAGATTAAGGAATTTACTAGTATTTCATAAATCAACGTCAATACTGTAATTTGGTAATAAAATATTAGCTTTTACACGTGTTTGTTTTATTTTAATCCTTTGAAAAAAAGAATTATAAAACATTTTATATTGTTTCAATGCACACATATCGATAAGGTATCCAATAGCTGCAATTTCCACTCACTGCCTTAAATCGATATGCGAGATAAGGATAGAGAGAAACAAGAAAAAGCATAAGGTATTCAAACACTAGTAATGCTGAAAATGAAAGAAAGAATAATCAAAAATACTACTAAATGAAAATTAAATTTAATACTTACTCAAATCGATCCTTCACTTGAGTACAACTGTTGCTAAAAATGTAAATCCTCCTGAAACAACATTTCATTTTATCCATGCATTTTTAGTCCAAAAGAACAACAAGCCTGTAAAATACTAGAAGCACTGTTATTAATGAAACACTGTGTATAGACGCTAATTACAGCAGAGTATTAAAGCTCACACTTCACTGATTTTTGGACAAAGCCACTGTATCAACATCGTGTCAATCAAGTGCTTGTCAGGTAAATAATCCCCAAATTGCATAATAAAACAAGTCCAATTTTCTCAAAACCACTGATAATTAGGTATGATCTTTCACTCATTGTCGCGTGAGATGCAATTATTCATTCAGCCCAAATTGACTTGATTAATGAGGTTGCAATCAGTGATCATCACCAGTAACATATTCCTTGTACGTGATTGCCTCCATGACCTGTTTAGCGCGTACCAGTTGTGGAAATGTGATTTTAATTCTTCTTTGTACTTTTTATTTATTGTTAAGTCTAGTGATTGAAGCTGGTCTGTACATGAGGCAGGCACAAACAAACGTGTGATTCCACTGTCTTTCAATTTTGTTAGCATCTTCTCACATTGGTGGGCTCTAAACACATCAAATATTGCCACTGTCTCCTGATTGTATTGAGCAAGCGGCAGCTGGTCACATGTTTTGTTCACTTTATGGACAGTGGTTTAAGTAAGAGATCATACAGGTGTACTTTAATAACCGATTGACTTAGTGTTGTTGGCTGCGTCGGCTTCCTTTGATGTTGAGCACTCAGACGAAACACGGTGTAAGTGATTGATCTTTACATGAGTTTTATTTGTGATCATAGAGGCGGTAGTATTGTTTTAGTGTTGTTGGCTGCGTCGGCTTCCATTGATGTTATTCACTTGGACGAAAACATGGTGTCAGCATTTAACTTTAACTTGTCAGGTCTTTGATTTGTGCTCATATATGTGGTAGTATTGTTTTAAACATTCAAGTGACCGCCGTTTGCGTTGGCATGGTTTTGTTCTTTTTTATTCTTTATTTTGGGTATTTGTAGAGGTTAAACCATGAAATTAAACACTTAGTAATATGCAAACTTTGACAGGCAAAACCACGAATTAAGTACCCATAAAAATGTCTTTTTTTCAAAAACCACGAAAATTGATCCCCACGAAAATAAATGATACTACAGTAGTTCTTGTAAATTGTGTAAGTCTGTTACTTACAAAAACTAATGTTGATATTTTAATTGGGAAAAATACTTTTTGAAAAACTGGTTAAAAGGTTGAAAAGTCCTTGAAAATAATGCCTTCAGGGCTGTATGAACCCTGTAATCCCTCTATCCAAGGGGAGACCACTTTCATTCAACCTCCACATTGGTAAGCAGATGATGTTTTAGCACTTCTGTTGCTACAACAAGCCATATGACATATTGAATGTCTTTTCTAGCTTGGTAAGGCAGGATTTGCAAGATGGTGGATGTACTTATAACATTATGATCAGGTAAAGTATTATTGAAGAAACATATTTTACTCTCAAATTTGGTTTTCACAGGGTGTTGACCTGAGTTTAATAGTACGTGACCCAAGCCTTTATGGAGGAGATGAAGGGACAGCTGCACATCCAGTTGTTCGAGCCATTGAGAATCTAGCCAAAGCAGTGGACAGTGGTCAAACTAGTCAAGCAGAAGAATTGCTGCAAACAATCCAAGCTGAGTGTGATGTGGATCTGGCACGGAGATGTTTAGCAGGAAAACATAATGCCTACCCTGTATTGATAAAAGCTTTGCAGAGCTTTGAACCTAACACTTTTCTTTTAACAGGGACTTTATCAGCTCTATGTTCATTATCAAATGGACAACCTGATGTCTTGGATAGTGATGGAATCTCTTTGTTGATGCAGTTTGTTAAAGAATGCAATGATGAAGATGTAATAGAATTGACTGTGAGACTGATACGTCTGACATGTATTAAACATGAGCACAATAGACAAAGCTATGTGAAAGCAGGACTTGTTCAAGCATTAATTGAAACGTTAAATAATCACAAGAATTCAGCAAAAATTGTTAAAGAAGTTTCTTTTGCATTGAGAGTTTTGACGTTTGATGATGATGTTAGAGTTCTATTTGGTCAGGCACATGAACATGCCAAGATGATTGTATTGGAAGGACACGCCTTGAAAGCTTTACTGGAGATATGTAAAGGTTGGTATGTAATCTTGTAATATATCTGGCTTTGCTTCAAATTTGGAAAATAATTTTATTATATGCACATTTTTGGGCTAATAAGAAATAAAGTTTATCAACTGAAGATAGCTGAAGTTCACTGGATATTTGTAATGTTTAGTCAAAAGTATCCTTGAAGATGGTAAAATTGGTGTATGGTACTATAAATTGGTGTATGGTACACTAAATTGGTCAAACTTGCTATATTCAGTGTTTAAAAGACTGATTTTGTATTACATCATCAGTGTAAGCTTTGGGGGGATAGTTTAGAGCAACAGCTGTTCATAACAGAATACTACAAAGGCAGTAAATATTAGTCTCAAATGACTGACTGTTCCTCACTGTTCATCATCTTCATCGTCTCTTTGGCCTTTTTGTTAAACTTTTAATAAAAATAGTTGTAGCTTTTTTTTTGGTCTCATTAAATGAGTTCATGGACCCCAATAGTAATTACTTTGTCTGTCCATTAGTCTGTATGGCTGTCTGCAATTAGTTTCCAATAAATAACTTCAAAGGGTAATTGGATTTAACCAAATTCAGTATGCAGCATTACATTGATGAGACCTTGGATGAGTTCAATTTTCAGCATTTTAAGTCATCATTTAGAGAGCTTAATGCATGTGATTGCCCATCTTCCTAAACTTTGGTTTCAGCAAAAGAACTTTTCCAAGGATTGTTAGATTTCAACCAAATTTGGCATATAGAATTCTAATGAGGAGGCCTTGAATGAGCTTGATTTCCAGTGTTCCACTGCACCATTTAGACGATATATTGCCCGTGATTGCCTGTCCTCCTAAAAAAAATTTTGGCAGCAAAGTTTTGTAAAGGACTCTTAGATTTCAACCAAATTCAGTATGCAGCTTTATTTTTAAAAAAATGGAAGATGACATTTTTTTTCTTCAGAGTTATCATCAGCATCATTGTTTAGAGGATTTGTGAACCCAGATTTCCTGCTCTCCTGTACCTTAATTTTTGCAGCTTAACTCTATTAAAGATTTCTGGTTTTAAGCCACATTTGGTATGCAGCTTTATAATGATAAGACCTCAGGTGAGTGTTATTTTCAGAGTTCTGTGTCATCATCTAGAGAAGTTGTGGCCACAGATTTCCTAAACTTTGGTTACCACAGCATAACTTTCACAAGGGTTGTTGGATTTCAACCAAACACTTGGTTTGTAGCATTATGTTAATGAGACCTTGATTTAATTTGATTTTACTCTACTTTCCATGAAAATGATTGTGAGCATTCAACATCATTAACCAGTTAAATGATGTTACATTGATTGTCCATTTCTTTAAAACTGGGATAATTGGATTTTGTGTGAAGCTTAATAATGATGAACATTTACATGAGTTTGATTTCCAGTATTCTATGTCATCATTTTGTTGAGTTATGGTTCCTAATTGTTGGTCCCACTGCAGCTTGGGGATGTAGAATAGGCCTAATGCACCATCCTGCATGTCATAATTGGCAACTAATGGGTGCAGGAGCCACAGTGGCCTATTGGTTAGCAACCTGGACTCGCGACTGAAAGGGTGCAGGTTCAGATCCTACTAACAGATCAGCCTGGGTTGGCCACTGTGTTGGGCAAGGCACTTTACACCAATTGCCTTGGCACTAAATAACCTACCTGCTGTACTATAATGCCACAAAACACCAAACCAAAAGGAAACTGAACCTAATTGTTGGATACACCCACATTGTTCCACAGAGTTTATCTGTCAAAGCCCAGCTGAGCAAATACTAATGAACAGGGGCCCTTTTCAATGCACCCATCACTAATAGCTTTTGTTTGCATCAGTTAAAAGTTAAGAATATGTTAATAGTTTGCATATAGTCTTTTTAGGGGACTTGTAACATCAGAATTATTCAGTGGGTCAAAAGATGAAAGGTGAAGGCCACATGGAATACTATTGTCACTGTTGATTGAGTCAAACCTGTGTTATGCAGCCACCTCCCAAAAGTAGAAAATAGTAGTATTTGGATTCATCTGGCTGCTTAAGTCGGGTTCATTTCCTAAAAAATATGGTTGTAATGATTTTAACCGTGTAGTTCTTATTTAACACAGATGAATTCTCATTACCAATGGTCCAGATCAGATATGTTTCAGTATTTTTGCAGGAAACATATGTATGCTTACTGCACAATATGTGATAATATAAGCAGTCTGTTATTATGGAGGCATTATGATGATGTATGTTACATCTCAGCAGCATAGTGCTAGAAACTAGGGAAAGATCTGACTTTATTATGATGTAATTATGACACAGTTCTCCTGTTAAACACTGAAAAGGAAATATGTACATAACACAGCCTGCATTAATGTGGAAGAAAACAAAGAAGACAACTAAAAGTAAACAAAACTTCTTGAAATTATCAGACATTTATGATGAGCTTTAAATTGGCTCTTTTTGCTTCAGATTATAATATGATCGTAATAAAAGCAATACAGGAGAAACATTTCATACAGAAAGATATGCTTAACTTGATGTATGAAGTGAGGGAAATTATATGATATTCAACCAGCAAAATTGTCAGATTTTTAAATACACCATGTAAAGTTATTGTAAAGACATAATTTGCTGTAGTGTTCCATGTAATTATCCGTATTTTAGGGCACCTGTCTTGCAGAACCTTGTGCAATAACTTCCACAGCAATCTATACTTTCAATGCATTTTTAGATTGTTTTAGCTCTGAAAAAGCAAAACAAATATGGTTTTTCCAGAAGTTTAATACTGTAAGGTTTCATCAGTAATCATCCTTAACCATGTTTTGAAATAAAATATTTCAGAGTACACAGAAGATACAGGTATTCAAGGGGAGCTGTTCTCCACACTGGGTAAATTGGTTGTAAGAGATGAGTTCTGCAAAGAAGTTATGGATCTTGGGGGTCTGGATCTCATCTTAAAGTCATTCCAGCAGAACATAAAGGACAAGGTAGGTAAGAAGGGAGTGCTACAAAGTTAAAAAAAAAAGGACGGTAAAAGACAAGAAAATTTTTCTTGGTATGAAAATCAGATTTTACTTGTTTTTCATCACTAGCACAGCATTTCAGGATCTTTCTTATTGATTATTTCAAGGGCAAAGGTGTTAGCTTAGAATTGTAAAAGATATGGAGACATTTGAATCAGTGAATTCACTATTTCTTGTAGTGTATCATTTTTGATGGATTTTGTGGTTGCTACAAATGATGAAGTTAAGGACACAATGAACTTTGCTGTGGACACCAACAAAAATATAATTTTTTCACTAAACCATGAAAATTGATACCCTGGAAAATAAATGTTTTCATAGTAATATTGTACATATAGCACAGTATTATTTCTTACAGATTACAGTTTTAGATTTCCTTCACATTTTAAGGTCTTAATTTGATGTTGCTTTATCATCTGCTTCTTAGCTTTTGAGACATAGAATTAGAATCAAGAATACTTGTATTACCTATGAAAGGTACCCTGTATAGCATCATGGTTAGACACTCTGTTTGTACCTCAAAGGACCAGTGTTCAGCACCCATGTCCAGTACGCTCATGGGTCAGAGGTTGCCTAACTCCCTCCAAGTCTTCCTGTGATCAGACCAGTTTTTGTATGTAAACAAAATTTAATTTTGTAGATTGTTGAAACATGATTTATATATCTTGTAGGAATAACAGTCATACATGGTTGGTTGTGTGCAAACTTTTGCCATAGCACTAGGAATGACTTGAAATCCATAGGCTCAAATTCTTTCTGCAAATGTTGTACAAATATTATTTCTATAATAAAGATTTCCTCAGGCTATCTCTTGAGAAATTGAGAGAAAGTTGTATAAATTGCTAGCACTTTTTCTACAATCAACATATATAAAAAAAAATTAAACTTTTATATAAAGTGTATCATTCACCACATTGTATGAATCACGTTTATGCTCATGGATAAATGTCAAGATTTTTATTATATTGTGAAAGAAAGTCAGAGAAATTGTTGGTTCCTTTCAGGGTATTGTGCGTCAAGCTCTGTTTGTACTGAAAGCACTTGCTGGTAATGATGACGTCAAGGATGTTATAGTGAAAGGAGGAGGGATAGAGCTTATTTTGTTTGCCCTCATGCAGCATCAATCCCATTCATCTGTAGCAGAGGTAGGATGTGCAACAATAGCAATGCTGACCCTGAGAAAGCCAGATCACTGTGTAAGAGTCATGGAGAACTCTGGACATGAGGTCATCCTGCAGGCAATGAAAATACATATAGATAAGGAAGGAGTTCTGGTAATTTTAGCTCTATTGGTCATAGATCAGAAGAGCTTATGGGATGGTCTTTTATCCATCATCCGTCCGTTGTCTGTTGTCCATCTGTCCTGTAGCACAAGTTTGTTTTTGCTTCTCCTCCTAACTACTTGGAAGATTGCCATGAAACTTTACACACACATTTATCCCATGATCTAGTTGATCCTAAATGAAATGGTGTTGCTCAGACATTCAATATGGCCACCACAGCAGCTATCTTGAAAATCTTGTAATTGCTACTTTTCCTGAATGGATGGTGATAACTTCTTGGGGTTTTCACTAAAAGACTTCTTATGATGTCTAGTTTTTCCTAAATGAAAATGGTGCCAATCTAGCTTCCAATATGGCCACCAAAAAGCAGCCATCTTTAAAATCTTGTTATTGTTACTCCTCCTAATTGGAAAGTCATATTGAAATGGGGTTTTCACCAGAAGACTTCTTATGATGTCTAGTTGATTCAAAATGAAAATTGTTCTGATCTGATGTTTAATATGGCCGCTAAAATGGCCATCTTGAAAATTCTGTTATTCATATAACTGCTCCTAAATGGATGGTCATGTCAGCATGGGGTTTGCACTGAAAGACCTCTTATGATGTTTAATTGGTCCTAAATGAAAATGGTGCCAATCTGATATGGTCACCACAAGAGCCATCTTGAAAATCTTGTTATTGCTACTCCTCTTGAACAAAAAGTCATATTGACATGATATTTTCACTAAAGGACTCCTTATGATGCCTATTTGGTCCTAAATGAAAACGGTGCTGCACACACATCCAATATGGCTGCCACTGCTGCCATCTTGAGAATCTTGTTATTGCTAATTTTCCTGAATGGATGGTCACATCAACATGGCATTGTTACTAAAGGACTTCTTATGATGTCTAGTTGGTTGTGCATGAAAATGGTGCCACTCAGATATTCAATATGGCCACCACAGTGGCTATCTTGAAAATCTTGTTATCACTACTTCTGAATGAATGATCATATGAGCATGGGGTTTTCACTGAAAGTCTTCTTATGACGTCTAGTTGGTCATAAATGAATGGTGCCAATCTGACCTCTAATATGGCCATCTGGAAAATCTTATTATAGCTACTTCTCCTAGATGGCGGGTCATATTGACATCATGCTTTCACCAGAAGACTTCTTATGATAATGTCTAGTTGGTCCTAAATGGAAATGGTGTGCATTTAATATCCAATATGGCAACCATGCCAGCAATCTTGAAAATCTTGTTATTGATACTCGTAATAAACAGAAAGTCATATCAACATGGGATTTTCGCCAGAAGACTTCTTATAATGTTTTGTTGGTCCTAAATTAAAATGATGCTGATCTGACGTCCAATATAGCCACCATTCTGGCCATCTTGAAAATCTTGTTAATGCTACTCCTCTTAAATGGAAAATCATTTTGAAATAGGGGGTTTCATCAGAGGAATTCTTACGGTGTCGAGTTTGTTGTAAATGAAAATGATGCAAATTGACCCTCAATATGGCCATCATGGTGGCCATCTTGAAAATATTGTTATCTCTACTCCTCCCAAGTAGAGGGCTATATTGACATGAGGTTTTCACCAAATAGACTTCTTATGAGACCTAGTTGGTCCTAAATGAAAATGGTACCAATCATACATCCAATATGTCTGTGACTATGGCTGTCATGAAAATCTTGCGGTCGCTACTCCGATCTGAATGGATGGTCATATTGACATGGGTTTATCACCAAAAGACTTATAATGATGTCTGCTTGGTTTTAAATGAAAATGGTGCCAATCTGACATCCAGTATGTCCACCACAGCAGCTAATTTGAAAATCTCCTTATCGCTGAAGAATATGAGAGATGGTTTCAACATTCAGCAGGTACACGGAAGAAATGGTCTTATCTTGAATTCCTGGAAATTCTTTTCACCCAATAAAGCATCAGTCCCTTCAAGGGACTTTTGTTATTATATATGTTGTAAATATTGAAATTCGCTGTTGTATTGTGATGCATTTCAGTATCAATATGTGCATATAGAAAAAAGCACATTTGACTTTAACTTGTTTAAAAAATAATGTACATGCTACACTATGTAAACAGGATGATATTCCCAGCAAAATAATAATAGTAGAGCTAAGTTTTAAGAACTCAAGTTCATATTGTTCATTTTTTTAAGTCATTATATTGTTATTTTGACAAAAGGATGTATTATCAGTACATTTTTATTAAGTCACCTGCACTAAGTGCAGGCAGCTTATGCTATACTCCTAGTATCATATGTTAGTATTGAAATACACCTTGTATATTTTAAATTCAGCATTTTATGCAGTGAATTTTGCTATGTTCTGACAGATCCATTTCTTGTTTTATTAAATATCAGTAATCCTCAGAAGAAACAAAATAAGTGTTGTTTTTTTTCTTCAGAAACAAGGCTGTATGGCCCTGAGAAACATTGTTTCTAGAGCAACAGAATACTGTGCCCTTATCTTGGAATTAGGGGCTGAATCTCTCATCAACCAAGCCAGAAAATACAAGTCATGTGATGATGAAGCTAAAGCAGCCCTTAGGGACCTTGGCTGTCATGTGGAGCTTAAGGAACTCTGGACTGGAGAAAAGGGGTCACTTGATCAATGATTGTAGCTTCTTCTAGTAGTATTCATTTGTAACAAATGTTGTACTGTTTCTTTGTGTTCATATGATAATTGTTTGCCATTTCAATGGTTAATATGCTTTTCATGCATCTAATGCAAGTGCAATGAGGGCATTTTGATATGCTTGTGTCCTTGACTAGCTAATTGGCACAATTTAACACAGACCATTAGACATAGATAAAAGTTTCTAGGCTACTTTACATGCATATGTAAAGAAACTATTTGAATTTTCCTACCATTTAATAAGCAATCTGATTTGTTATCAGTCTTTTGCCCCCTTTCTGGACTTGGACTGTTTTGCAAGCAAACATTGCTATCATAATGACACAGATACAACTTAACCAAAGCGAATGAAATTTGGAAGATATATTTATATGCAAATATCTATATGACCTTATTAAATTTGTGTGCCTTTTAAGTAAATTTTTCAAGTTTTATAAAAAAAATTCACCTTTTGGATTTGAAAATTCGGTTAGAAAAAGATCTTATTAGCATAATTGCACAAAAACTTTTAGGAATATAATAGAAATGAAATTCAGTAGATGCATTTACAATATAATGACATTTAAATTATTTTTTAAAAAGAAACACTTTTTTTTACTTGGATTCTTTGAGTGAAAACATTGTTAATGTGGTTATACTTGAGCAAGACAAACAAATTTGGTTGGCACATTTCTTTGCAAACGTAGAGGTTTCTCTGCAAACATAGATGATCTGATCATGTTTTCATGACATTTAAATGATTTATGTGACTCATTTTTTTTATTTATTTCAGAATTCTGTCATAGTAACTAATACCAATATTAAACATTTGTAAACAATGTTGTGGTTTTTTATTCAATCTGTTGCAATGCTCTGAGGATTTATTAAAGTTATGTCTCTTTCTTTTTTGTCTGAATGTTCTTTCTGATGTTCATACATACGTGTATACATTCTGCCAGAGTTATTGCTCTTTTCTACTTGGGAGCATCTGTGACCTACGTATACATTTCTTCTTTTTGTATATTTTTACTTCCTTCATCAGCCATCTCCTCTTAACAGCCCAAACTGGTTGTATCCTAACACCTGGTTGGATAAGTGGGAGTTTGGAATGAATTAATAATGTGGATGTTTGCGGTTCTGATAAAGGAGATCCCTTTGTATTTTATTTTGCGGCAACTTTGTCTAATCTGTCTTTGCCAAAAACCGGACTTATTGTCACACCAGCAACAAAATATAATAAACAGATATCATACAGGAGAGATTTAAGAGTTTTAAAATTACTATCAATCTGTCTGACCATGTCCAGTCTTCTGTTGCATGAATTCAATTCTATTATACAAGCTAATTAGTTCTTCAAGAAATATTAGACTGCAAGACACTCAAGATCAATAACATGGGGAGGATGAGGAAGAGCTACATTAATCGCAGGAGAAAGTTTTCCAGACTTTTTTCTCCCACCACAACAGTGGTGGGGACATAGTGTTTTCCTTGTCCATCCATACATACATAGTTCGATCACACATTGGTTAAGTTTTGTGGTTAGGTCATTTAAGGCACAGTGGAGGGGTAACTGTGTTTCATGAAATGGCATCCAGTATGGAAAATTATAATTATATAATACCATGTGGCAGTCAATATGGAAAATTATAATTATATTATTCCGTATGGCATCTGGTATAGAAAATAATATCATGTGAAATTCTTATTTTACCATGCTGCATCCAGTATGAAAAATTATAACAATATAATACCATGTGGGTATTCAGTATGGAAAATATATTATATCATGTGGCATCCAGTTTGGAAAATTATAATTATATTATATCATGTGGCATATAGTATGGAAAGTTATATCATGTGGCATCCAGTGTGGAAAATTATATCATGTGGCATCCAGTGTGGAAAATTATATCATGTGGCATCCAGTGTGGAAAATTATATGTGGCATCCAGTGTGGAAAATTATATCATGTGGCATCCAGTGTGGAAAATTATATTGTACTTTTCTCTGAGGCATATACTTGTCTCAATGCTATAAAGGAAAAATAATTCAGTGAGATACACAAAATAAAAATCCAAGTAACTTACAACCATGCTAGAATAAAAAAAGCATGCAGAATTATACAATATTTCTCTTGGGGGCTCTCAATTTGATATATTTTAATATCAAATTCATTTTGTTATTTTTCCCCGAATTGGATACTTGTATATTCTATACTAATAATATAAATACCATGCCTGTTTAATACATTTCTCATATAGTTTTTAATAAGGGAAATTTGAAATCAGAATACTTTCTTCATGCTGGGATCAGCCTAGCGCTATTCGACTTAATCTGGGATCAACCCAGAATACACTCTTATGCAGGGATCTGCCTAGCATAGATTTATTTAAGATGGGATTATCCCAGAATACACTCTAATGCTGGGATCAGCCTAGCATAGATTTATTTAAGATGGGATTATCCCAGAATACACTCTAATGCTGGGATCAGCCTAGCACAGATGCTACTTAAGCTGGGATCTGCCCAGAATAAGCTCTAAGGTTGGGATCAACCTAGCACATACTTAATCTGGGATCAGTCTAGAATACAGTCTAATGCTGGGATCAGCCTAGCACAGCTTCTGCTTGATCTGTGATCATGTCCAATATACACTCTTATGCTGGGACCTGCCTAACACAGACTATGAATCATCAGTCATGTCGAGTGTTTCATTCAGATTCTAGCTTGGGAGTAACCCCCATAGAGAGAGCTAAATAATTTTATTTGTTTAAGTAGTAAAGTTATTGTATATATACATTGAGTCTTGATCAAATATTTGTAATGATGAATAAAGCTGTGCATTGAATTGAGAGAGGGAGAATGCAATATATTCATGTAACCTTTATTTTTTTACAAGGCAATTATTAAACATTGCTTCATACAAGTCTCTATTTGGTTGTGTAAAAATAATCACTGAAATGCAAACCATGTGCTTCTTCCTCGAACAGTAATTGTGTAGTGATAATAAAAATGTGCCTGTAATTGAGGAATACACAACTTTGAATCGGGTTTGATTCCGATGCAAACACAGACTACTGTGTACTGTTCTGTAACCTTTGTTGCTATTTTCAACATTGTTAGCTCCTCTGGTTATAGACCTAAAGATGCGAGGGCCTTTTGACCATTGTCCATTAGCAGAAATTTTTAATCACTCCTCCAAAACTATAGGGTGGATTGCCACCAAAACTTTACAAACACATTCATCCACAAGGTCCAAAATGAAAATATTGTCCCTTGGACAACCAATTTTGAAAATGTTATTATTGCTACTACTCCTAAAGGGATGGTCATATCGAAATGGGGTTTTCACTAAAAGACATCTTATGATGTCTAGTTGGTCCTAAATGAAAATGGTGCTTATCTGACAACCACAACAGCTGCATGGTGGACATTTTGAAAGTCTTTAATTGGAGTTACTCCTCCTGGATGGATGATCATATCAATATCAGATTTTCTCCAAAAGACTAATTATGATATCTAGTTGGTCCAAACAGGAAATGGTTTTGATCTCATATCCAATATGGTTGCCATAATAGCCACCTTGAAAATCTTGTTACTGATACTCTCCTGAATGGACGGTCATATCGACATGGGATTTTCACCAAAAGGTTTAGTTTTGTGGGGTTTAATGACATTTTTCAGCACATGATAGGCTATACATGGCGGTTAGTATATCTGGTGGAGGAAGAACTCTGGAAGAATCACCAACCCATGGGAAGCTACTGGCAAGCTTTCTCACATACGTTACCCAGGCTTAGACTCAAACTCGTGCAGACAAAGGTGAGATGTGTGAGTGATCTGTAAAGGTGAGTGCTTTAGACCACTTGGCCACACAGGGCTCCTTTCACCAAAAGACCTGTGATGTCTAGTTTGTACTAAATGAAAATAGTGCCAATCTTACATCCATTATGGCTGCCAGATGGTTTCAACACTCAGTTAAAAAGAAGAAATGGTCTTGTCCTGGATTCTTGGAAATTCTTTTCAGCCAGGAGAGCATCAGTTCCTTTGAGAGACTCTTGTTTTAAAATATCACCACACTCTGCATCAAAACCGGATGTCAACTGCACATTCCAGCTTGTGAAAGGACAATATTTGTTTGGTTTGGTTTGTGCTATTTAACGACATTTTTCAGCACATGTTAGGCTGTAAATGGTGGCCAGTATATTTGGTGGAGGAGGAACCTGGGAAGTACCACCAACCCACGGGAAGCTACTGGCAAGCTTTCTCGCATGCCCACATTGGTCAAGCCGAGAGTTGAACTCGCGAGGACAGAGGTGAGATGTGTGAGTGATCTGTAAAGATGAGCACCTTAGACTACTTGGTCACCTGGGGCCCCCAGGACAATGTATATAAGATGAAGTAATCTGGCTTAGAGTGTGTATCTCAACAGCCCCTTACATAGTGCAGTCGGGGAAGGCACTTCATTCCCATTTCCTAGGCATGATATAGCCAATAATGTGTTAAAAGTGCCATTTAAAGCGAACAAAAACAAATCACTCTCTCTCTCATGTCGTGTTAACCTCCAATTCATAAGAAAGATGTGTTTTTCCCAGCAACTGTAAATGATCATCAAAATTGAAATTTGAATTTGTTACAACATTGCATACATATTATTTTCTGACTCTTCAACGAAGTTTCTTTGTCAGATATCTGGGCTTTTTAATGTAGTTTTTATCCAATATTCGATAATTGTGCACATAGCTCTTCTGCCACTGCTGTCTCTCATGTGAATTGAACATAGTTTATTTAAGAAAATATTCAGTTTCTTTGCTATAGGTAAAAACATCTTCATTTAACATTTGGACTTTAGTTTGATGATGTTTTTTCTTCCAACAGATACCATATATACTCCCTTATAAGCTGATTCCAACTGCAAACAACACAGACACTGGTCTGCCATCACATAATACATCGGTAGATCAGTGCGTTATGCAATGGCAGATCTGGGTCTGTCTGTTCAGTTTGCAGTTGGACTTGACTTATATGGTATGCATAAGAAAAGAAATACTTTTTATTGTGTTTATTTGTCTTTTTTGGGGTTTTTTTGTGCTTTTTTAGCTTTACTGGTCATAGATCAGAAGAGCTTATGGGATAGTCATTTGTCCATCATCCATCTGTCTTTTAGCACAAGTTTGTTATCATTACTCCTCCTAAACTACTTGGAGGATTGCCATGAAACTTTACACGCACATTCATCCCATGGTCTAGTTGGTCCTAAATGAAAATGGTGCCAATCAATTGTTTAATATTCTACAGTCCTCCCTGGTGTCCCACGAACTTGCATCAGATCACCTCTGCATTATATGCCATCTTGACGTATCAGTCCCAAACCCTCCACCTTTATTTGCTACTAAGAGAAACCTCTGTGTGATAAATAGAACTCAACTCAAAACCTCTGTGTGATAAATAGAACTCAACCCTCCACCTTTATTTGCTACTAAGAGAAACCTCTGTGTGATAAATAGAACTCAACTAATGCATGACATCCAAGCGATCCTAACAACTTTGCTACCTCCTACAGCAGAACAACTTGATAACTGCCTGCGTTCAATGCTTGACAAACATGCCCCAGCAACCAAGTGCAGAGTATCAATTAAACAGTGTTCTCCGTGGTATAGCAGTGTTAGGGACCAGCTTCGCACTGCTAAAAGAGACCGCCTTAAGGCTGAGAGGCTTTGGGTTTCCACCAGACTCACCATTCATAAGCAAATCTATGAAGCCACTAAGAAGAATGTCACAAACATAGTCCATGCAGCGAAATCAGCCCACTACAGTACTAAGATCACTGAAAGTTCCAGCTGCAAAGAACTCTTCGAGATTACTAACAGGCTAATGTCAAGGAACAAATGTACACCACTTCCAACTACCTTCTCTCCAGTCGACCTTCCGGACCAGTTTGCAAATTTCTTCCGTGACAAAGTACAAACGATTAGAGATAAGCTTGACAACATAATTTCAATTGAGTTGTCGTCACCATACAGTTGGGATACAGAATTTCAGCGGCAACCGTTAGCAGCATTTGAACCGGTCTCTATGGATTTAGTGCGTACAATCATGATGAAGAGTGCCCCAAAGTCATGTGAACTTGATCCGATTCCGACATCACTGCTGCTTGAGTGGTTAGATCCAATATTGCCTTCACTAACTGATATTATTAATACTTCCCTCTCATCCGGGGAATTCCCATCATTTTTCAAAACTGCCATTGTAAAGCCTCTGCTGAAGAAACCAACACTTGACCATAACGATTTAAAGAACTACCGCCCTGTTTCTAACCTCCCATTCATGTCAAAAATCTTAGAAAAAGTTGTTCTATCCCAACTTGTATCTCATCTGAATTCAAACAGTCTTTTTAGCGATGTACAGTCTGCATATCGCCCTCACCACAGTACCGAAACTACCCTTCTGAAAGTAGTTAACGACCTTCTCTCTGCTTTGGATAGTGGAAAGATTACAGTCCTCACCCTCCTTGACTTGTCTGCAGCATTTGATACAATAGACCATGATATATTGCTTCACCGTCTCCATCATGTATTTGGCATTCACGATACAGCCTTACTATGGTTCAAGTCCTACTTGGTCAACAGGACACAAATTGTGTCCGCAAATGGAAAACACTCCAGCCCAGTTGATCTATGTTTTGGTGTTCCACAGGGTTCTGTTCTTGGACCTGTTCTCTTCATTCTATACACTCAACCGCTCTCAAGTGTCATAGATCATAACCCAGTGTCTCACCAATTGTACGCTGATGACACCCATTATATACAAATCTAGCCACCCAACTGAAGTTGATGCTACAATCCAAGGTGTAGAGAGGTGTATTTCCGATGTGAAATCATGGATGACATGTAACAAGCTGCAGATGAATGATGATAAAACTGAAGCCATTCTGATTACCACACAAAGACTTTCTCATTCACATCCTTTACCTCAAACAATAAATATCAGCAACACCAATATTAAATTCACACAGTCAGTACGAAACCTAGGTGTTACTCTAGACAGTACACTCTCATTGCACCAACATGTCATGAATATATGCAAGGCTGCATACCTTGAGCTGAGACGGATCAGCTCCATTCGCAGTTATCTTTCAGTTGATGCCACTAAAACACTTGTGTGTTCCTTAGTACTTTCAAGACTGGACTATTGTAACTCAAGTCTATCTGGTTCATCTCGGTATCTACTCCAGAAACTTCAAAAGGTTCAAAACACAGCTGCTCGGATCATTCTTAGAGTACCACGAACAGAGCACACCTCTCCCCTGCTCTGTATCCTACACTGGCTACCCATTCGATCCAGAATCAAACACAAAATTTGTTCTCTGTGCTACGTTTCACTGACTGGCACCAGTCCAACATACCTATCTCACCTCACCCATGTGTACACACCAGCAAGATACTTACACTCCTCTTCCGACACCCGTATTCTCATTATTCCCAATACCAAAATGAAGTCATACGGACAACGTTCTTTTGCATACCAGGGCCCAGCAATGTGGAATGAATTGCCAACTGAACTTAGACACAAAGACAGAGTGATCTCATTCAAGAGTGCTCTTAAAACTCACCTATTTCGACTGCAAGAATAGACCTAAAGACTTAACGTTTTCTTATCTTAACTATTGTCAGCATGTTTTTGTTTTCTAATTTCATGGTGTTTATTTTTTCTTTCTTTTCGTAATCATATCATTATATATGTTTGTTTAGGTGTTATATAATGTTGTAAAGCGCTTAGAGCTTCTAAAGATTAGGTGCTATACAAAGTCCTCATTATTATTATTATTATTATTAATATGGCTGCCACAGTGGCCAGCTTAAAAATCTTGTTATCACTACTTTTCCTGATTGAATGGTCATATCAGCATGGGGTTTTCACTAAAAGATTTCTTATAATGTTTTGTTGATGCTAAATTAAAATCGTGCTGATATGACATCCAGTATGTGGCCATCTTGAACCTCTTGTTTATGCTACTCTTAAATGGAAAGTCATTTTTACATGGGGTTTTCATCAGAAGAGTTCTTGTGGTGTCTGGTTGGCCCTAAATGAAAATGACTAACCCTAAATATGGTCACTATGTTGACTGCTCACAACATACTCTCTCTCTCTTTGACACACAAATAATACATTACAAAACTTACAATTAAAACCAGTAACACTTTCATCACACTACTTTCATGGCAAAGCCACATTTAGATACATTCTGTATAATGCTATATTCGTAATACAATTACCTGGTTTTTCACCTGAAAAAAAAAATGTTTTAAGTCTTGAAACAAATGTTTCAAGCTTTTAAAAATCTGACTTTGAGGAATAAAAAGTTTGCATGTAGGAAAAAAATTCTTATTTTCCCCAAAATATGTTGGGTTTGTCGTGTTGACATGAAGTCTCACAAAATGGGGACAAGTTATTCTGGGATAAATGCATGATAATGCCTGGAATTTAATTATACAACATTCAAAACTGAGATGTAGAATTGCCTCAAAACTTTGCAATCTAACATCTTCAAAGCTATTAATTACATTGACAAGATTTTGTCGAGTTTGGTTTGGTGTTTTATGGCACAACAACACAAGTAGATTATTTAGTGCCAAGGCAATTGGAATGAAGTGTCTTGCCCATGGACACACCATGGTAGCTGACCCAGGCTGATTGGATGGTGCAATTTTGGTTGTGAGTCTGGCATGCTATCCATTAGGCCAATGTGGTTCATGCCTCTTTTAGTCACCTCTTACAAAATGCAGGAGAATTAAATTAAATTTCAGCATCGACTACTTGGCTCCTATAAGATAATCATCCACATTTTTAAGCATTTCTTGGGTTATAACTGTAACTTCCAAAGACTGAGTCTTTAATGGTTTGACGAATTCCAGGTCTGGTCCCAATATATATGAACAATTCACACATTCAAACTGAAAATTTTGATGTGTGATTGGTCAGTGATTTTTAATGTTAACCAATCATAAATCAGAATTAGGAGTTAAGTCCGAGTGTAAGAATTCTCTGTATTCTTGGTGGCCACAAAATGACCATTAGCCTTTAGAAAGATTCACATAAAACAAACAAGAAAGACAAACATTTATTTTCTCACTTGTATTGGTACATTTTTAGGAAGTGTTGATGAAAATATGTTCTTAAATAGAATAATTTGAAAAACTAGGTGATACAAGAAGACTGATAAAAATAATATCAACTAAAACACAAAACAATCTCGCTTGTAGAACAAAAATGTGTAATTTTTATAATGAACAAAAACGTTTCATCATGTGGAATGCATAACAAAATATCAGATCTTACATACCTTACAACTATTGTAAGGAAAGCAATGGCCATCTTAAATAAGAAAAAAACAACAACAAAAAACGAACTGAATGAAAACTGAATTCTGCCAAATTTTATTTTTCTGAAGATTTAGACTGCTTCAAATTAGAAATGCAGAGATTTGTTTTTGAAAGGACTAGAATGTGCTTAAGCATATTGGGTTGTTTTTTTAAATATCTAATAGGGAGAGATAATAATCAACATGGAAAATTACACACACCAGCTGGGTAAATGCCAAATGTATTGTGAACATTATTTTTATATGACAAAAGGAACTGAAAAACTTAAAAATTTTCAATATTTTTGCAAGAATGCACAAAAAAAAGGGAAAGAAGACAGCATAAACTGAATAGAAAAAAAATATCTAATCATACATGAGCTATATTAGACGCAATGAATTTGAAGTTTTGAATACTGCATTGAATACTTCATGTGAAATGAGTAAAATTTAAAAAATCAATTTGTGTTTGAACATATGGTAAGTATTAGTGTTAATAATTAGTAACAGGAACAAGACAGGTACTTTCTCAAGTCTCTGCACTGAATGCATGTATGATCAAATAATGACAGGAATTTTGTCAAGTCTCTGCAATGAATGCATGTCTGATCAAATAAAGACAGGTACTTTCTCAAGTCTCTGTAATGAATGCATGTCTGATCAAATAAAGAACTTGATTTATTGAAAGACTTAAAACAGGCAACTTTACATGGAGCTATGTCAAAATGTACACAATATCTTTGATAAATATGGATTGAGATGTTATAAATTTACAATATGTCTGTAATAAAAAGTACCAGTAAGTAATTATATTTCAACATGGACTCATTTTACACTTTATGCCTGGTTACATTTTATTTACAAATAATTGGTAACTATATACTTGCTTATGTTGGGTCCAACTGCAAACAATATAGACTCTGATCTGCCATCACATAATACACCGGTAGATCAGGGACTATATTGTTTGTTTTACTGATTACTCCTAACAAACTGCTTAGACCCAGATGTGCTGGTGCATTAAGTGATGGCAGACCTGGGTCTATGCAGTTTGCAGTTGGATTTGACTTGTATGCGAGTATATATGGTAATACACCCTAAGACCATTCAGTTAAAAATGTCTTAGTTGTCTTAGTCTCTCAAGTGAAATTATGAATATATATTCTTGAATGAAGCTTTACCATTTAAGCTTGTTGATAAAATCATTTATATACTAATGCTTGACAAAATAGGGAAAATCCACAACTGTTAATTGTACAATAAAATACATGTAGTAAAACTGTATGTTGTTCTTTGTTTCTTCCAGTCTTTGTGAGGAACACTGGCGATTACTATAAAACAAAGAGTACATGCTAGCACAAAAAAGATTGTAGACAATATCTTTTAAATAAAACTGGAACCAAAATTCTCAGAAGCAGCAATAATTTGATAATACAGACCAACTAAGAAAATGGTAGCTTAAAGACTCGCTAAACAGGAATCCCTGATAGCTTAAAGACTTGCCTAAACAGGAATCCCTGATAGCTTAAAGAATCGCCTAAACAGGAATCACTGGTAGCTTAAAGACTCACTAAACAGGAATCACTGGTAGCTTAAAGACTCACTAAACAGGAATCCCTGATAGCTTAAAGACTTGCCTAAACAGGAATCCCCGATAGCTTAAAGAATCGCCTAAACAGGAATCACTGGTAGCTTAAAGACTCACTAAACAGGAATCACTGGTAGCTTAAAGACTCACTAAACAGGAATCACTGGTAGCTTAAAGACTCACTAAACAGGAATCACTGGTAGCTTAAAGACTTGCCTAAACAGGAATCCCTGATAGCTTAAAGAATCGCCTAAACAGGAATCCCTGGTAGCTTAAAGATTCGTCTAGATTGGAATGATATATTTGAATTTTATTACAAAGATCCTTATATAGTTCAACTTCGGTATATACATATGCATGGAATGATCAAAACAGCAAAGTCCTTCACAATAAAGCTCCACATTGTACCACAGTTCCCACTCTCCCTATGTGTAATTTTGCTCAATTTATACCTCTATAATTTTTCCTTAACATTTACACTTCATTTCAGTTCTTGAATGATAAAAAGCAATTATAATTTGGCCTGATGTCCCATTTTTGGGGTGCGGGTTTGCATACAATATACCCTGTTATGACACAACCTTGTTTTTAACATTCTGCAACAAACAGTGGCCTTGTGTATAATGCTGTGTACTTTTATGGCTTTCTTAAACAACATAACCATAAGAGATCAATCCATTGCTATTGCTCATTTTATTTGGTTTGTTTTCTACTTGCAAACAAAAATGAAAAACTTTCAAGTGAAAGCAGAGTTTGCTATGAACATCTGAGCATAAGCTGAACATGACAGCAATTCAAATTTTGTAAAGCCATGAAGTAAAAACCATTCCAGCAATGTGTTTGTGTGTGTGATTCATCATGTGGACTGGTCAACATAGAACTGTCTTGATTACCCCAAAACTATATAAATTCAACTAAACTAAGTGCATTCCAATTTCCCATTAGGGTTCAAAATTAACACTAACAAGCAAGAAGTTAGCTATTTACATTGTTTGAATTAGATGCCAACTTTCACTTCTGGAGAATCTGCTTTTCTGTTTCAGAAGACTTAAAATTTAACCCGATTATGATTTACAGCAGCAAGGCTAAACTAAGTGATTTCTATAGTTGTGCCCTGACCTGGAAATCATAGAACTCGGAGTCAGAGATCAAGTTTCCACCCCGAGCCAATTAAAATTTGCTTTACACAAGTGAAATTCTTTCTGATTGGTAAGTAAAAAATCTCAAGCTGAAAACTCAAAGGTTTTATGATGTTCAGCCCTGGAACTGAGACAGAATAAGAAAGCATCAAAATACATGTACCATGAAATCAATTAAAGTATAATCAATCATTCCTGTATGATCACTTAGATTTTATATTTTGTAGAAGAAGTGCATTAATTCTTGCATTGAGAATGTTAAATGAAATTGCACTTGGTTGCAGAATTTAGCAATTTCAGGTAGGCGCATTTGCCAGTAAAAATGAACTACATGAGAACTGGACATCTGCAGGCAAAATGACATTGGTGATCTAAATGAGATTTTTTACAAATGTATATTTACACATAGATTTGTGAAAAATAAGATATGGCATATTGCTGATAAATTTAAAATAAATCCTCATGCACAGAGATTCCTCACAATCAGAGTTGAGCTTTTCAAATCAGATCCTGAAAAATTATTTCGGACGTTCACATCCTTGGATACGTAATGATATTTCTAACACAATATAAAATATGAGCCATATATTTATACAAAATGCACACACAAGTACAAAATTATCCATGATTCTGTCACACAAGATCAAATACCATTTTACCATTTTACTTGCTTATAAGTTGGGACTAACGGCAAACAACATAGACCCTGATCTGCCGTAACATAATGTGCCTGCATATCAGGGTCTATGTCACTTGTTCTACTGATTACTCCTAACAAACTGCAGACCCAGAGCTGCGTAATATGTGACCACAGATCAAGGTCTATGTTGGATGCAGTTGGATTTGATTTATAAGCAGTTCACAGTTGGATCTGACTTATAAGTGAGTATAAACGGTGCTATAGAACAACTGAAACTGATTTTGCTAGTACATTTCACACATCTTTGATAATTATACTGGCATAGCTTTTATAGTATGTATTAGTAACAGTTTCTCATTTGACCATTCATCTGGAATCTTTATACAAAAGTCTTTTTAATTATAGAGAAGAAAATGAATCAGAAATTGAGCAAATTCTATAATGGCAAACTTGGGGGAAAATATTTGGAAAATTTAAGAAAAATACAAAATTTAACACTTGTCCAATAATGCCAGCTGATAAATTCGAGTTGAGGGCAAGTTTAATGCTATGAAATGCTATCTAATGTGCGGGTACTTTTCACATATAATCATACTTATTCAGGAGTTTGACAAATCTTTAAAATCCACTCACCCACCCTAGCAAGAATTAACAAAAGATTCCCTCGATGGGACCAACACTCTACTGGCTGATAAGAATTTTCAGGAATTCAAGATGAGACCATTTTTTCCTTTTAACTGCTGAGTGTTGAACCATCTTTGATATTCTTCAGCGATAACAAGATTTTCAAATTAGCTGCTGTGGTGGACATATTGGATGTCAGCTTGGCACCATTTTCATTTAGGACCAACAAGGCATCATAAGAAGTCTTTTGGTGGAAACGCTATGTTGATATGCTTTCCATTTTGGAGCAGTAATGGTAACAATATTTTCAAGATGGATGCCATGGTGGCCATATTTTATATCAGATTGGCACCATTTCTATTTAGTATCAACTAGACATCATAAGAAGTCTTTTGGTGACAATACAATGTTGATATGACCAGCCATCTACAAGAAGTAGTGATAACAAGAAGTCAGACTGGCACCATTTTCATTTATGATCAACCAGACATCATAAGAAGTCTTTCAGTGAAAACCCCATGCTGATATGACCATTAATTCAGGAGAAATAGTGATGACAAGATTTTCAAGATGGTCATGGTGGCAGCTAGCTAGGCATACTGAGTGTATGAATGGCACCATTAGGATCAACTGTACATCATTAGAAGTTGTTTGGTAAAATCCCCATGTTGATACAAGCATCAATTCAGGAGGAGTAGCAATAACAACATTTTCAAGATGGCCACTGTGGCAGCCATACTAGATAGGCACCATTCTCCTTTAGGACCAACTAGACATCATAAGAAGTCTTCTGGTGAAAACCCCATGTCAATATGACTTTCCATTCAGGAGGAGTAGCGATAAAAAGATTTTCAAGATGGCCACTGTGGTGACCATATTGGACATCTGATCAGCACCAATTTCATTGTGGACCAACTAGACATCATAAGAAGTCCTTTAGTGAAAACCCCATGTTGATATGACCATACATTCAGGAGAAGTAACAATGACAGGATTTGAAGATGGCCACTGTGGTAGTCATACTGGATGTGTGAGCTACACCGTTTTCATTGAGGACTAACTAGACCAAGGGATGAATGAGTGTGTAAAGTTTCATGGCACTCCTGCAAGTAGATGAGGAGTAATGATAAGAAACTTGTGCTAATGGACAGATGGATGACAGACGACCAAGATGGCTGTGGCGGTGACCAAATTTACATCAGATCGACCCCATTTTCATTGGGGACCAACTAGACATAAAAAAAGAAGTCTTTCAGTGAAAACCCCATGTTGATATGTCTGTCAGAAATTTTCACTCACCACTCTGAGTTGGGGTAAGTGAATTTTCAAATTTGTTGTTATTATGACTGTTCCATTTAAACATACATGATACCCAGAGAAAGCAGTTTTTAATAAATATATGCCATGTTACTCTGATTATTGACAAGTTTATATTAAAATGATGCAAAATTCTAATCTGCATGTATGGGCGACTACTACACATTAAAAGTACCTTCCCTGGTTCCTAAGTATGTATTACTGGAACAGCCCTTGCACAAAAATTCTGAATTGTCTGCAAAAAATGCATTATCAAGCTCTGAAGATAATGTGACAGTTACTTGTGAACACAACTTTACATTAAGGAATACAAGAAACTTGTTTCTGTTTTTTTTTTAATTACATGACATGGATGTAACATACTAAAATCATATAGTCGATTTTGGCCAAGATAATTTCCAAACACCAAATATTAATTGATGTACAATGAATTGGTTTCTGATTTTTACATATTTTAATATTTCTGCAAAGCACACAAGTTTGAGGTAGAAATTAGATTAGAAAATGAATATTAAACGATAATTCTGCACTATAGTTAAAATTCATGTGTTGAAATGGACTGTAGGGAGTGAGCTGGACACAGTGGTTCATTAGTTATGCAATTTTTTACATTTTATATCATAAGATGCATGATGCAAGTGACATACTGTAGTATACAACAGATTTCATATATGTTATGTCTTATAAATGCAAGTTTCAGATTCTAATTTTTACCAAAAAGATTAACTGTGCATTACTCGTGCATAGACATCTTACATATTGCAGTATATGACACAGACATCTGACATATTGCAGTATATGACACATTTCTTGGATTTCATTTCTACTCAATGCAAGTTTGAGATTCTATTTTTTAAGAAGTGTCCCTCAAAGGGACTGACACTCTACTATCTGAAAAAAAGTTCCAGGAATTGCAGATAAGACAATTTGTTCTTTTTAACTGCTGAGTGTTGAAACCATCTCTGATATTCTTGAGTGATAAGATTTTCAAATTCGCCACTGTGGAAGCCATATTGCATATAAGACTGACACCATTTTCATTTACAGGAAAGATCAACTAGACACCATTAGAAGACTTTTGGTGAAAACCAAATCTTGGTATGACCATCCAGAATTAGTAACACAATTTTCAAAATGTTCATTGTGGCAGCCATTTTCATTCAGGACCAACTATATATAGTAACAAGTCTTCTTGTGAAAACACCATGTTCCATTGACTTTCCATTTAGGAGTAGCAATAACAAGAGTTTTAAGATGGCTGCCATGGTGTCCATACTGGATGTCAGATCAGCACCAGTTTCATTAGTACCAACTAGACAGCATCAGAAGACTTCTGATGAAAACCCAATGCTGATAAGAATTTCCATCTAGGAGGAGTAGCAGTACCCAATATCCTAACCCTAACCCTTCATAGGAAGTCTTTTAGTGAAACCCCCACGTTGATTTAAAAAAAAAAATATATGCCAGGGTACTCTGGTTACTCAAAGACTTTATATTAAAATCTAAAAAATTCTAAACCGGATCTATGGATGACTACTCCAAATTTAATTGTCTTCCCTAGGTGCCAAGAATGTTTTACTGGAACAGCGCTAAGCAAGATTTACAATGGTAGAGACTATTATGCAAATTAATATACATTTCTTGAATCATTCATTTGTTAACTTTTGTGTGTGTGAAAATGTAAATGTTACTTGATGATATTTGCAAATATTTAATGATATAAAACTCTTATTATTTACAGCAGTTGGAATTGAGTTGGAAACAATAGATTTACTGACCAGCTAAATAACTTTGAATAGTATTAGCATACAGATCAATACAACCTGAACCAAAAGGGACTAAATATAAACCCATGGGGTAATTTATATAAAGATATCTTGAAGGAAAAAAATTGCATTTGAACACACCTCTCTCTATAATCTCAAAAGAATAATAGCTAGGAGTTTTGTAATACAATTAATTATTGTGGTAAACTTGACAAAGGACCACAAAGCTGCCTTGAATAGAAAGACTGAATTCAGGAGAAATCACTGTCAGGACTTCTTTTTCTTTGAGGAGACCGTATTGACATCTGGCCTCAACTCTCTGTACATGACCTAAAATAATAAAAAGGCACATATAGAATAGAGCTAGAAATATGCATATGACTTTGTTGCCTGCCCCCTTTCCCCCACACATGTGATGCAACTGAAGGAAGCTTGGTTCAGTTTGAAATGGTAAGTCAAACATGGGTCTTAACTCAGTCTAATTTTTGCAGAAAATGTTGAAAACAGAACTTGACCTAGGACATCTGCATATATAGCAT
Source organism: Margaritifera margaritifera (assembly GCA_029931535.1). Classification (NCBI taxonomy): domain Eukaryota; kingdom Metazoa; phylum Mollusca; class Bivalvia; order Unionida; family Margaritiferidae; genus Margaritifera; species Margaritifera margaritifera. The sequence goes on from JAQPZY010001511.1 coordinate 2,764,579, forward strand.
TATGCCAAATTTGGTTTCAATGAATTCCTTCAAAAGTTATAGATGCAATCGTGTCTGTAAACAAATGATGTCACAGGACCCATGTTATGCCATTAAACTGGTGGGCACAAACACAAAGATTTTATAACTGCAATGATAAAAAATGCTCAGAATTTTTTAATGAAAGAAAATGTCCATCTAAATACTTTATTTTTTAAAAGAAATTTTTTTATCACTATTTTCATCACTTAATGTAGCACCATTATTCATTATATCTAACAAATAACATTAATTATCTCTATAGTCAGAACTGTTGTATTCTTTTCTGCCCACCACATCCAAACAACCAGTCACCTGACTGTGTGACGAAGTTTGTGATTATTCCTATTGAACAGAAAATTTACATGATGTGACGTGACAGAATGGGTTGAAAGGCTGGATGGTTGTCTGGTTTTTATAAGCACTTTCAACACATTATTGGCTGTACAGTGGTCCCCCTCTTATAAGGCCACCCCTTCTGCAGCAAGAAAGTGGCCTTATAAGACGGGTGGCCTTTCTAGAGGGGGATCACACAGTTGTGAGAAATAACTACATATAAAGTATAAAAGATGTAACTAATTTTTATATATTTTATATTTTCATTTAAAAATCACAGGAATATTATCTGGTTAAGGACTCAATATGATAAAACTAATATCAATGAAATTTTTAAAAAATATGAATAATCATGAATCGTGGTGCAAAACAACATTGTCGGTAAATTCTGGGCACAAACATTTGGTTGTAACTATCCCTGTACGTCCGTCGATTCCGTCTTCCCACTCAATGCAGTTGAATGTATATTGACGATGTTTATTTGGATCTTTCTGACATAAAATTTCTCCGTAGTTATCAAAAGACTCTCCCTCTTTTCGTTTAATTTAATTGCTTTCACTTTTTGTTCTAAACTGAGAATGTCGGACGATATTTTGCGACAACTTAATCCTTCGCGGGCATTCACGCGTGAAGCACAGTGTTTACAACGGAAGTGAGTCTGTCACGTGATAGACTTTTTTTTTCTTCTTCCCCAGTCTGGTACTTGGTTATTTACATTTCATAATCTATTAGAGAGAAGCATTAAGGCTAACACACCATTTTACTATCTGGCGACCGGATGTCACGCTGACTTGAGCTGAACAATGCTGTGCTTCTCAGCGGTTAGCTTTTGTCCTCTTGATAATTATCGGTGGTATTAATAGCCAGTAATTATCAAAGTGACAAAAGCTAACATCTAAGGAACACATGGCAGTAATTGGATTACTTAACTCTTTGTAAGGATTAAAGTTACTTTATTGGCATGTTGCAACAAAATGTCAATGTGTTGAATTGAGAAATTAAAAAATATTATCGAGATTTTACTCTGTAAACAACCATTATGTGGCCGCTCGCGGAGGTAAATTTGACCGCTTTTGCACTAAAATGCTGGTCGCGTTAGAGGGGTGGCCGTCCTTGAGGGGTACTTTTGAACACAAACTCGTCGGTGCCAAGGGATTGTGGCCGTATAAAGCGGGTGGCCGCTGGTCAGGGGGGCCGTTCAAGAGGGGGACCACTGTATCATGATGTGGAAATATGAGCTAAGAGCATTTCCCAAGGACACACCCAGGCAGATGATCCAGGCTGGCCTAGGCAGCAATTTAGTCCACAATCCTTGGATTTCTAGTCTGATGCTCTACCAACTGAGCTACTGTAGCTACCTGAACATGAGGGACTAGACTGTTATTTTTTGTAATTATACTGTTCTGAGGTACAGGCTGCGTAAGCCATTTTTACCCATTTTTAAGATAAATAATGTTATGGCCATAACAGTTACTTGTAGTACTGCTGTATACGGGCTTGAACAGCCTCACTGTTCTCAATAAGCATGTACAACTCTTCACTGATGGATTTACTTTTGATAAGCCAATTTGTGTTTAGAGCAGCAAGGCCTGCAGCTATTTATAAAGTATTTAAGTACAATGAATTATTTGCAGCTTAGATCACAAGTTTAATAAATGGCAATACATATTTCTTATTTTATTGTCTGATCTGGAGCCGATAACATGTTGAGATCCTCTGTAATTTGTTGTAACCAAACAAATTTCATGAAGGGAGACAATTCATGACAATGCTTGATTAATCAGTCACTTTTCTAGATGATATCTTCAAAAGATGAGCAATGTTTCACAAACTTTACCAATGCATATTAGTCTATGAAAATTTACTTATTCTTATGTGCCAGAACTCGATGTGTCATGCAAAAAACAAAATTTCTTACTCCCAGTTGATGTTTCAAGAAACACAATTTTAAGTAATCTTAGTATTAAAAAAAAGAGCGAGAGACCCCTTTATTGACACCACGACATATGCCCATAACCTGTATAAACAGTAAACAGTCTTGCTTAATGCTCATGGAAAAACTATCACTTTGGGGCAGTTAATACGGTTGATTGTCATAGAGGTGATTAAAAGTAAGTCGGTCAGAGATAAACAACCACCTTTGCACAGATTATTTAACTGACTGACAATAACTAGGGTGATGTTGTGTTAAGAATCCTTTGTGGGAGAAACCATCAGACCAGATGTTCTCAAACTGTGGTCCGCAAGCTCCATTCATATCCTATATGAAACATTGTCTTTAATAGTCAAGTGGTCTGTGAACAAAAAAAAGGTTGAGAACCACTGCATTAGACTAATATGCATTGGTAAAGTACACAAAGTGGAACAACCCAAATCATCTGAAGTTAGGTAAATCCATGAGATGCATGTTGAAGAAATAAAAGATATTACTCTTTGCTGCCTTGAATGATAATGTTTAAGCCATCTTAATCAAAGATTATTAATTAGTTCATGATCACCTGCAGCATTTCGTTTAAGTCAAATTTTTATTCCACATATCATTTTGGTAGTTGAAATTGTGTAGAAGTGCGATTCAATTTTGTGATTCAGGGAAGGATGAGCCATCGGTGAAGCGAGCAAAGCCCACAAAAAGTAAATTGTAGAACTCCTGATTGATGGAGCTGATTTTGTGAATCGCAGCAGCAAGGGGGAGCATTTTATTCTTTGCACATACTGCAAACATCATATGAACATTAGTCATTCTAGAGTGTAATACATCCATCGACATAGTAACTCCACCCAGCATCAGGACAATGCATGAATGCAGACCTCAATCTCAAAGCAACATTTTGAAATATTCTAACTAGTCTGCTAGTCTGGTTATTGTATGTTTAACACTCCCTCACAGCAATGTACATACAGAAATATCATTTTTTATGCCAAGAAAAATTAAACAAAACATGATGAGTGCAAAGATGAACTCAAAGACTGTATCTAATTAAGACTGTATTCCACGGTCCAAAGGATTTTAAAAACAGAAACTTGGAGAATTTTTTTATTTAATGTCTGTGTGGTTGTGATTATGTGAGTCTGTGCACATACCTGTTTGTGTGTGTGCGGATGATATCTGAAAATCTAAGTCTACCAACTATTTTCTTTTTTTTTGAGTTTATTAAATGCTTAAAAAAAAAAAATTATTTTCTTTAATTCAAATTTGAATTTCCAGTTGTTTTCTACAAACTTATATGAGTAGAAAACTTATTCTAAATTGTATGATGTCACTCTTTTGGGTCACGTGCACACACCCCTGGGACCTCAAAACACACTTCATGGGTCTCAAGTCCCCCCCCCCCCACACACACACACAGTGTCTAGAGGGTTGGCAGGTATGCTTATTAGACATTAGCCATCATACATTTCATGATAGTTCACAGACAGGTACTCACAATGTAGGAGAATGCATGTGACACATGCTGTTACTTTAATGTAGTGGCAAGTGAGGGATATCTTTGTGCAGCCTCAGGTGTAAAATAAAATGCAACTACTGACAATATCCTGCACATCTTTTTGTTTTTTAATCTTAAATTGATTAAGTTTGCCTCACCCCTAATTTGATTTTGCTCTGCAGGCTTGGGGATGCAAGATAGATATGATGTGTTCTCTCATATGTTGTAAGAGGCAACAAATGGAAGCAGGAGCCACAGTGGCTCAGTGGATAGCATGCTTGACTAGTGACCAAAAGGGTGTGGGTTTGAATACTATCACTGAATAAGTCTTGGTTGGCTACTGTGGTACATCTTAGGGCAAGGCACATATAACCAACTTAAGTTGTTGTGCTGAAAAATTCCAAACCATGCCTAATTTGATGCAAATTAAAAGATTCTAAGTGGCGCCATTTTCATTTAGGACCAACTAGACATTATATGAAGTCTTCTGGTGAAAAGCTCATGATAATATTAATTTTTGTTCAGTCGGATTAGTGATAACAAGATTTTCAAGATGGCCACTGTGGTGGCCATATTGGACAGCAGATCGGCACTGTTTTTATTTAGGACCAACTAAACATCATAAGAATTCTTTTAGTGAAAACCCATGTTGATATAACCATCCATTCAGTAGGAGTAGTGATAACAAGATTTTCAAGATAGCCACTGTTGGTCATCAAATCGGCACCATTTTCCTTTACGACCAAAAAGACATCATAAGAAGTGTTCTGATGAAAACCCTCATATTGATTTGACCATCCTTTCAGGAGAAGTAGTGATAACAAGATTTTCAAGATGGTCACTGTGGTGGCCATATTGGATGTTCAAGTGGCACCCTTTTCATTTAGGACCAACTAGACCATGTGATAAATGTGTGTGTAAAGTTTCATGGCAATCCTCCAAGTAGTTTAGCAATAACAAACTTGTGCTTATGGAGGGATGGACAACAGACCAGCCCATAAGTTCTCCTGGTCTACATGTCAAAACTATGTTGGTAAGAAATTTTGAACTTTACTGTGGTCACATATGCTGCCCCCAGCTTGTGCTTTGTGTACTTGTTATCCTAGTAGGGAAAAATCCACCAACTTCGGTAACTTACCAGTTCACTATCTGATGGTATCCTTGACAAAAAATCTAACAGTTCATTGTTTGGAATGGCATTGGGGGCTCTCAGCTTCTTAGTGAATTTATTGATTCCTGAAATTAGAGGAAAATTGTCACATTAAATTTTTTCCCACCAAAGAACAACATAGCAAAGTTACATATTATCTGCACAATTATCCAGAAAGTATCTCATAATTGACACTTTTAGAACTTAACTTTTCATTGGCACTATTTAGCCAGTATTTTGCTAATGTGACGTTAAACCCTAATACATATATACACATGTACATACATATGTATGCACATACATAAAGTACATACATACATAAAGTTATAATTACCAGTATATACCACATTCTGCTCTTAAAAATTCTGCAGTTTAATTCACAGCACAATCCATTTTCAATTGTGAGAATGCCAGTTTCTACATTAAGATGCCATCTTTTACATGTGGCTAGTCTGGATTACAGCCTATTTAAAGTGACCAGTCTAATATATGGACTGTGCAATCAGCCTCAGTTAATGGTACAGATCCAGAAATATTCAGACAAATATGGAGAATACAGCTTGCAGTAAAATTAATGTCAGTATAACTACCATAAATGCGGCTATGGTTAAGGCTCCATCAATATAAACAACCATAAGAAAATAAAGGTTAAGGACCTTTATAAGTGAATTTCTGGCCTGGAAGTATGTGGAGAGATGGTTGAGAGAACTTCAAATAGTGACTTTTTAACCTGGCCTGAGGCTGAAGCAGATTATGCTTGTTGACCGTTCTGTCAGATAGATCTTGGTATACTAATGAAAATAACATTATGCTTTTAAATAATTACTCTAAGACTTATATTAACCATAACAAAAACCTTCATTTTTTCTCCCCTTTTACCATTAACTCCCCACTAAATGGATTTCTGCCATCAATGTCTAAGGTGACCAATTTGTTAGGACTTGGCAACCTATAGTTTGTAATGGCCACTTAAATTCTCAAGGAAGTTGCTCACAGCTACTTAAGTTTGATAGGAACTTGGAGCACGGCTAAATGTAAATTTAAGTCTGAGGAAACCTTGACTGAGAAATCTGTAGGTCTTAAGCAAAGTTGAGTTTAAAAGGGTTTCACTTTTCAACATCAGCAGGAAAAATTTGGATTTTGGTGTAATTTTATGAATATCTCCATTCCAGTCAAATAGGGATTGTCCAGATTTTTCCAGGCACTCCATGCATTGCAGTGCAACTTGTGTGTACAGAAAACATTGTGTCCCAAGATATTGATTGCAGGACTGAAATTATCAAGAATTCATTCTAGATTTCAGGAAAAGTTTTAAATGTGCTGCAATGCAGTTATTGTGGTATAGCTGACATTGTAAATGTACTGCAATGCAATTATTGCAGTATAGTTTACATTGTAAATAGGCTGTAGTTGCAACTACACCTCTCCCTCAAAAACTCGCGCACAACAGGGTCCCAAAACATAGACTACACTATAAGCAAGGGCATGAGTTACAGAGGGACCTAAAAAAAATTAGGAAGGGGATGCCATCCCTGCTGGACATTGAGAAAATTGGGGGAAACTGTTCAATGGCTGAACACTTGTTTTATAATTGCATTGGGAATAATCATCAATAAAGAGCATTTTCGGATGAAGTTGTTCTCTTTTCTATGTAAATTACCTTTATTTTCAAAATACCCAACCTCTGAAAGATCATTAACAACATTAGTTCAAGACATTTCAACAACCATCATATGTACGCAAAAACATTGTGCATTATGTCACTGCTTTTTGCTGTTGTTGATTCACAACAAAACAAGATTCCTTTTTTTTTCTCAAAAACCATGGACATTTATTTAATGAAACAACTGTCAACATTGAAACTCAATTTTTTTTAATTGTTCTGTTAGTACAATATTGATGCCGTGATTTCATTGCAAGCAATAATGAAACTTCTTCTCATCCTTGAGGAAATCTCTGAGTGCTGATTCAGGAATTTTAAGTTCACTACAAACTCTGGAACTAACTTCTCTATAATGAACCATATCTCTATACAAAAAGCTTTTTATTAACCAAGTACTCATTTCGCTTGGTTGCCTTGTAATCTTTATCACATCTGTGAATGAGTAGGTTAATTTAAGGTAGTTTAATTATATTACTTACATAGTAATATTTATATCGGTGTTCAATTGATCAATTGAAATGAGTTGACCTGACACACGACCGTGACTGTTAGCTCTTACACAGGTAGGATTTGCATGCCTTGTAACTTTTCTTTTATTCCACCCCCTTTATTTGATTTGATACAAAAGACATAATTAATGTGATAATAAAAAGCTGGTCTGCTTTTAAAGGAGTGTAACAATACAACAAATACTTCCACAAGTCGGAGATCAAAACACGGTCAGCACTTACTTAGGTTCTCACTGAAATGCTCACCGACATAGCTGTGATGGCAGAATAACATTATTCACATTTGGATACAAGAGGGTATATTGCATTTATAATGATTACACTGAAAAAGAATTAAAAGATAGAACTAAAACACGAATTTCACTTGACAAAACTTATTTAATTGGTATTTATTTATTAATGTGTTGCCACCAGTAGGCATTAGTGACATTTTCATTGATCGAAATTTTGTCGAATATTGTTATTTACAGTGTACTGAGAATGTTGATTGGAAAGAAAATTTAACAAAATATATGACTTTTTATTAAAAGTTGTGACTTTCATGATGTTGATTCAAATTTCCTACTAACCACTGTTTTCAATGATAAAACTAGAGATCTATCAAGGTTTCATTTACCAATTTTGATTGCAATTTTCTTCACTTTCAACAAATAGGGGCCAATTTTTGGGGTATTTTCCAGTAAAAAAAATGGGATCCATGCCTGACCCCACTTTATAAGTGGGTTGTGAGTTACCGGGCACAAGTTATCGAGGGAGTAGTGTAATTCTGAGGGTCATATTTTCACATCACTGACAAGAGAAGAAATCATATAAACTGGCCTAAATGGAAAATGACATATTTTGTACAGTCTAGGGCTGAATTTAGTATAACATTTTATATCTTTATTTGGTTTAGAAGCCATGCATAAAAAGTTAAACGTAAATAAAAGTAGCCACTCACCCCATGCTAAAATGAGATATCGCACAGGAATGTAATAAAGGATTATCACTCCTACACTCAGAGCTATCACAGCTAATGTAGACAGCCAGGGAACACTCCAGTTAAAGGTACTGTAAATAATAATAATAAAGATAATAAAGATAATAATAATAATAATAATAATAATAATAATAATAATAATAATAATAATAATAATAAAATAAATAAAAACAACAACAACAACAAGAATAATAATAATAATAATAATAATAATAATAATAATAATAATAATATTAAGGGAACATACTATTAAGGGTAATATTTTGGCCAAAGTTGCAGGTAATTTTTTCAACAGATACAAACTTCATTTGAGCTACCACAGTTTCCCAACTAAAATTAGAAAATATGGCATATCTGCCCCAAAAATGAATGTTTCTGGGGTAATCAAAAAGCAAAATTACTATTTTTATTACCGAGTTAAAAAAATAAAATTCATACTTTTTCACTCTCTCTCCAAGTGAGGCTATAACATCCAGTGCCTTCTGGACCTGTAGACAGATCTCTTGAACTGCATGAAATTTTTCCCTCAAACCCTTCTTCTCATCCTGCAATTAATAAGTAACATCTGTTAACTGTTATGAGTGGACATCACAGTATCAATACTGATATTTGCCTGTATTCAACACAAATCATAATTCTGCATAAAATTTGAAATGTAACAAAGAGAAAACATATGAAATCTAATACTATAATCTGTTAAACACACTGGAAAATAGCGCTCCATGAATTTTAAACTGTTTCCATTCCATCATAAATCCTACACGTATCTTGTAAAATTTGGCCAATATTGTCCCGATGCTAGGGATGTCACATAACTGGTATCTATTAAATTATACACGGAGTATACGTTCTACTGTGACATGTGTAAAGCATATAAAAGTGTTATAATTTATCGCCTTGCCAACTTTGGGGCCATTTTAAAGGACAAATTTTAAAACCAACTGGTTGGGATAGAAAGATTGCGTAGTATCATATTTTACACTTAAGCTGTGATTGGTCAAGCATGTGTAGCTTGTTATCTACCGTATCCATGACCTAACACCTATTGACTGATCTCTTTGTGATTGGTCAAGTGAGGGGAACTTTGTTATCTACCCATCTCCATGACCTAACACCTGTTGGCTGATTTCTTTGTGATTGGTCAAGTGAGTGGAACTTTGTTATCTACCTGTCTCCATGACCTAACATCTGTTGGCTGATCTCCTTGTGATTGGTCAAGTGAGTGTAGCTTTGTTATCTACCTGTCTCCATGACCTAACACCTGTTGACTGATCTCCTTGTGCAGAGTTGTAGGCTCAATTTCACTATGTCAGGCTGTAACCTATGTCAACCAGCCAATTAAATCCCAATAAGGACAAAATTTCCACAATGTCAGCTAAATTCTAGTTAAGCCAAGGCAGAACTAGGACATCAAACCAGTAGATTTAGAAATTTTGATTAGTAGATTGGTTTCTAAACCAGTAGATTTAGAAATTCTGATTAGTAGATTGGTTTCTAAACCAGTAGACTTAGAAGTTTTGATTAGTAGATTGGTTTCTAAACCAGTAGATTTAGAAATTTTGATTAGTAGATTGGTTTCTAAACCAGTAGATTTAGAAGTTTTGATTAGTAGATTGGTTTCTAAACCAGTAGATTTAGAAATTTTGATTAGTAGATTGGTTTCTAAACCAGTAGATTTAGAAATTTTGATTAGTAGATTGGTTTCTAAACCAGTAGATTTAGAAATTTTGATTAGTAGATTGGTTTCTAAACCAGTAGATTTAGAAATTTTGATTAGTAGATTGGTTTCTAAACCAGTAGATTTAGAAGTTTTGATTAGTAGATTGGTTTCTAAACCAGTAGATTTAGAAATTTTGATTAGTAGATTGGTTTCTAAACCAGTAGATTTAGAAATTTTGATTAGTAGATTGGTTTCTAAACCAGTAGATTTAGAAGTTTTGATTAGTAGATTGGTTTCTAAACCAGTAGATTTAGAAATTTTGATTAGTAGATTGGTTTCTAAGCCAGTAGATTTAGAAATTTTGATTAGTAGATTGGTTTCTAAAACAGTAGATTTTTGTATCTACATAAATATTATGTGTTTTAGGGGACTGAAAAGAAAAGCAAGTGGATTTCTTGACATATGTATTCTGTTCATACTAAAATAAAACAGCAAGTTTTGAACATGAATCAGATTCTAATGGAAAATGTTACAATAATAATGAATGAATGTGAGTCAGTGTATTGTCAATTAAATGAAAAAGAAGAGTTGTATATATCATAGTTCACTCCAAAGATTTTTTATAAAATCCACAAGCATTTTTAGTTTCCTTTACAAGATCACTGACTTGTGACCAGTGATGACATTCATTGTGATTATTAAGTTTTACACTTAACAGGCTCTCAATAGTTTTCTGGTCAAGATTTCCCCTTGAATCACTTTATATTTTGCAAAGAATGGAGAATGTCCTCACCTCTGTCAAAGGTTGAACGATTTTTATTCTAAGACTCTAAAGCCATCATGGACCAACTTCAATCCATTTATTACATATAACACCTAATAAAACATCCCACATTTCGCCTTAAACTCTCCAGATTACAACAATAAGGTAATCAATTAACAGCTTCTTGAGTGCACATTAGCCTTCTTAGGCCGATTACTCAGCCACACATCACTACACCATTATAACATTTCCAATCGCCAGTAGACTGGTTCCCATTGGTTTCTGTAATTTGGGGATAGAAGGCGTAAAATTTCCGTTTCTTTTAAAAAAAAAGATTTATTTTTTCAAAGCAGTAGATTTCAACTATAAAACGGTATGTGCGGTAGACGGCCTTTAAAATTGTATTTTTTTCCTACTGCTGGTAGAATCACATGTATGAGCCTAGGTGAGATCTTCCTCTTTATATTGCATTTTCTGCCTTAAGATATTCCTCAAAATATTAAAATCCTTTACTCCCACTCCTAAAAAAACCCAAGTGAACTCATCTTATTAAGCTGTACAATTGATACAATTCTCAATCATGTTAAAAAAAAAAAAAGATTATGTCTCTTTCAAATGATAAAATTTGAAACTGTAACTTTGCAACTTTTTCTCGAGGTTTAAAAACTTATCAAAAGTCCATCTCCTAGCAGTGCTCAATTTTGTCTCATTACAGAAACATGACTACTATAAATAGTTTCAAATACTATGTTGTGATCTGTAAAAACAAATATTGTAACAAATGTCACCTAGACACGATATATGCCCTCAGTCCTCTGCTTATATAAGGACTCTTACTGGACATCCTTACGAATTCAACACTCTTAATTTTTATATTCTTATGCTGTAACCATATGGTCAATTTAGGTACTACAATGCTACACTAGTTTCGATGGTAACAAACAAATATTCAATGCGGAAAACATGAAATATCAAAAGGTACCTCTATGCAACTTGCTTGACATGTATACCAAGTTTGGTTGAAATACCTTTAACAGTTGAGAGTTATGCTCTGGAGACGAAAATATTTATGGATAGGCAGACAGCTATATCCCCTATACTACATACCAGGAGAATAATGATATAAATTCAGTGTTAGAAAGCTGCTTAAAAAAATTGGAAGCGGGGAAAAAAAGGCACCACCCACTGAAGTAAAAGAGATCAAGTCAAGAGATCACAAGTTTTAAAAAATTGCTTCTGCGATCAATAAAAGTAACTTTTAACTCTAGTTATGATCCCTCAAGAAAATTTCAATGTCTAATTGACATTCTAGTTCAAATATGTATCATCACTTGCATGCAGTGGTCCCTCATGGATCCCATATTGTGGATAAATGTAGTTTTTATATTGACCGTGCATCAGGATAAGACAACCTCACATGTAAATCTGATGTATACTTTTAAGGCCCCTATAAACAGCATAATAGTAAGAGACCACCATTCTTTTACGATGAAATCCTGATATTATTTAAATTCTTTGTAAGTAAGCAATTAACATGTCTTTCCTGTCAACAATGTAAACAATGCCATAATGATGACATAGGAATGACTTAAATTTATCTAAGCACATCAGTGATTTCTCCAGGATTTTAAAAGTGAGGGAATGCCCCATCTGGTATTTTCGTAAGAGGAGATTTTCAATTTTTATATGGAGTGGGCAGTTTTTATATGAGAGCAGTCTCTATGAACAGACTCCATATAGTATGTTTCAACTAAATTTTAAATATGTGTGTCATAAATAAAGTTTAAGGAGTAAAGATAAAACTTATAGTTGTTTATATTCATTAGCACAGCAGCAGTGATCATGTGCTATAGCAGGGGTAGCCAATATGTTGATTGCAGTCGACTGGTTGATCGTAAAGTAGTTTCTGGTAGACCGCACCATATTTGTATGACTCGGTAAAAAGTAGATCCCATGTCACTAAAGTCTGGCCACCCCTGACATATGTACATTTATTAACAGACTTTGTAAAAAATTATGTAAGAGTGTTTGATCCATAGCCACATTATTTAATTATTAAAAGATATTCAATATTTTGCAACATGTTTCAATGTCTCGTGAAGGCGGAGGGCATGCTGTTAGACCGTGTTGGTATGACTCAGTAAAAAGTAGATCCCATGTCACTAAAGTCTGGCCACCCCTGTGCTATAGCAATCTCACTAAGTCATTTGCATTACCACTGAATACTGAATACTTCATGTCTGCGAGTCTACAACCTTGCCAAGTACAATTGGTAAAATTCTTGTAATGACTAGATAATCAACTAAAGCATCTCACTGGTCAATTGCAAAAGGTCACTTCGTAAGCATTTGATTATAACAATAGATTATTTAAAGATGTAAAATAAAGTTATGATTGGTTCTCATTAGCCAAGAACTGTAATTAAGTGAAATAATTAAAGTAGCAATAAAAAACAAAATTCAAACAAGTGAATTGGATCCATAACCACTTCCATATTATAAAAGCAGCAATATACTGAAGGGTTTTATAGTGAGAGACAACTGCAATGGGAAACACAGCATTTCAAGCATATTTATTGTTATAGCATTGTTGATAATTAAGGTTTATTTCATACCTTAGTTTGAAATTAGAATGATTTTTTTCTCTGCTACATAATATCAACATTACAAAAGAAATGCAAAATTTCCTCAGCTTTAAGAAAGATGGCATAAAAATCACTCCACCTTATTCTGTTGCAGACAACAAAATTAAAAGTCTATGATCAGAAGAAAAGATCAAAAGCGGAATTAATAAAACATATTTATTTCTTACTGTCCACAAATCATACAAAAATTTTGTACAAGCAGGTAAAGCCTAACTGTTACTTCCTACAGTCTGCAAAACATACCAAAGTTTTGTAAAAGCAGGTAAAGCCTAAGTGCTATTTCCTACAGTCTGCAAAACATACCAAAGTTTTGCAAAAGCAGGTAAAGCCTAAGGTCACCATTACATTATTTATTGATTCTCTTGAAACATAAAGTCTAAGTTTATCAAGTTAATTAATTGTTATGTATGATGTTTATATAATATTATAAATATTTTAGGAAATTATAAATGTTTCTTGACTTTAATATTTGCTTAAACCTTAATGTTAAGTATAATGTTGATATGTTTAGCTATTGTCCTTGAATTAGGTTGTTTACTTAGTATTTGAGTTCAAGGACGGTTTTGGTAAACAAATTGTTGATTCAATTTGAGGTCAAGGTTGATTTTGTTTACAGATAAAACCAGAATTTCCCTTAGACTTGTGTGTTAAGAGTCTCAAACACCATAATATTCTAGAACATTGTCATGTGACCTATCTTTATATATACAATGTTTAGTGGACAGTTTTTCAGTTTCGACCTTAACATGTCTTTAAAGAGCCATTTCAGTTGTGAAAAATCATTCCAAATTCAGAGCATTATTTAAAATATTCATTGGATTATAAAACTGCTCATAAACTTTTGGATTTTGGATTTAGAATTGATGATTTGGGAATTTATGTGAACTTATTCAAAGATATTCTGGAGTACTTCATTTTGGCACATCAGCACATTAACGACTACTGGCACATTAGGACATTAAAGACTATTGGCACATCAACACATTCAAGGGTACAGTCATTCATTCGGAACATTTTCTATATTTAGAACTCGTGATTAGGTCACTTAGGATTATTGGATTATTTTGATTTTAATTCACATTCTTTTGAATTTTCACTTTAATTGTCTAGAAATAAATTGCTTGTTGATTTTTACTTGATTTGTTGGTTTCACTTTCTTTCTGTTACATTGTTTTAGACCATAGAGTTGTAACATAATGCAAATTCACATGCCATCAGAAATTACACAGATTTATAAGATAAATTAATGCTGTCTTGCTGGTTTTAAATTGTTACCCCAGCATTTTAAAAACTTTCTCCTTCCCTCTCTCTTTCTCTATCTCTCTCTCTCACACACACATATCTGATGAAACTATACTCCTGTAATACTACAATATCTGATGGAGATATGGATATGTTGGGAAATCTCTAAACTTATCTTTTTGTCACTGAAAATCAGCAGAATTCAATGATTCTTACTTTGCTTTCATTCTGATACATATATAATATATACAGGTCCAAGTTTTTGTAGCATATGTCAAAACCTAAAATGTTTTTGTCTTGGGCTAAAAACATAAATAACATACTGTTGTCTTATCTACTAAATTAACAAATAATGCCTTGCAAATTTTCCATTGTACTACCTTTCCAGTGTTAAAATACAGAGTTAGACTACACCCCCCAAAAAAGTAATTTCAAACTTTAGAAAGCAGGGTTTGAATCATAATACAGATATTACCAAGAGGATGGAGAGTGCACTGATGTTAAAAGAGTATCAAGTAGATAGGATTCATTTATTTTTTTACCTTGTACTTTGCCTTTAACGGTGAGAAAAAAAAAAAGACATATATTCAGAAATCGTCAGCAATGCAGAGTGACTTATTCCAAGTCTTAACTCAAGAAAATAAACATTAAAATAATATTTCAAACACACTTTAGAAAAAAAGTTTGCTTTTGAAATATCAGAAATTTGAAATAAAACTGGTAAAACAAATTAGATGTAGTGTAAATATAAACTGATATTGGCAATCTTAATTTCATTTGAAAGTCAAAAGAGACACACAGACATGGCTTGGTCATATAATTGAATCTACTAAAATTATGCTGTTTTTCTCCTTTTTTTATTTAATAATAAGAGTTGTCTAAACCACCTTTGACTTATTTTCTGAAGATTTTGGTGCAGAAATGGTTATATATGACTAAAAAATTATGTATTGTACCTAAAATAAGTCAAACTGACTCAGTGAAAACACCAATTTTAAGTACAATTAATGAAGTATTGAATATTAAATACAATTCAGAAAATAATTCAGAAAATTTAAATATAATTTATATATACATGACATTGTTTTCAATAGTAGTTACCAATGTTAGAAAATTAATTACTTTCTGAAAACTTCAAGCATTCAAATATTCATTTCTAAAGCCTGGACAAATTACTTGCCTTTACATTACCAATTAAGGTCATACCTTATCTCTTTCATCATCTTCTTCATCATCTTCTTCATCAACATAATTCTGAAATATATAATATTCAGACATTTTCACTTTATCGAAATGTTTACAAGATCAGGCCCGTTTGAAGCATGAAATTTTATGACATCAGCCATGTTACAACATTGGCACTGCACGTGCTGCATGAGTACAGTCGATTAAAATTTTTAAACACGGTATTAACTTGAAAACATGAATCTCCTAGCAAACAGGAGCACATTTGGGGTAGCTGACACTATACAGGCTGGTATGATGGATATAGCTGAGGCAACAGGAGCTAAAGACATTGTGAACAGATGCACCATGGCAAACAATCAAGGCTAGTCTAGACACAATTTAAACATGTTGTATTAATGATTGAGCCACCATGTGGAAGAAGGAAATCTTACTACTGCTCATTAAGATACATCAACATACATCACTGTAGGGACAAAACAAAGTTTGATTAATCTAGTTGTAATAAGGTTAAAGATACTGAGGATATTACAAACAAACGACTGAAGATAAAACATAACTCCAGCAGGAAAATTACATTATGCTGACCTTATTCCTGTATGGCCGAGTTACTCTCCTCGAGATGCACCCACAAATCAATTATTACGTGTAGGTGAAACAGGGTCCAAAATATAGAGGGTGTAACAACTTGATAGTTGAAAATACAAAAGACACTCAAACATGGAAATTTGGTCACTGTGACCTACTTTTCTTATGGTTGAATTACTCTCTATGAGATACATCCACATGCCAATTTCATGAGTGTAGGTTAACAGGACCCAAGATATTGAAAATTAAAAAAACAAATATAAATGGCTGAAAATATAAAACTCACTCAAGTATCAAAATTAGTTTAGTGACCTAGTTTTGGTGTGATTTTGTTACCTTCCTTTAGATTCATTTACATGCTATATTTCATGATGGTAGGTGAAATATGGTTAAAAATACACGTCATTCAACCATAAAAGGCAAATTAGAGTTACTTAGTTTAAGTAGTCATTTTACTCTCACTGAGACGTACCCACATATCAATTTTCATAATATTGTAGGTGCAAAAAGGTTCAAGATGTTAAGGATGTAACAAATGGATAGCTGAAAATACACATTTTACTCAAGCAAGAAAATTACGTGACAGCGACCTATTTCTAGTATGGTTGAGTTACTATCATTGAGATGCACCCACATGCCAATTTCACGGGCTTTGGTGTGAAAAAGGGTCCAAGGCATTGAGGGCATTGGGAACAAACAACTCAAAATACAAAACTCACTTAAGCATAAAAACTGGGCGACACTGACTTAGTTTGGATATGGTTGGGTAAACACTCGAGCATAATAATTAGGCTATGGTGACCTGTTTGTGGTATTTTTGAGTTACTCTTGTTAAGATGTATCCATATACCAATTTTCATGAGTATAGAAGAAATAGGGTCCAAAATATTGAGAGTGTAATGAATGAACAGCTGAAAATACAGAAATTACTCAAATGTCAAAATTAGGTCACAGTAATCTAATTTTTGTATGGCCAAGTTACTTTCCCTGAAATATATCCACATATCAATTTTTATGAGCGTAGATGATATAGGATTTAAGATACTGATAGTCTATCTAACAGGTAGCCAAAAGCAAAAAATCACTCAGCTTGAAGAGATTCCAAGATTTTGTGTGTAACAAACAGCTGAAAATACAGTCACTCAAATATCAAAAAGAGGTCAAAGTGACCTCGTGTTTGGTATGGCTAAGTTACTCTCACCTCTAGATACACCCACATACCAATTTTCACGAGTGTAGGTTAAATAGGGTCCACAAGATTGAGGGTGTAATGAAGGAAAAAATGACTGAATGAACACAGAAAAAACCATATGAATACTCAAATGAACAGACAAAATGATATATCCCCTCCTAACTTCACGGGCAAATGGATAAAACAATCCTTTTTATAGGTATTTGGAATATAATTTATATACCTAGAACTTTCAAGACTCATTATAATGATGTTGTCTGGATCCAAGATGCTGATATATGAGTTATCCGAGAGTCTGAAACTGCATTATCCAAGTAAAGCTGAGGACTCTATACTGCAAACTTACGTTTTTCTCTCCTACCCTACCCCATTACCCAGATATGGTCATAACTGACCCATAAACATACCATAAAGATTGATTATGATGATGTGGTAATATTTTCGACTTAAAATGAACAGGTTAAATCCATAATGATGGAAATTCATAACAAAAACAAACAAATTTACTAAAAACAAATTGTTCATTCCTCTATGTCATTTTGGATGCCGTTTTGGTGGTGTAAATGAACAAAAACACCTCTATGAGAAAGATTACTCAAAACAAACAAACAGATGGACAAATTTTTGTTTTAAAAGTCACTCAAGCATGAAAGCTGGATAACAATGACCTTGGTTTGTAATGGTTATCTTACTCTTATTGAAATGCATCTGCAAACAAATTTTCATTAGTGTAGGTAAAATAGGGTCAAAGCTCAGAATGTAACTTATGGAGAGATAAAAAAAAGAGGAGTCATTAAGCTCAAAAATTGGGTCACCGTGACCTAGTTTTTGTATGGTTGAATAGTCTCCTTTCAAGCTTGAAAATGGGGTCACAGCAACCTGGTTTTGGTATGCTTGAGTTACCCCCTGTGATGTGCATCTACATACCAATTTTTATGGATGCAGGTAAACAGGGTCAAATATATTGAGGGTGAAATTACCAAACTGCTGAAAATACATGTCATTTGAGTATGAAAACTGGGTCAGAGTGACCAAGTTTTAATATAGTTCGGTTATCTTTGTTGAGATCCATCTACACATCAACTTTCAAGAGTCGTTGAAATTTTGTCCAAGACAGAGAGTGTGCAATGAATGGATAGCTGAAAATACAAATATCCCTCAAGCATGACAGTTGAGTTATAATGACCTAGTTTTAACACGAGTGAGTTACCCTGCTTGAGATTCATCTACATACCAACTGTTTCAGGAGTAGGTGAAATGGGGTCAAAAATACTGAAGGTGTAGCATCCACATGCAAAGTTTTATTAATGTTGGTGAAATAGGGTTCAAGATATTGGGTTTAACAAACTAATAGCTGAAGTACAAGTCATTAAAGCATTAAATTTATGTCAAATTTTTTACCTTAAGCATGCAAATTAGATCACAGTGACCTAGTTTTTGAACAAACAATGTTTATGTGTACCTGAAATGGGGTCGAAGATATTGAGGGTTTATGGAACACATGGCCAAAAAGATGTCAAGGTATTAAGGGGGTAGTGTAGAGCATCAGACTTGTAATTCAAGAGTGGAGGGTTGACTGCCTTGGTGTCCTTGGTTTGGAAAGGCACTTACATACCTGCCATCCTCTGAGGTGAAAAATCAGAATGCAGACATGGTGTGTGTGTGTGTATGCATGCAAACACAGAAGTCCCCCTGGACAAAATTAAATTTATCATTTGGAATGCTGATAAATGTAATTTTTTCATTGCTCTCCACTGCAGATTTAATTTATTTTGAGGTGGAATGAATGACAAAAGAGAATAAATTTATGCAGATACAAAATTTGTCATTTAATCAATGATTTATTAATTTGAAAAGAAAAGTAATTCTGAAAAAAAGGGGATTTATCATAATAAATGCTGGTAAATAGTGAGTGAGAGTGAACATGAAGATTAATTGAAAGCAAGATCAGGACTGCAAAATTTAATGGTGCAGCTCATTTCAGGTTAACTAGATATTCATACATGCGAATGTTTTCATAAATTACTTGAGCACATGATAAAACATTTATTACCATAATGTAAGTGTCTAAGGAAGATATGATAGTACAGTGCAGACAACAAACATAAGGTGGCAAAACAGTCAAAGCAAAAAAGATTATCTCATTTTTTTAACACTATTAGTGCATTAACCCTTTAGCTACTACAGCTGTTGTGCAGTTTCACTACTGCTGAGTGTTATCATATCAGTTACTGAGACTACTGAGGCTGATGACTAGGCTGAATACTAGAGCATCATCATGGCTGACTACAGAAACTGACAATAAAAACATGGTTACATTTATATTCATTATTTCATTAGTTTTTGCTGGATTTCAGTGAAATAAAAAACAGCTTACCTTGTATAGTGTCTGTTATTCATATATTTCCACTTTATATACCCCTACTGTTTTGTAAACTGTTTTGAATCCCACAAAATAAATCCAATATTTACATATGTACATATAAAAACATGAATGAAATCCACACTCTAATTACAAAGTTGAGAGTGGTACCTCTCAAAACAGTCATTATCCACACATAAATGTACTTGGCATTGTTTGCATTCTATGAAAACTTCATGTCTCCTCCCTTCCCTTACACACATCTTGCATCTCCCACGTTTCGGGAACCGTCCTGGCCAGTGCCTTAAACCTTCAGTATCAACATTGGAGAGAGCTTTTCTTTTCCTACTTCCCTGAAAGCCAGTAACCATCTGTTTGGCCAAGTTCATTCTGAATTCAAGCTTTTTTTTTCTTTTCCAGACTTGGTTTTTATCTGGTGATTTGGTGACTCTTTCATACAGATCACGTCATTACATATCGCTGTATCAATTAAAAAGCAAAAAAGGTATTTCCACCATTTCTTTGCTTTACGGCAAGAACTGTACTGCATTCTGTTTTGGTCTGCAATATCCACCCCCCCTTTTGTTTTTCGAATACTCATCTGCAACTTTTGGGCAAGTTACTTCTTTTCATCACCCAGTTTTTTCTCTTCGAGTTACACTGGATAGCTGTGTGGGATCCATGTTATTAAATAAAATATGGACAATTTTCTTGTCTTTCCAGGCAACACAGAGCAGAGTCTCTTTTTGCAGGATTTCATATCCCCCTGGCTTTTTAAACCACTGTTTTTTAAAGGTTCTGGCATTCCTTTCCTATTTCCTCAGACTGTACCACAACAGAAGAGTCCATCCCGACGTAAATCTTCAAATAACTGGTGATTTGAAAAGAAATTGTCCATATATATATGATGGTTTTTGTTTATTATTTTTCTGGTAAGGTCTTTCACCACTCTAGATCCTAATCCTTCTTCTGTAACTCTCCCTCTCTGTCCATCGGGCTTTCCAACATACACTTGAAATTCATGGACGTAGCTGGTTTGGGGATGGGCTCTTTCCCAGACTTTAATGCCAAATTTTGTGGGTTTGGCCAGCAGGTATTGTTTAAATGACAGTCTTCCTTTATAAGCAATCATGCCTTCATCAATTAACTGGTTTTTGGGAGGGTCATAATTTTCCAGGCATTTATGCAAGGCTGTGTCATAGAAAGGTCTTATATGGAAAATCTTGTCATGTCCTGGTTGGCCTCTGGGTGGGTTGACGCTTGTGTTGTTGGCATGGAAATATTTCCATATTTTTTCAAATCTTTCTCTTGTCATGACTTCTGGTATTCCTGGGATCCCAAAATATACAGATGTCATCCAGGCAATGGAATATTTGGGTATCTGCATAATACTCATGACGATGTATATTCCAAGATATGCCCACATCTCCGTGATGCTGGTTTCATACCATTTCGGGTCTTGCTTTTGGTCCCCCATTTTCTTGGCATAATCATTTGTTTCTTTCACAAGCTTTTCCACCAGACATTCAGGAAAAAACTTGAGAAAAAAATCTCTCTCATTGCTTAGGGGTCCAAGCTCGATTGTTGAACCAACATGAGAATCAAAATCATTGATCTCAAACATGGCGAGGTCATCACTCCATTATGCAAGTGGGACTATGTCCTCCTCGTCATCCGATTCAAAATCACTTACATCTGGTGTTGAAACGGGACTAACATCAATATCTGATCCATTTTCTAAGAATGATCCATTAAACTCTTCGATATCGCTTGCATTGAACCCTTCAAAGTCGCTCATATCTGAATCGGAATCCATCTTTGTTTATCTCAACTACATGTGTTTCGTAAAGTGCAGAAAAGCCCTTCCTGTGTGTCTAAATTTAACCTCTCGGCTTTCAAACTTGTATCAAAATGTTGAGTAAACAGTCCTCTCACTGGTTATAATAATCGAAAATATGTAAACTTCTGTACTTTCAACCAATCAACGTTCAGTTAACATAGTGGTCACGTCCGCATAGATGCGACACTGCGGTTTCGAGTACTGCTGAACTATACGCACATAAGCGACACTGGGGTAGTAAACGAGGCTTATCGAAACTGCATATATGCGTCAGTGGGGTTCAGGAGGTATTTACAGGTGATGCTTAGATGCGGCAGTCGTAGCTAAAGGGTTAAGTACTACCATTTTCCTTCGTCCCTTTAAAATGTTATGTGTCTCCCAAATCTGGAGGGTGGGAGACACGGTGTCCCCTGCCCTTGGAATCCTAGCACATACCAAATTTCATGTGTGTAGGTGAAATAAGGTCCAAAATAGAGGACATAGTCATGGGAATAACATGGGGATCATTGTCTTAATAAAGAAACTTTTATTTCTCACCATTGCCAAGTCCCATACTTTTTATTACATATCGACAATAAACAGTGTCATTTCAGACCCTCTATATCCAGATTTGTTGTATGAAGCAACTTCATCTCAGGATAGACATCAAGTCTTGATATCAACAGTCAGTGCAATATGAGATGCAGAACAGAGAGGGATGATGGATAGATGGATGCACAGACCAATGAACAAAGTGAATCCTATATACCAATAACTTCCCAAACAGGGGTTATTATTAAAAAAAAAATAAAAATAAAATAAATAATACTAGGGATAAACATGGGTCACTCACATCTTCTACTGGCTCCCTTGAGAAAGCTCCAAGTACAGATGCTACAAAGAGATTCCGGAGGAAGATTATCAGCAGTGTAGTGGGCAGCATGTACAGCTCAAAATTCCATACCACAATCAGGAAAACCTAAATGAAACACATGCATAGTCAAGCATAATCATGCACTTTGAGAATCACATTTATTAATAATAATTTACAAGCAACAATTTTAAACAATCTTTCATAGGATTTTGTCTGTAATATCAGAAATTTTCAGCTGTAAGAAATCAACAAAATGCAATATTTCTTTTTCTCACACCAAAAATACATTTCTTTGACTGAATGAACTACTGAGAGGGCATGTATAAATACAGTACATGTATAAGCACTGCAAGAGAGCAATACAACATGGGATCATGAAATGCATTGTGGTAATGTCAGATGATATAGCCAAAAAGCTCCCTATGTCATGGGAGTATGCTCACCATTGCTAAACTTGGTCCTATCTTATTTTCCTACAGGTAGTTTATTAAGTGTGGTGCCTCTCTCTCTCTCTCTCTCTCTCTCTCTCTCTCTCTCTCTCTCTCTCTCTCTCTCTAAGTAATCTTTATTATGTCTTCATTCATAGCTAAGATCAACTGCATATAGGGGAACTCCCCCTGTAATGTGCTTCATTATAACTGGAATTTCGATATAGCATTGTCTCGTCAAGGCTCCCAATATTTTGTCTTAGATGTCCCTTACTCCCTGACACTACTCAAAACATCAGCTAAGCTGACAAATAGATAAAAATAATTAAGTTCTAGAAACCTACAGCTTACAGATCATAATAAATGTTCTTACACAGCAATCATTCATTTTCAAGTTCAAATGGTCAAACAAGCATGTCATGGAATGAATTGTCTTAGCTTCATAGTGATTGATCCCAAATATGAAGAAAATCCATTAAGGGGCTTAGGAAATAAAAGATTCAACTAAAATCTAAATACAAATTTTCTTACTCTAACCTTGACCCCAAGGTCAAAGGGGTGAGTGCACGTCATGTAATGAATTGTCTTCATAATGACCCATGATGAGAATCTATCATGGATTTATGAAATATAAGCAAATTAACCATTTTTTTAAACCAAATCCTTGGTGCAAACTTTCTATGACTAAGACCTTGACCCAAAGGTAAAAGAGGCAAGCGAACATATTGTAGAATAAATTATTTTAATGATTCATGCCAAGTATGATGAGAATCTTTCAAGGGGTTCAGGAAATACATGCAAATGAAAAACTTGAACCATAAACCTAAACTGTTATTGACACTGCTGCTGGAAAAGTGACAACCAGGTCTCACTTCCCACTAATTTGAGCTCAACAACCATAGTGAAAGTGAAGAATTGTGAATAGCAAAAGGCACATCTCGACCAGTGATGAAATATATGTACCAAATTTCATAGAGATATCTTGAATGGTTTTGGAGTTGTGCTCTGGAATTGAAAGATCAAATGATAAATTGAAGACATTAAAAATATTTAAACTGAAAAATTTTGAATAGCAAAAGGCACACACATACACACACACATATATATATATATATATATATATATAAATCACGAATGTGTGTACCAAATTGCCCTGGATGAATGGATGAATGTACAAATGGACAAAAACATTAAAAATATTGAAAATAAATTGTGAAGAGCAAAAGGCACAAATGGATCACTAGAATAATATGTGTACCAAATTTCACAGAGATATTTTGAATTGTTTTGGAGTTCTGCTCAGGAAACCAAAGTGTGACTGATGTACTACTTATGCTACACTGTTTCCATGGCAAACTACAAATATTTAATGTGAAAAAGTTTAAGTATTTAAAGGAAAAAGTAATCCCTACTCAACTTGCTTGTCAGGTGTACCAAGTTTGGTTTATATATCGGTCTGATAGTTATTTTCTGGAAATAAAAATGTTAACAGACAGAAAGATAGAGGGATGGGCAGCCCCTCCCCCACATATTACATATGGGCGGGATAAAAGTGCATAGTGCATATTTTTTTCATAGACCTCTATAGTCCTATAATAGATAATAGAACTAACTAATTATGCAATATTCAACATTAAACCTAAAGGTCTCAGAATAATATTATTCAGGTTTTAAACTCACAATGAAAGCAGTTATACTCCTGTATTTGGATTCCCACTCAAAACAGCTTTGAATAAACCGACCAGTCTCCATGAAGGTGCTGATTAACTGAGACACTCGGTCTATGTTCTTCTTCATTGTCTGAAAGATGACACAAAAGCACCAAGTTCACATGGATTCTTTTGATTGGGTGATTGGGAATGGAGTCTGGGTTTCCCATTCTGTGCAAAACAAAGACTCATGGTTCATACAGCCCAGACAGTTGTTTTTCAAGGAATGTTAAAAGCTTTAAAGTAGTATTTTTTTAATGGAAATTAAACTTCTCCATACACAACCTTGTTTATCACTGCATAAATAGATACCAAAGTAAAAGAAAAAACATCATTAATTAGCTTGCCACTACAGCAAAGGGATGATACTCCATCTGGCAACTACTAATATTGTGTGTCATTTGATCCATCCAACTTTATTTCATTTTATTTAGTTATTTATTATTTTTGAAAAATACATAAATATTAAGTATTCTGAATTTTGGATGAGAATACAGTGAACTGCACATCATATGCCTGCCCCATGTTTAACAGCCCTTAATACATTAAACTTAATGTGCGGAAACTGTTATTTTCTTATTAAGACTTAATAACATGACCATGAACTCTGACCTTTAAAGTCCATAATCAACATGTTTCTTTATTACTTTAAGTGCAGGCCATCCACAAAGTCTGGTCAAGGAAATTATTCAAGAACAAAAGTTGTTCTGCAAAATACATTTTTGCTGATGCACAATATTGCTGAACTTTGACCTTCTGACCCCAAAATCAATAGGCCTATTCCATAGCTAAAGTGCAAGCCATCCAGAGGGTTCCTACACAAATCTGATTTATTTCTGCAATGACTTCCCCATGACAAGTTTATGATTATTCATGACTAAATTCTTTAATGTTCACGACGAAAAGGCCAGAAAGTTGGATCTGTACACAGGAAATAATGAGATATTGATCAACATGATAGGAAAGATAACCACATAATCATCTTTTTTTGTCATAATGGCCTCCTTCTCCTATGGCCATTTGATCCACCCACTTTAACACTACAGACTGAGAAGCAAGAAAAGGGAGATTTTCCATTTTTTGCCAATGCCATGACTTTTCTATTACTTTCCATGACATTTTTTTCCATGACTTTTCCATAACCATGGGAACCCAGCCTCCACAAACCTTGGTACATGGTCTATACAAAAACATTTTATTCTTTCAGTCAGTGACCTTGACCTTTTGACACCAAAATAGGCTTCTTTCTTAAACAATGCTACAAGTCATCCACTAACTTTGGTCAAGGTACATGATCAATAACTCATATTTTTGTGCTGAAACCATT
This sequence comes from Margaritifera margaritifera, assembly GCA_029931535.1. Classification (NCBI taxonomy): domain Eukaryota; kingdom Metazoa; phylum Mollusca; class Bivalvia; order Unionida; family Margaritiferidae; genus Margaritifera; species Margaritifera margaritifera. Next base: position 2,790,452 of record JAQPZY010001511.1, read on the forward strand.
TTTCTTCTTTCAGTGAAGTGACCTTTACTTTTGACCTTTTGACTCTAAAATCCAATAGGCTTCTTCCATGCCCCAAGCACAAGCAATCCACAAAGTGTGGTAACTGTTGATGGTGGAGAGCTTGTGTTATTGTGCAGAAACCAAATTTCTTCTTTCAGTCAGTGACCTTTGACCTTTTGACCCCAAAAAATCGATAGAGCTTTTCATTACCCCATGTGCAAGCCATCCACAAAGTTTGGTAACAGTAAGTGGTGGAGAACTCAAGTTATTGTGCAGAAACCATTTTTCTTCTGTCAGCCACAGTGACCTTTGACTTTTAGGCCCCAACATCAAAAGGCTTCTTCCTTCCTTACCCCATGCCTAAGCCATCCAAAAAGTTTGGTAATTATCGATGGTGGAGAACTAGAGTTATTATGTAGAAACCAATTTTTTTCTATCAGTTGCACTGACCTTAATTTTTGAGCTCTTGACCCTTAAATCAGTAGGGTTTTCCTAAATCCCAACTGCATGCCGGCCACTAAGTTTGGAAACTGTAGATGGTGAACAACTCGAGCTGTTGTGCAGAAACAAAATTGGTAACAGACAGATGGACAGATAGACATATCATAATATGCTCAGCCTTATGGTGGGCGTATAAGCAGTGATATATTTTGTTCAGTTTTAACATTTTGTATGCCCTCTAATAAACCCAAGGAGTTTTGGGAAAAATTCAAGGAGATTTTCCAAAAATGTAAGGACTTTTCAAAGATTGATGTATGTAGTAGCATTCTGACACCTCAACACAATAGTGGCTATATGGTGCCAACCAAAGGTTAAGTTCTGAAAGACTTTTCAAGGATAAAAGGCAATCCTCAAATTCAAGGATTTTTTGGGGTTGTACATACCATGAAGCTAGATGGGGCAAACATTTTCAGCAGTAAATTTTCTAAAATTAAAAAAAAATTATGATTTGAAATATTTCATAGTGGGATAAGGATTCACCAATATTTTGTAACTGAAGCCCATTTATGGCCAATAAGAACTCCTAGAAAACTTCATCTTCAGGTTTTTCCAACTGACTGGGAATTTAGCAATACCAAACAATTAAGTCAAAATGATAAAAGTAGTAACAAAATGAACTTTGCTATTACAAACTCTGGCCCATAAAAAATTGAGGAATGGTTAGCAATTTCCTCATGTAAACATACACCCACATTCCCTGCATCCCACTCCAACCCAATGATGGAGAGGGGTCTCCAGTAAGAAAAAAAGGTACATAACTCTTCTGAAAATAGTGTGAATAACATGACTGGTCAACATACATAGCTTCTGATGATGAGCTTAAAATGTACCAAGTTTTACAGCAATCCACTAAAAACTGCAAGAGTAGCTGCAGTCACAAAATTCTGTCATATAATGCATCCAGCTGTAGGTCAAAAAGGGCAATAACTTTTTCAAAACTCAAGAGAGATTTTTTTCAATATATGCATTGTTTGATGATGACTATAACTAATAACAAATTTCACAGCGATCCTTACAAAAAATGCAATACATGATTTTCTCATACACTGCATTCAGCTGCAAGGAAAATAACTCTAACAAAAATTGAGAGAGCAAAGTGATTTGTTGAAATGCACATCTTCAAATGATGACCATAACACGTACACAGTTTCATGGAGATCCACTGAAAACTCTGAGACTACTTTTGTTCAGATGGGTCTGTCATACATTGCATTCAGTTGCAAGTCAAAAATGTCAATAACTCTTATAACAAGAGTACAGTAACCAGCACATTATACACTTGCCCCATGTTTGTTTAATAATCCTCTATTTAGATAATTGAAATTTGTGAGCAGAAACCACTTTTCTTCTTCCATTTACAGTTACCCTGACCTTTGACTTTTTACACTTAAATCGATAGACTTTGTCCTTAATCCAAGTGTATAGGCTATCCACAAAGTGATGCTGACCTTTGACCTAAAAACTGATGGGCCTCTTCCTTACCCCAAGTGCAAGCCAGGTATGAGATGCAGAACTAAAGTTATTGTGCAGAAACCATTTTTCTCTTTCAGTCACAGTGACAATGACATTTGGCCCTAAAATCAATAGGATTCTTCCTTACCAAAGTGCAAGCCATCCAAAAAGTTTGGTCACCATAGATGATACAGAACACGAGTTATTGTGTGGAAACCATCTTTCTTCTTTCAGTCACAGTGACCTTAACCTTGGACTTTTTGACCCTTGAAATTGATAGGATTCTCCCTTGCTCCACGTACAAGCCATCCACAAAGTTTGGTATCTGTAGATGGTTAAGAACTTCAGTTACTGTATAGGAATGGTTTTGCTTCTTTCAGTCAGTGACCTTGACCTTTGAACCTAAAACTGATATGGTTCTGCCTTACCCCAAGTACAAGCCATTCACAAAGTTTGGTAACTATTGATGGTAGACAACTCAAGTTATTGTGCAAAAACTAAATTGGTTACAGACAGACATACATACAAAATTATAACATAATCCACCTTATGGTGTATAATAATGTGTGACACTGATTTGTCTATATGATAACCATAATATCTGCCAAGTTTCATGGCAATCAATCTAAAACTGTGGAATGTGTTGTGCTAACAAAATTGTCATACACTGCATTAAGCTACAAGACAAAAAGGGCAATAATTCTAACAAAAACCGTGAGAGCAAAGCGATTCATCAATATGCACATCTTCAGGTGATGATCATAATATTTACCAAGTTTCATAGCAATCCATCAAAACCTGCAGTACTAGTTGTGTTAATAAGACTGTCTGCTGGACCAAAGGATGGACAGACTGACAGACAAAAGGATTACTATATAACTCTGCCTCTATAGAGGTGGCAATATAACAATAATCAATTAGGAATGCAAATGAACACATCTCTAGCAATTAAACACCTCGATACAACTTACACAAAATCAGCTCTCTTGTGTAAGTTATGTGGCTCCCAAAATTTTCTTCACTAATTTGGATAAGAATTTGTGTGAAAAGGAGCTACTGTTTTAAAATAGATGGTAAGTTTCCCCTACGAGTCAAAGTCACTATGACCTACTGTCACTTGGGGGGAAGGGAATAATAATGCCAGGAATATCCAGACCAAGTTCCATGTAGATACCATGGTTACATCTGGAGATCTGTCAGGAGGACAAAACCTTTTTACAGGTTTAACCTGTGAATAACAAAATCATTAAATTTAAGGAAAGTAGGTCCTTGTTATCAACATTTACCTGGGATGGTTACAAATGATGCAAGGAACACACTGATCAAGCTCTATGAACACAGCATATGGAGATTTTTTGGGAAGACAAAACACTTATACCGTATTTACCGTATATGTTGGGACACCATAAATTAATTTTTAAAGTAATTTTTTTTGTGCACTGTAAGTTCTGGGACAGATCGTGTTTTTCGAGTCGTAAGTTTTGGGACACCTTTTAAATCATAATATCGATGCTTAGCTGGTAAAAAAAATGCACTCGAACTTATATTTTATTAAATAAATAAAATAAAAACGTCTGTCAGTGTTGTATGTTTACACTTGTCTTCTTATCTGCAAACTTTTGAAGAAAAAATTTGAAAAATCTATGGGCAATATAGGAGACTAGATGTTTGCACTACGTACAAAATACGTGCAAGTCAGAGCAACCCGTACTTGTATTATATTTTGTTTTGCTGTATAAACACTGTTTGATGCAATAAAAGTTTTGAGTTGATTTATATTTGCCTTTTTCATAAGCCAGATCTAATTCCCAAGTAATATTTCCTCAGTTATCTGCCAGTGCAAATCCCTTAGCTTGTAAAGGCAGCCTCACTTTGTTTTCCCAACCCTTTGATCGAGGCGCCGAGTTGATCCTTGTTCAGTGCCAAGTAGAGTCCTATATTCAGCTGACAGAATTTATTTGAACTTCCTGTGATCATGCCGCACAATTGACGCCTGTTCAGTTGTGGCAAATCCTTTAATACCAGTACATTTCACAATGTATGCTCAAAGTGTCACTTACAGACCCCGACTGTTCCACTGTTTCAATTTATTTTCAAAATTTCTGTGAATACTGCTAAAAGAAACCAAAGCCGGCTTCCCTTGGTCTGCCGACTTTGTATATAAAAAATCTGCACACTTAAAATAATCCAAAGTTGGCTTCCAGGGTCTGCTTGCTTTGTAATAAAATAAACTTTGTATTTGAAATCCTACTGGTAAGTTGAAACAATGAGTTTATTGCTCGCTACCAGCTGTGTTTATTCACCACCCGGTCTTCTGTTGTTTGCCATCTGTAATTGTAACTGATACAAACAGGCATTGATGTCTGCAGGGTAAATAATATACACGGCATTAATTGTCTTTAAGAATACGTTCTGTATCCCATGCTAGCTAAAATATTGTCATTTGCTCTCACGGTGAATGTATTTCCTAATAATGATTTTTATTTGAGAAATGTTGTTATATTGTTAACCTGGATATAATACACTCTTGGTTATTTTGCACCATACACCGGATCATGCGTGAATTGCTGGTGCCTTCAAGCAATCGGTTGTTATTTCTGTCTCTCTCTTTCTATTGTTTGTGATTTTGCTGGATCCAATTTTAAGTTTGATAATATACCAGTATTCAAACTTCTGAGGACAACCAAACATGATTCATGTATCTATATTCACGTCAATAAAATAATGTGTCAAGGTTGTTACCTGACATAAGCGATACACACGACCGGTACTCTACATTACCGGACCATGTGTTAGTGGATAGGTTTGCGTCTTTTATACATAAATTGCTTATGAAGAACAAAAAAGAGGAATAAACGAGAACAGTACAAGGTTAGTTTCTTTCAGTTTATTATCAAATAAACGTTTAATTTACCTATCTTTTTTTAACATGAAGTGCTGGGGGGGGGGGGGGCAAATTCAACACAATTTGTTTCGGTTCTTAAGTTTTGGGACATATGATCTAGTTGAAAAAAAGTTTAACCATAAGTTATGGGACAGGAAAAAAATCATTTATTTTATCCTGTCTCAATATATACGGTAAATACGGTACTTGGGATAGCCTAAGTAACAAAGTCATATTGTGAGAAAAGTGGATCACTGTGACCTACAATCCCTGGGATGGTTCAGAATGATTCAATGGTACAATGACTACATTTCATGTGGATACAATGTCTGCAGTTAGAGATTAGCCAGTAAGACAAAACTTTTACCCTGAGGTTAACTTGGAAGTAACATTAATTAATGCAACATTTAGAAAAGTAGATCACCTATATTCCCCTGGGTGGATCAGAATGATGCAAAAAACACTCTGACCATGTACAATGAACATACAGTATCTACAGTTTATGCTTTGCCTGGACATCAACACTTTCCACTCAAGTTAACCTTTAATACCAAAGTCATTGGTGTATAACAAAAAAGTATACCACAATGACCTTTTTTCCCCCATTGGGTGGTTCGGAATGATGCTTAAAGCTGACACCAGTGGCAGTAAAACAAAACTTTAACAATATCAACTTTATTGTGGATGACAACAATAATGCTGATGATGCTGGTGGTATAGTATAAGCTCTCCTGTACTCTGCACAGGCGAGAAAATGCAAATATCCACGAACAATAGGTGTATTCCAATTTCAAACCAATAATAATACACATGTACTCGCAACAGATACAAAATGTATATCTCTGCTTACTGATATTTTAAATCTTGGATCAGGTTGCATATATTTTTCTTCTTTGGGATTGACAGTTCTTACAGCAGCTTTTATCTGAAATAAACAGAAAGTGAAAAGATTGCAACAAACTGACACTGAAAATTTACTTGTTAGTCAGGATCTAAATGATGCATTTGTCTTCTCAAAATGTGTGACATTTTAGCATTTACTGGTATATACTAATACAATGATCATTCTTTACAAGCTATTTTGACATGGTAGATGGCAGTTGCTAAATCTGCTTTTTATTTACAACAATACATCTACAATTGTAAGAATGCAAACATTTGTCGACAGACAAAATTGGTGTTATAACAAAACTGGCAGTATAAAACATTTTGACCGTAAGAATAATTTAAGAGCAAGGATATGACAGTAAGAATAATTAAGAGCAAGGAAGGAAGGATGGATGGATGGATAGATACAGATAGATAGACAGACAGGCAGACAGACAGACAGAGATAGATAGATAGATAATCATAGATTTTTGTGTGTATCAATGTATTTGGTTGTGGGGAAAATGACATTTTCATTGGTACTTAAATTTGTGGACTGAGAAAAGTATCCAATTGTTTTATATAAGGGTCATTGTAGCTGTAAAAGATGTAATACCTGTTTAATTTGTGTATCATGTCGTTGCAACTAAGCAACACTGCATAGCAATACTAAATAATATGCTTCACCTTATCAATAGTTGTCTTCCTTCATTCAAATGCAAACCATTCACAAAATTTGGTAGAGGCAAAAGACACAGAACTCAAGTTATTTTGTGCAAACCATTACTCTTCTTTCAGTCTCCAAACCTTGACCTTTGATTTATTGATCCCAAAGTCCATAGTTGCCTTTACTGTCTCAAATACAAGCCATTCAAAAAGTCTGGTCATGGTTTGCATCATAGGACTTTAGTTATTTGGTGATAAAAGTCCCTCTGACCTTGACTTTGACCTTTTGAACCCAAAATCAGTAGGTGGTCTTCCTTGTCTTAAATGCAAGCCATCTACAAAGTAAAGTCATGATATGTAGTACACAAATTAGTCATGACATGTGGTAGAAAACTTAAATAGTTTTGTGGAAATAATTTTTCCTTCATTAAGTCTCTGTGACCTTAGCCACTGACCTTATGATCACAAGATAAAATGATAATTACTTAATTTTTGTTTATGCACAACTTGATGACCTTGATTTATTTTTATGTACATATTGCCAGTCTTATAATGAGCTTTATCATGAAAATGACAATTAAGGGAGGTATTGGTGGTGTGGCAGGCTGATATAAGGTAGGATTACATTGCCTAGTCATAAGCTAACACTTGTATAGGGGGGGGTGTACATGTACCTTGAAATTGGGAAGCAGACTGGGATTTGTGCAAGAAGCTATTATTAGCCCCTTACACTTGCTGTCTACATGGGGTTTGTTGGAGGATCACGTATGGTGTGCATGATCAGAACCCTTCCTATTGGGTAGCATTGACAGCTATATTCAAATAGCCAACCAAAGTATATGGTCTGGATGTAGCATCGCAGGATCATATAGAGTAACACGTGATCAGTCACTTCTCTGGCTGTTCGAAGGTACAGACAATGGGTATGGAGTCTTGGCATCCAACTATTCTTATGGATTTATGCTGGCCCGCCACCACCCCAGACACCTCCCATTGGTGCCTACAGGGTGGGGTTTGCCTCTTGCATTATCATTAGTGTTGCTTCATTAATTTCTCATGGTGCTGCCATGGGCTAGGGAGTATTTTCCCCAATCGGATACTCGTATGCTATACTAAAAACATAAAGGCCATGCCTGTTTAATACATTTCTCATACAGTTTTAAATAGAAAGAAAATCAGAATACTTTCTTCATGCTGGGATCAGCCTAGCTCTATTCCACTAATCTGGGATAAACCCAGAATACACTCCTATGCGGGGATCAGCCTAGCATAGATTTACTTAAGATGGGATCAGCCCAGAATACAATACTATTCTGGGATCAGCCTAGCACATAGCCTACTTAATCTGGGATAAGCCCAGAATACACTCAAATGCTGGGATCAGCCTAGCACAGATTTACTTGAGCTGGGATCAGCCTAGCAGTCTACTTAAGCTTGGATCAGCCTAGCACATAGCCTACCTAATCTGGGATCAGCCCAGAATACACTCGAATGTTGGGATCAGCCTAGCACAGATGTTACTTGAGCTGGAATCAGTCTAGCACAGTCTACTTATGCTGCTTATGCTGGGATCAGCCCAGAATACACTTTAATGCTGGAATCAGCCTAGCACCGATTCTAAGTTAGCTGGGATCAGCCCAGAATACACTCAAACGCTGGGATCAGCCTAGCACAGATGTTACTTGAGCTGGGATCAGCCTAGCACAGATGTTACTTGAGCTGGGATCAGCCTAGCACAGTCTACTTATGCTGGGATCTGCCCAGAATACACTCGAATGCTGGGATCAGCCTAACACAGATGTTACTTGAGCTGGGATCAGCCTAGCAGTCTACTTATGCTGAGATCAGCCCAGAATACACTTTAATGCTGGGATCAGCCGAGCACTGATTCTACTTTAGCTGGGATCAGCCCAGAATACACTCAAATGCTGGAATCTTTCCCCAATCGGATCAGCCTAACACACAGCCTACTTAATCTGGGATCAGCCCAGAATACACTCGAATGCTGGGATCAGCCTAGCACAGATGTTACTTGAGCTGGGATCAGCCTAGCACAGTCTACTTATGCTGGGATCAGCCCAGAATACACTTTAATACTGGGATCAGCCTAGCACCGATTGGGAATCATCATAGTCTCATATAGTGTACCATTCAGATTCTAGCCCATGAGTAGCCCCCACAGAGAGAGCCAAATATTTTATTAATTTAATTATTTATGTTATTGTAGTTAAAAATTTTGATGTAGTTGACTTGTTGAATCGAGAGAGAGAGAGAGAATGCATATCCTCATGTAACCTTTACTTTTTTACAATGCATATATTAAACCTTTCCTCATACACATCTGTACTTTGTTGTGCATAAACAGGTGTCTTCCTGGTCTCAAATGCAAGCCATCCACAAAGTTTGGTCAAAGCACATGATATAAAACTCAATATATCATGTGCAAAAAAGTTTCTTCATACAGTCACTGTAACCTTGACCTTTGATCTTTTGACTCGAAAATCAACAGAATTCGTTCCTATCTCAAATGCAAGCCACTTACAAAGTTTGGTCAAGGTAACTGGCATATAAGTCAAGTTATTGTGTGGAAACAATTTTCCTCCTTTTAGTTGGTTTGACCTTGACCTTTGATCTTTTGAGCTTGAAATCGATAGGTTTCTTCTTTACTCCAAATGCAAGCTATTTACAAAGTCTGGTGATAGCAGATGGAAGAAAATTCAAGTTATTCTGAAGAAATGAAATAGGGAACAGATGGACAAACAAAATCATAACATGACATGCTCCACCTAATGATGGGCATATAAAAAGCTTTAAAAAATCATGTTTATCTTGTCTGAGCAATTTTTTTTTTATCCCAAGTCAAAACCATATCTATTATAATCATACATAAAATCATTATCAGGCAGAAATTTCGTTTAACATCATCATTATAAATAATGAGATAAACTTACATGGTTAAAAATAAAATCCATCTCTAGTTGAATTGAGCCTTTAGTTTTATGCAGCAATTTTCTGTCTTTGAGTGCATACCATCTCCGTTGACCAGATCTTATCTGAAACAATTCAAGAAAGCCATCAAAAGTTCATTCCAAATGTTATTGTTTGACATCATTAATATACAGCATTATAAACCAATATCATTCAACTTATATGAGAAAACCTTCTGCAGGCTTTGGGATTTAGAATAGCCTAGATGCACTCTCCTGAATGATTAATGGAGGTGGAAGCCACAACTGCTTAGTGGTTAGCATTCCAGACTTGGGAAAGAAAGGGTGCGGGTTCAAATCCTACAATTAGATCAGCATGTGTCAACTACCATTGTGTATCTTTGAGCAAGGCATTTTACTCCAACTGCCTAAGCACTAAATAACCTACTTGAGTTGCTGTGACATAAAAAATAAACCAAATTTATTTGAGTCATTAAGCATGTATAATATCACGACTCACACTGACACCATGTCATAATACAAAAGCAAAGCATGAATATCTGAGGTATCAGAATTTATGAGAGCTCTCAAAAGATCAACATCATTAATTTCATATCTATAAAAAAGCACACAGGTAAGATCCTTTTTTTTATAACATGTGTACCAAACCTAGAAGAGAGCAACAGAAGCTAAGCAATGAAGAGCAATTTAATTTTCATAATGTGTTTGTGTGTGTTTGTGTGTGTGTGTGTGCAGGTTTTTATATGATTAGACACCCCTCCTCCGAGGTAGCCTGGATCTGCCTGTTAGCTAAATAATCCTTACCTTGAGAAGTGGAATGGTCACTTTGCCTAGAAACTCCACCTTCTTATCTCTATCCTCATCATACACTGTCACCTCTAACAATGAGTGAATGTCCTTCACATTGCTGTAACCATACAAAGGAAATAAAGACAATAATTACTGAGGTTTGATTAAAGGGCTTATACTGAAATATCATTTCAAAAATGAATTACTTTCCGACAAATACCATTAATCTATCCTAGAAATCTGGAATAAAATGCTGTTGCAAATTTTGCTAAGTTGCAATCTATGTTTGGCTTCACATAAAGGGAAACTTGCATATTTTCAATAAGTGCATCTTTGGATGAAGAAGATGTATCTAAGCTTGAGAAAATTCCACTCCAACATGAATGCAGTTGCCAGCCATTTGTTTTAAGTCCATTTTTAGAAAGGTGGTTAATCTCCCTTTTCTGGAGCTGACATGAGGTAAATGTTTCATATTGCAATGTAGTATGATTGGGATAAAACCTGGGTTCCTATTTCAAAATGTGGAGTATGATTCAGATAAAACCTTGACTCCTATTTCAATCTGTGGAGTATGATTAAGATAAAACTAGGGCTCCTATTTCAAAGTGGAATATGATAATTCAGATAAAACCTTGACTCCTATTTCAATCTGTGGAGTATGATTGTGATAAAACTAGGGCTCCTATTTCAAAGTGGAATATGATTGGGACTAGCTTCCTATCTCAAAGTGGAATCTGATTGGGATAAAATCTGGGCTCCTATCTCAAAGTGGAATATGATTGGGACAAAACCTGGGCTCCTATTTCAAAGTGGAATATGACTGGGATAAAACCTGGGCTCCTATTTTAAAGCATGGCATTATGACTGGGATAAAACCTGGGCTCCTGTTTCAAAGTGTGGAGTATGATTGGAATAAACCTGGGCCCCTACTTCTAAGTGTAGAGTATGACAGGAATAAACCGTGGGCTCCTGTTTCAACACATGGGGTATGACTGGGATAAAACCTGGACTCCTATTTCTAAGTGTGGAGTTTGATTGGGATAAAACCTGGGCTCCTGTTTCAACAAGTGGGGGTATGACTAGAATGAAACCTTGGCTTCTATTCTAAGTGTGGAGTTTGACTGGGATAAAACCTGGACTCCTATTTCTAAGTGTGGAGTCTGATTGGGATAAAACCTGGGCTCCTGTTTGAACAAGTGGGGTATGACTAGGATGATACCTTGGCTTCTATTCTAAGTGTGGAGTTTGACTGGGATAAAACCTGGGCTCCTGTTTCAAAGTGTGGAGTATGATTGGGATAAAACATGGGCTCCTATTTCTAAGTGTGGAGTATGATTGGGATAAAACCTGGGCTCCTGTTTCAAAGGAAATATTAAAATTCATATATACCATGAATTCATTATTATTTGTGGGGTACAATTTTCATGGTTTTCATGACCAAACTGATATTCCCCCCACAAAAAAACAACATGTGCCATGGTAAAGCATCACTTAATTGTTTGTTTTCATAAACTTGAAACTGCTGTACTGATGTACTCTATCAAGGAACCAGAAGTCCGTAAAGATTCCTAACTGCTGTCAGACATTCATTTTATCTGAGGCAGTTGTAGTCAATTCTACATACTGCCCCCACTCATATATATATATATACATTTTATCTTTTATTCAAGTTTCTAAGTCATTATATAGCTATGGAATTATCAATATATCCTTAAAATCCGACACAATCCTTCTTTTGTTTTCTTACAATGTGAAACTTATAGAAATATACTTTTAATTAGCACCATATGGTCATCATTGTTTTGAGATACCGTTAAATGCTAATACATAGATATACATCAGGCTTCCTTAAATCCCTGTATTTGCCAAACATGTCTGGCAAATACAGGAATTTCAGGAAGCCTTATGTAGTACAAAGGTTTTGACCAGCATATGCTCAGAGCAACTGGACATTGGTCACAGGATATTCCAAAATGTCATTATATCAAACTGTCTTTGATTCATTTATCCTTGAAACTGCCAAATAAACACTGTAACAAAGTAAAATTTGAAGGTCACTATGAATAGTTTACAGATTGTTTCTTTGTCAGACAGTGAATAAAGGTGTCACCAACTAAACTTAACAAGTGCCTATGGTATAGTTTACATATTGTTTCTTTGTTGGACAATCAACAGAGGTGTCGCCTACTAAGCTTATTACAGCTCAACTACCTGAAGGGTATACTGCTCACAGTTAGCTGGTTAAATGGGGTTATAGAAGGGCAACTTAATCCTTTGGTGAACAATACTGTGGTAAATTTCAAAAACTGAGTTCTCAGTAAAGATCTTTGTTCTTATTCTACAATTTTTATTTTTTTTTAAAGGCAAAGGCGAACAGATGATCCCAATTCAGGCTGAAAGCATCCACTGCCCAGGATCTCTGATCGGGAACTGGGAAGATATACAAGGGGAGCTTGCTGTTTAGCCTCGTGGTGAACAAGTCCACCAAGGGCATCCCCCAAAGTCTGAACAGGGAATCTGCCATGGATTGGTGCAGAGACCATTCTGTGATGACTATCTGTCCTTTCCTGGACAGACTGTCTGCCAAGATATTCTTTTTGCCAGGAATGTGGCGAACTCGAAGGGTAATCCCTTCTGAGGTTGCTCAACGAAGGAGGTTCTTCCAAACCGCCATGCAGAGAGAAGGGGCATGTGTGCCTCTTTGACTTCTGAGGTAAGCCACCATTGATGTGTTGTCAGAGGAGACCATCACACAGCGACCCCTTATGTTGTTGACGCACCCCTGAAAGGCTAAAAACACTGCCCTCATTTCCAAATTGTTTATGTGGAGGGTAGATTCTTCCCAGAACCACAAACCCTGAAGAATCAGATCCTTTGGTTCCAGATGAGCATCCCACCCTGAATCTGACATGTCTGTGAACAGATAGGAGTGGGGATCGGGGGTGTGTATAGGGACTCTGGTAAGAAACTGGCCCTGATTGATCCACCAAGACAGATGATGGTGGAAGACCTGACCTAGAGAAATTTGAACATTCAGAGGGTTCCTGTGAGGTTTCCAGTTTGTCAAGAGAAGAAACTGGAGAGGACGCAAGTGTAATCTGCCTGGGGTGCCCAGGTCTGCTGCGGAGTTCAAGGTCCCCAGCAGAGAAAGAAAAAGACGAGCCGACAACGTGGTCTTGGCTCTCAGCACCTCCAACTGGGACATGATCTTGTCTACTCTGTCCCGAGGGACACAGACTAACCCCTTGTTCATAAGGAAATTCATCCCCACGTAGACGAAATCTTGAGATGGAGAAAGTTCCGACTTCTCTAGGTAGGGTAAGAGATCCAGTCTGGTCACTATAGACCACCCGTGAGACAGGTCGATTCTGCACATGCCATTGTGGATGAACTTATCATCAAAATATTGGAGGATTGGGATACCCAGTGACCTTAAGTGGGCTGCAACTACTCCCATGACCCTGGTAAACACTCTGTGTGCGGAGGCTAGACCGAATGGCAGAGCGCGAATTTTGGATGACCTCTCTGTACAAGCATAACCAGAGGTACTTCCTGTGAGGAGGAAAGATAGAAATGTGAAGATATGCATCCTGAAGATCAATGAAAACCGCCCAGTGGCCGGGCCTTATGGCATTCCTGACTGAAGCTGCTGTTCCATCCTGAAGGGTTCCTCCTGTAGAAATTTGTTTAGGGAGGAAAGATCGATAATTAGACGAAACTTTCCCCCTTTCTTGGGTACCACGAAAATGCGGGAGTAGAAAGCCAGAGAATGGTCTTTGAACACCCTCTCCACTGCACCCTTCTGAAGAAGGGAGTGTACCTCTTACCTCACCAGATTTGACTGGTGGAAGAGCATGGGGGTCCTTACTAGAGGAGGGAGATCTCAAAACCGAAGACGGTATCCTCCTTGTATGATAGAGAGGACCCAGCCATCTGCCATGATGTGGGACCAAGCCTCTGAAAAAAGGCTTAGTCTGGCACCTACGGGAACCCATGGAAGAGGAACACTCTGCAGGAGAGGGATCGAGTCCCTAGTGCTGGCCCCCCTTCTCCTTAGGAAAGGGGGATGAGCCCGTAAACCTCTTCCCTTAGCCTCTGCGACATATCCTTCTAGGCGCCGACTGATGAAGGGGAGGTCTGAACTGGGGTTTTTGCTTAGACTGGGGCTGCGTGGCTTTAACAAATTTGGGTGAAGGGCCCCGAGACCGTTCAGGATGAACTCGCTTCATGGACGGTTTTGACGGGCCAGGTGCGGATGTGTGAGAGCAATGTTGTTGGTCTCTCAAGTCTTGAGACGCCACAGAGGGAATGAACGCTCCAAAAAGAGTCTCTGCCTCTAGGGGAGCAGCCCTCAAAAGGTTCTTACTGTGCTCCAGTAATAGCTTGGATGTGTCCAAAGCAACGTCCCTGTGGAGGTGGAGAAGCTCTGCCGATAAAGCCATGAACAAGGACAACGCATGTCTTGATGTTTTTGCCACTGCTTCCAACAAACGATGAAGAGCAAGTGGCAACAGAGCTTCCTCCCTAAGCAGGTTGAAGGAGGCTGCCAAAAAGAGATCAGCATGCAAAGCTATGGCTACTAGTGACCTAACTTTCTGCTCTAAGGCCTCCAGTGTTTTAACTGGAAGGCGAGCCCAAGTCCATGTGGAAATACCCACTTACATTGCTGCGGTGTCTACATTGAGAGGTTTAATGGGCCAGTAAGGGTGTGAACCCGATAACTAGTGGAAGAGACCAAAGGTCTCAATGTAAAAGGGGGGATGGACCACCCTCTACGTTGTCTAGGAAACTCCTGACCCTTGCAGAACCTTTGGGACAGTTCTTTTACCGTAGCTGAGTGAGGAAGCAACAAGAGATCTGGACGGGAGGCAGATCCAGCAAGTTTCTCCAAGCTGGAGAGAATCTTAGTGTCCTCTGAGCCTGAGGGCTTGGGACCCAAATCATTGGGTATATCGATGGTAAACGTCACTAACCGCTTTGTCAAACGACCAGACCTCTTCTTCCTCTGCCGCCTTAATCGATGGTTTGGGAGATCCTAAGGAAGGGGGTGCCACCTCTGTCAATTCCGTATCAAACTCGTGAGAATCCATGAGGACAGAAAGGACATCCTCATCCTGCACTCGACCTGGGAAGCAGGAATATGTGTCCCAGTGTTTCTCTGATTTTTAGGCTGGAGAGACTTGGGAGTAAGAGGGACCTTGACCCATGACTCCTCAGGGGGAACCAGGGAACTGTCCTTAGTGGCAGGCACGGCATAAGTATGAGCGACTCTCAACCCTCCTGGTACGGTTGGGGGAGAGTCTGTCCCTTTCCCTCCTTCTATGGACTATGGCATCAATCTCACTGCCATGGGGCCAAGGTCCTGAAGGCCATGGCTGTAAGTAGAGGACTGTCTAATTGCTGCCATGCGGTGGAAGGTTCCACATCCCGTAGGGGTTTAAAGGAATCATAGGGAAGGGGGGTGCTGTTCTCCCCTCACGGGGGGACACGATTCACTTTTGGCCAACACTGCTCTCTGTCCTTTGACACAACAGAGGGTGCTGCCCTCCCTAACAGGAGGGCGCAACTCGCTCTCTATCCTAGTAGAATGGAGAGGGTGCTGCTCCTCCCTTCCAGGTCTGGCACGACTCACTCTCTGCCTTTTGGGATCGGGGCAGGTGTTGTCCTTCCTCATGGGAGAGAACAACTCACTCCCTACCTGCTTACTAATCTCTCTCCGAGACCCGAAGGACTTAGAGATGGTGAGCTGAGAAAATTCTGATGATGACGATGAGACTTTTTTGCGTCCCTTATAAGTTCTCCTGGATTCTGCAAGATCCAGACCTCGGCAGACTATAGACAGCACATATGACAGCCGTCTGTCCTTGTACAGTTTGTGCAAGAAAGGCAGGTTGTGTGGGTGTCCCAGGGGCCTTTTCTGTGACCACACCTCCCAACTTCCTGCTTTGACATAGCTGTAAAAATGAGACAATGAAAACAAGATAATGGTTATATATATAACTGCTTGGAAACGAATCCTAGCAGGAACTCACCTGTAGGTGGCTAAACCACTCTAATTTTATCTCTTTTTTATATGAAAAGACAGAAATACTACTGAGGTATTTTTTTATATCTATCTATCTATCTATCTATCTATATATATATATATATATATATATATATATATATATATATATATATATATATATAAGCAAAAAACCTACTTGGTAAAATGCTTTAATAATATTCTAGTAGAAGGAATAAATTCCTATACTAATTAATTAAAAAAGAATTTGAACTGGAGTTCAATTAAGACACACATTAAGAAGAACAGACTGGTGTGCGACCTGCTATCCTAAGCTTTAAAAATAGTCAACCAATCCGATTGACGGGAAATTAATTTCGATACTTTCATGAGTTTTTCAAAAAGCAAAGAAAAGAAAATTAACTGGCCAGCGACAAAGATAGGGAAAAAATGATAATTAACCTATCCGAGCTTAAAAATCAATACGGAATTCTCAAGAGAAGGCAATGATTAATCCTCCATACAACACGTGAAGGGGAATTAACTGACTAACCAAGATTAAGAACAGACGTTTCTTGGTATCGAATTGCCAAAACTTTACAAGAGAGTTGAATATTTCCAGAAGGGAAAATACTGGTCAGGGTAAATACCACCTGTAGTTACGAAGAAAATGTAATGAAACAGTGTAATTCACTACAATGACTCTTATTGTGAAGGCAATTTCCACATGGTAATTTTTCACCGTCTTTCCAAGATGTCGACCGGAAAAAGAATGATGTATTGTGGGAGGTCACGTGCTAAAGACTGTGGGGTTTACACAGAGAGTACTATTCTCTAGAACTTTCTAATCAACCCTATGGGAGGATGAATTCTCATCATACAGTCCGATATTTACCATCACAGAAATAGATTAGCTAAGCAATAGCAAGAGAGTAAGCTATTACTGATATTAAATTTGGAAATTTCATTGCAAGATATACCAATACATGTGTAGCAACTGATCATACAACCCTGGAGATAACTGTTGTGAACGAATATCTTGGAGTTATCATGTTGATGAGTAAAATCAAGATTGTGTTGCATTTTGTCCATTTCTGAGACTGCAGTATCATAGTATGGTGGGCACTTTATATCCTTGACCTGCTATGGCTCATGCCCACAAAGTTAATTTTAACGCTTATAATATTGCAAAAAACTATAAGAATCGCCACAGAAACTATATCTACTTAATTTATTCATCGTTGAAAAATGTTTATAAACTCTCCAAATTCTTTGCGAGCTACCATTTTTCCGAGCGTGACAAAATATTTATTTCCGGAAGTACATCCATGGTTCGTGCCCCTGAAATAAAGGCCACGTGATATACAAATGGAAGGTGACAATTAGCCCAAGGTGTAGAAATCGATCGTTTATGATATCCCAGTATTATTAATATTTGCATATGTAATATATTTCATTTCTTTCAAATGCATATCGATTGCAATAAATAAATTATGGCAAAAATATAAAACAAAAAACAAAAAAAATGATGCATTTTTTCATTTTTTTTTCAAGCGTCTGATAAAATTATCATATTTAAAGATAGTGAATTTTCAGTTTTTTTATTACCCCTGTCATGAGGATGAGAGGTGGGAGAATAAAAGACAAACCTAAATTTAAGATTAATTTGTTCTCTTTCAGAGAAAAAAATTCATGTCCTGCTATTCAAGATTCATCCAGAATGTACTTTGGTGAGCATGCCAAAATGGAGATGTTGGATGCAATCAATTCCACATTAGAGGAGAAAGTAAACCGGGACATTCAAGCTTCAGATTTTATAGAACTGATTGTGGGTGAGAGTACTAATGTGACAATGCATAAAAAGCTAAATGTATACATCAAGTGTTTGTCAGCAGACACTAAGGATCCAGCCATTCACTTCCTTGATTGTATTGCTGTTCATAATGGGAAGGCAGAGACAATAGTGTCTGAGATAGTCAGATAACTGGAACAAAAAGGAATCCTATGAATAAACTTGTGACTTTAGCTAGTGATCATGGTTATCAAATGACTTACTTTTTCATTCGTTTACCAAAACATTAAATATTTCAAAATGAATGAGCACTAGCAATCTGATGACATATATATTGGTGACACAACAATACACACATAAATTCTGCAAATGTTCGTTATTGGGACTCCTAGTTTTAGGGCTGGGACTGCAACTTTTTTAAAGAAAGGAGTCCTGGACTGCAACTTTCTAAATCCTATGGGGAACCCTGACCTGAATAACTGGAATATTTCCTTAGTAATTCACTGGATATGGTACAGATTATACACCCATTAAGTCTCCTGTATTTTCCTGTATGTGCAACAATTTCCAAGGAAAGCAGTATGCTTCAATTAAAAAAGACAATGCAACAGCTTTGATTTTCTGAACCACAGACTTAAATTTTAAAAATCATATTTTCTTGCCACATTCTGTCTTGACAAGACAACTCGTTGATTGCAAGAAATATAGGCCAAATGCTAAACTTTGATATACGGCACTCCATCAGTGTACCACTTAAAACTTTGATATATGGCACTCCATCAGTTTACCACTTAAAAGAGTTAATGTTTTTACTGTTCAGAAAGTCACCAGCTTTACAGTGTTTGTGATAAAGCTCACCTTCATATATATCCTCTATATTATCAGGGTCTTTTTTTATGATACTGATTAATGCAAAAGCATCTGATGAAATCCAGGTCTTTTAAATAATTGTTTCTATTTGGTAATCTAATGGAATCTCAACAAAATATCATACACAATTCTTCTCCCTCAAACCATGATCACATACTGGACACCTTTCAGTTGTTTGTTTCAAGAGAAATTTACAATTTGCACAATATTTATGACAATGGTGCCTTAAGATTACTGAAATAGGACTTGGACTGGTAGAGGCACCTGTGAATAATATTTGTTTCCAGACAGTGCACAGAAATTAATGTAAGTAGATCAGCTAAACAGAATTGCACTTCGAGCCAAAGTTATGGAGGCATCATTATATACTGGCTTGTCATTATGATCGCTATCATCTTTCATATGTGAATTCTTTTTCATCCCTTTCTTGAGGATATGTATATATTTGTTTGATTTTTATAGTTTGGTTATTATTTAAATAGTTTGGTTATTTGTTATGTACTTATGTACATTGTACATTTTTTAGCATAGTTTTAAAACCTTTTTCCTTGAAAAAATGCCATTACTTTCAAAATAGGTGTTTTTGTACATAAATCAAATTCAGAAATAGTTAATTTTTGTTAAATTTACTTCAGATTGATATTACATGCAACCTCTTTTATAATGCAACTGCAACAATTTTATCTTCACCAAAGGTTTTCTTGAATTGTCTACTGTCATTTTTGCATGCAATATTTTTACAACAGTGAAGCTTGCATTGAATTTGGTAGCTTGTGTTTTCAACTTGACTACAGCTTGCGCAAGCTGGTTATCTATCCGTGCAAGCTTGAATAAGCTTGTTCATGACATAATTTAGGCTTGCACAAGCTTGCTTGAGCTTGTACATTACAATATTTAGGATTGCGCAAGCTTGCAGCAATTTATTGCTAGCTTGCAATATTTCTTTTATGTTGTTTGCACAAGCTTGCAATAAGGAAATGCACAAGCTGGCAGTTTAATCAGTGCAGACTTGTGCAAGCTTGCCACAAGGTTCCAAATACTAGCTTGCACAGGCACCCTTTTGCGCAAGGTTACTGCAAGCTAGCATGAAGAGCTTGTGATTTAGGTTTGGGATGTGAGCAAAGTAATTCTTCATTATGGAGGTGCACAGTAATACTGGTATACCGGTTTACCATGGTATTTTTTTTAGATGGTATGTACCATGGTATTTTTTTTAGATGGTATGTACCATGGCACTTGTCCACCATACTGGTATTTCAGCAGTTTCTGTCAGTAAAGCACGTATATGGAAATTCCCAAGTAATCTTCTTATGAATTTAATGATATTAAAAGAATGTTTTCATTTTTCATGAACAAATAATTATATTTTTTTTTTTTTTTACACAATGGTTGTATTTGTCACAAATTAATTTTGATTACAAAGATTATTAATATTTATGAACCTTTAATCACATGTTTGACAAGTGTCATGTATGCAAACATGACAGCCAAATGGGATGTTGTGAAACATATTCCGACTGAATCAAACTTTTGGAATAAATATCACATTAATAAAAATAGAAAAAAATGTCATTTTTGAGTTATTTACAAGCATATGTTAATGTGTTATGTACATGTATTCCTTTATGTGACTGAGAATCATCCTAAGATTTTGAGGAGAGCAGTTGTCCTCTGTTTG
This sequence comes from Margaritifera margaritifera, assembly GCA_029931535.1. Taxonomy (NCBI): domain Eukaryota; kingdom Metazoa; phylum Mollusca; class Bivalvia; order Unionida; family Margaritiferidae; genus Margaritifera; species Margaritifera margaritifera. The sequence goes on from JAQPZY010001511.1 coordinate 2,810,903, forward strand.
AATTTTATGTAATTTCTCTAGCCCACTAAATATATTCTCATTTGTTGAGTCACTGTATTTGTTTTATGTTTACTGGACTTCTGTGATAAATATTATGACCAGGTGTTGGCATTTATATTGGCATCCCACTCAATGTTCCCTGCCTATATTATCAATAGTATAGCTAGTAAACTGTTGGCTTCAATGTCAACATTTCCCATTTTTATCAACAAGCTCTCTAATGTCAGAATAATGTCTTTTACAGGATATCAGCTATGGTGTAAGCTGAATCATCCCACTTTTGCTACAGTGTTTAGATGGCAACTTATGCAACAATTAACATACACATAGCAAAATTTTTAATTATAATACAATTGCGGTATACCATGGAACGTATCGTGTTATGTACAGAATTATTCATGGTACCCAACTCTACTTCATTATACATTGCAGCTGGATAGGAAAATTCCACGCTTGGGATCAGACTTTTGCATCAGATATCCAAAAAGGACTTGTATCTGACACAAAATTCTGACCATTGTGTGGACTTTTCCTATCCTACACCAATGCACATGAAGGATTCTATTAGTCCTGTTCCTTGACTGTCTCTAATAGACAGGTTTCACAGTTCCAGCATTGGTGAACTTACAATGTGAAGACTTTGTTCCACTCTGGGTTGAGATTCTTGTATTCAGTCTGTGTCTGGAGTCGGGAATTCACCAACTCTAGGACACAAAATGGATCGCTTTTACCCCCAAGGTCAGCTGCCATCAGACCCTGAGCTTTATACACTGAAACAATGTGCAAAAGAGAACTGACACAAAACACAAAATTCATGCCAAGAAAAAGATAAATAAAGTGTCCTTTGAAGCAGTTGATGCTCTACAGGACAAGAACTGGAAGGAATTAATAAGAAGTCCGTTTCTTTGGTACTTTAATTTTTTTTATCTGCTAACTTTCAAAATCATTTAAGATATTCTTGAGAAACTCTAAGTTATGACCTTTGACCTTGAACCTTGGGTCAAGTATCTTCGTTGAAAATTTAAAGGCTTAAAAATACAAATTCAAACTTAGCTTCTTCATTTGTGTTAGCTATTGATTTGATATAAAATTAAACCAAAAGCTGAAAATCAACAACAAAAATTATATATCAAACACAGTTCATACAGGTATTTCATCAGTAAGTTTAAGCACTTTTTAACGACTTTTCAAGGGCAACAAATAATTTTAAAACAATAACATTAACTGCTTATAAACTTAGGAAGTTGATTATGGTAGAGGAAGTTCACAATATTTCAGAATGAAGTATTTCATTCTTAAACAAGAACTCTTTCTTAAACTACCGTATATACTCATGTATAAGCCGGGTCCAAATGCAAACAACATAGACACTGATCTGCCATTGCATAATGTGCCAGCAAATCAAGGTCTATGTTGTTTGTTCTACTAATTAGTCCTTACAAACTGCATAGACCCAGAGTTGCCAGATCCCAGCAATTTTGCATGTGTGCTGTTTCTATGGCATTTCTTCACTGATTTTAATGTACTGTATTCTACAAGCAATTTTATACTGCTGTACTTTTAGGTACAACTGGACCAGAAATGTACTATTCTGAGATGTTTAGTTTTGACTATCGTGATTGGTAGTCTGCAAGTTGATGGTAATGTTCCTACGATCAGTATGGCTTAAGGTGAGCTCGGTTACTGCTAATCCAATGTCTTGCAACAAATACAACACACAGCTCTCTGTTTATCACTTGGCCTCACCAATATGTACAGCATATACAGCATTTATGGCAACCTTCACAATATGCTTCCCTTTTCAGCACACTTAACCGATCTTTATTCAGTCTTCTTGGCCCAGTCAACACAGCATCCATTCATTTACATTCTAAGGTGGTTACAATCCCAAACAAGGCCAAATATTAATGAGCACATAAAGAACCCAACACGAATATGCTAGTGACCCAACATGGAATTAAAATTCATGGAAGACTGGGTTTCAAACATTTTTAATGGATCTTTTATTTCTTGATATTGACTCAGGCGAAGCTTTACAGTCAATTTGCTGCAAAAACAAACAAGAAAACTAAAATGGCACGTTATATGCCCACTCTGTGTTTAATAGTCCGCTATGTAGGCACATAACACTAAATTTAATGTGCAGAAACCATTATCATCTTATCAGACGTACCATGACCATGACCTGTTACCTTTTCAGCCTACAAGTTTCTCTATTACTGAATAAGCAAGCCATCCACAAAGTTTAATCAAGGAACTTTACACAAGAACAAAAGTTATTCTGCAGAATCTACTTTTAAAGCCACAATGACCATGACCTTTGACCCCAAAATGAACAGGCCTCTTCTATACATTAAGTGCTGTACCTCCACAAAATATGGTCAAGGTATGTGGTCTTGAAATACAGTTATTAAGTTTTGGTAACTGTAGATGATGGGGTACTCAAGTTGTTGTGCAGAAACCAATTATCTTTTTTCAGTCAAAATGACCTTGACCTTTGACATTATAACCCCAGTCTACTGAGGACCAAAACTGTTCCAGCAGTTGTTGTGACCTGTGCAGTGGTGTGTGGCTGAGTAATTGGATTAAAGCTAGCATGTGTACACAACAAGCTGTTAATTGATTACCTTACTGTTGTAATCTGGAGAGTTTAGGTCAAATGCGGGATGTTTTTTGATGTGTTACAAGTAATGAAGGGATCAAAGGTGGTCCATGATGGCTTTTGAGTCTTCGAGTAAAAATCGGCTGTCCTTTGGCGGAAGTGAGCGAAAAAGGAAAGACCAACCAAAATATTATTTTGTTAGAAACACTTGAGTAAGTAATGCAACACTGGTTAAACATATTAAGTGGTACCTATGAACAACATCACAAGTGTGAAGAGAAACTGTGCAAAGCAAGACACGCTTTAGATGCTAATGAATATCAATACTGCTGATCCAGTGAGTAAGGAGGACATCGATAGAGCAATTGGACAGTGGTTGACATCAGGACCTGGAGGAAGGCATTGCTTTATGTGAAATATTTTGAGATTTGAATAAACACACAAGTCAATTTAATATGATTTTGCTTATTTCTTTTCATAGTGAAAATTAGGGTCCTTTTGGGCACATGGAATTGGAGTCCAGGCTTGTGGAATTTAAGTCAGGGCTTGTGATTATTTTAAAGTCACCAGCCTTGGGCCTGTGTCTGAATTTTTTTTTTCTTTGAGCAGTGCTAGATATGAAAAATGATCTGCTACCGTAAAATGGAGATTATGTTTGGCTATAAAGTTGGAAAACAATATCTCAGCACGTATATCTTTAACCATGTTTTGATACACAAATATGGATTTCAGTGATGGCATATTTGTTGTCACATTTAATATGCTTTAATATGCTGCATGACGTCTAATCTCATTCTCACCACTGTAGCAGATTTTAAAATGAGCTTTACAAGTAGGGCAGAATGTATATTCATGTCCTTTTAACTTGATTCCAACCACTGAAATTCCTGTGTCCATCTATTATTGAATTTCGTATATTTCGGTTGCATAGATATTTGCATTTTAGCATTTGGGAGATAACATACGCTTAGACTTCTCGAAAAACTTTTAATACCGAACCCAAACCGACCCTGTTCTACTGTCTGAAGCTGATTGAGATCTTTATTAATCCAACCATAATCAATTAATCTCTTTAATCCTTTCGGAATTCTGATCACACATAGTATAAACCATGTCAACAAACTTCAAACAATGCTGCTTGAAATTAGCAACTAAATTGTCTTGCCCTGCTTAATCCAATGCACAGTCATGTGATCACAGGCAGTACTACTGTAAATATACTACAATGGGAGCAAGGTGTGAAAAAAATGAAAAAAAAATAAAACATTTCGGTAATAATTTTGTGTATACAGGAGATTTCAGTGAGTGATGGGTGGGAAAGGAGACACCCCACATATCGGGCGGAAAACCCTCCTGTCCAGGAATTTCACATGTATGCTCACATCAGCAGTGATGGACAAAACATCTCATATTATTAGCAAGCATGTACAGTACCTATGTATTGCTAATTAATTCACGACAAAAACAGATATGCATACGCACCTTTCACTTGCAACCATCCAACATCTTTGAAATTATGAAAAGTCTGAGCCAAACCCTGAAAAAGAGTGATTATCACAGTAACAGCTATGACACAGTTCTCAAGAAAACCTAGCTTCTATTTTGCAATATAGCAGGACATGATTTGTAATCTAAGTTGAAAAGACCCCAGAAATAAGGTAACATTATTTTGGTCCAGTTTTTATGCAAGTCACATGTTCACTCCAGGATGCAAATGCAAAATAACCTGGGTGACAACAGGTGAAAAGGTACTTAAATAAGAACCCAGACGCTAATTTTGTTTTAGCAATTTTGAATAAATGCTGCCAAATAGGTTACTCTGAACCAGTTTTAGTACAATACAAATGGTCATCCAAAGATGCACAATGATATGTGAAAAGCATGGACAAAACTAAAGATGCACAGTTGAAAAAACAATAACTTTTGTGGATGCCTGACTGCTGCAAATATAATGTTCTAAATATGTTGTGTCCTAAGCCCAGTAATGTCTTGTCACTTGGCACTATCCTCCCACTAATGCCTTTTGTCACTTGCCACTATCCTACCACTAATGCCTTGTCACTTGGCAGCATGCTCCCACTAATGCTTTGTCACTTGGCACCATGCTCACACACTGTAGCCCTGTAATGCCTTATGACTTGGCACTATACCCCCAGTAATGCCTTGTGATTCAGCATTATGCTCCCACACTGTAGACCAGTAATGTCCTGTGACTTGGCACTATGCTCCCACCCTGTAGCCCAGTAATGCCTTGTGACTTGGCATTATACCCCCATTAATGCCTTGTGACTCAGCATTATGCTCCCACATTGTAGACCAGTAATGCCTTGTGACCTGGCACTATGCCCCCAGTAATGCCCTGTGACTTGGCATTATGCTCCCACATTGTAGACCAGAAATGCCTTGTGACTTGGCACTATGCTCCCACCCTGTAGCCTAGTAAGGCCTTGTGACTTTGCACAATGCTCCCATCCTGTAGCCCAGTAAGACCTTGTCACTTGGTACTTAGCTCCCACACTGTAGACCAGTAATGCCTTGTCACTTTGCTCCCACACTATTGCTTTCTCACGATCTGATATCCAAGCTAACTATACTTCCCGCTGTAATATTATGCATACCTGGGAGTTATTTGGTCAGCACTATACTTCCCACTGTAACATTATGTATACATGTACTCAGTTTATTTGGTCAACACTACACTTCTCACTATAACATTATGCATACTAGGTTATTTGGTCAGCACCATACTTCCCACTGTAGCATTATGCATACTAGGTTTATTTGGTCAGCACTAAATAAACTAGCTGATGCAACACTGCCTATTTGTCAATACAATACAAAGAACATGACAGCATACTCCTAACTGCAACATGCTTATCTATTTGTATTTAGTATGTTGTCCTCAATACACTTTTTATGCTAACTGTGATCCCACTCTGCCACAGTAACACACTGTCCATTATATAATGCTTATATGGTCATTTATGCCATTACTCTTAGAAACTTGTATTTTTAGAATTGTTACTAAATTTATTTGAGTTTATTTTAGTTAGTGGCTTATTAAAACCCATTAGATTGTGATTTTTACAAACACCCCCCTCCCCACTAGTATGGTTAAACATACAATATAACCACTATTACCATGACTTGCTTGTAATGTACAGCCTTGTCTATAATCTGGAACACTTATATAGTTCCAGTAAACAGCCTGTAAATGCAGGTTCACTAGTGCTATATACATATATCATACTTGCCATATTCCCAGACAGTGTTGGGGGGTTTCTGAGACTCAAAAAGTGTGTTTTGAGGTCCCAAAGGTGGTCAGTACACGTGACCCCGCCAAAAGTGACGTCATCCATATGAGAATAAGCTATCTTTTCAAATCAGCCTATAGCAAATGACTGGAAATTTAAATCTGAATAAAAGAAAATACCACCTGTTTTCTCTGAAGCATTTAATATACTTACAAACAAAAGAAATGGTAGACTTAGCATTGTCAAATGACATCACTACAAACATGGCCACAACCTCACAGACATTAAATACAAAAATACACCAAGTTACTGTCTTTAAAATCCATTGGACAGTGGAATGTAGTTTTAATTGCATGCAGTCATTGCTACTTTCTATAGTTCAGTAGTTGGTTTGATGATAATGCAAGTGTAGTTTGTGTTCACAAATATGATTCCAAACATTTTTCCTTCGCGAATGTGCATCCACGTCTATGTTGGCGCAAGCAATGGCCAAAGGGCTAAAAGTGATAAAACCTGTAAGATAGCAATGAATATCCATTTCAAAACAATGAATCTGGCAATGAAAACATTCAAGGTTTGTGGTAGTCGGCCGAGTTGCTAAAGTCTTTGACTGCCGCTATTGTAACGTATTTTCAAGGTTAAAGTCACACCTACGGCAGTGAAGATTAAATTAATTCTCAGGCTGAATTAATGAAAAAAAGGTACTAATTTAAGCAAATACACAATTTGTCATTTGAATAATGACTTAATACTTTTCAATTATTAAAATTCCATGGTGCAGTTCATTTCAGGTTAACCAGATATTCAAACGTGTTGATGTTTTCAAGAGTTACTTGATCACATGATAAAACGTTTACTGCAATCATGTAAATGTCTAAGGAAAATATGAGAAAGTTAAGGTGGCAAAACTGTCGTAGCAAATAAGATTATCTCATTTTTTTAGCACTTCTAGTGAAGTATGTACAATTTTCCATTGTCCCTTTAAAATGTTGTGTGTCCCCCAAATCTGGAGGGTGAGGGACACAGTGTCCCCCGACCTTTAGATCATAGGTGCAACACTGCATTAGAGACTGAATAGTGCTGTTGTTAAACCTACTGAAATGATCATGTTTGAATTTTATATATGGAGTAAAAATCCGACTTCAAAGAAACGTTGCCGCTGATCACAAGCTTTAATAAAGATGGCTTCAACATTCTCATTCAATGCAGTCAGTGATGTGTAATAACATTTGTTTTTCAAGACGCATCTGTTCAATGTACTTAACTTCAGACAAATTGGGTTGTTCCACTTGTGTACTTTTACTATGCAAATTAGCCTAATGGGCTCTCCCTCAGCAGTGCTCAAAGGATTTGATACGACACATCACCCTAGCTATTGTGAGCCAATTCAGTAAATCTCTGAAAGGTGTCTGTTTATCTCTGACCATCTTACATTTTAATTGTCTCTAAAACAGCTATATAAACTGCCACGAGGATAGTTTTACATGAACTCTGAGCAAGACGGGTTACTGTTTATACATACCACAGATTACGGGCATATATCATTGTGCTCAAGAAATGTTCATTTTTTTTTCTCACTAAGATTGCTGAAAATCATGTTTTTCTAAACATGACCATGTTGGGGCGTTTGGGAGTCCAAAATCGTGTTTTTTCGCGTGACACGTCATGTTATGGCATGTACGCATATATATTCAGCACTGCCCCATTTTAACAATGTCCATGGAAACCAGAGTACGACTGCCTTATAATAAAGAACATAATACATATGATTTTACTTCTGAATAATGAAACGGGATCCATGATCACAACTGTCTTATGACAGGAACAGTAATAAAATGCAGGGCTTTATAGTGAGGTAGTGCTATGTGAATATGTATATACAGTCAAACATGTCCTAATGGTCACCTTTACTAAGCGATCACCTGTTCACAACAGCCAATCTAATTTCCCCCCATGGCAAATTTTCATTATAAATGTCCTGTATGTAACAATCACCTGCCTTCCACTGTCAGCGGCCAGGTGTTTCCTAGCTAAACAATGGTCTCTCCCTGCCTTAAGCGGTTACTGACCAGTATTTAAAGTGACCGCTCAGTCTATGCAAACTAAATTTTTGCTTCATGAGCAAGGCATTGTTTAGATAAAGGAATATCATGTGAATCAATGTGCAAACATTTCTAATCCTGCCTGTGCTTTGTACTCCAGGTGCATTGATAGTGTAACTCAAAGGTGTCAATATGTCAGATTTGAAAGTGAGGCAGTTTTTATCATTAGGGTAGAGGGTCAAAGCAATTTGTTTTCTGGATGGTGGCGAAAGTAGCTGTGTTATCGCAGCAGAAATGAAAGAGGCCTTTTGTGCCAGTGTGACAGGTATAGTTTGATATCTTCATCTATCGACCATGAATTAACGCTATCTCTATCTCTGAAGAAAAAAGTTCGTCTGTTTTAAGGATTTTACTTGTGTTACCTTTATGTGTTATTTTGTATACATTTCGCAGAATGTTAACATCTTTACATTTTATATTTTATCTTGCTGTATCAAATTATACATTTATTTAAAAGGCTTTATCTTCCTATATTTTTGTGCAATTCAATTTTCATTGTTAGAACTTAAACGTTTGTTGGCACTAAAAAACCGCTTTTGTGCTGAGGTGCCATCAAACACTACATACATACATACATACATACTTCAAAAGAAACACAAGTTACATCCCTTTTCATTTGGGTCAGGGAACACTGAACATTTAAATCTTGTCTGTAAAGGCATGCAAAGCTTTGGTTCATGTGTCACAAAGAATAGCTATATATACGGCTTCTTTTGATTTCCTATTCATCACAGGCTTCTCACATAAGCCAAATGTCTTTTGATCTCGGTGAGTTGGACAACTGGCTAATCTAGATATTATTTTTAAAGTATGAACAGCCATTTCCAAGCCTAACTTATACAAGTTGGCTGGCAAAAGAGTCAGTCCTCTGTAAGCTCTCCATCAGCAGTGAAATTATTGTTTTGTCATGATGCACAAAACTAAGATCGGTGATTATTTTAGGTCAGTGATGATTTAATTTATAGGATGGATTAAAGTGAACAGGATACAGTAACCTTGTGTGGAACATAAATCTGACACAGAACAACATGTACATGTATTTTATGATTTTGATGAATAATGCACATAAAACAACCTTGATAACATAATAATAATAATAATAATAATAATAATAATAATAATAATAATAATAATAACAATAATGATATACAATGCATGGTATTTGTTCAAAAAACAATTTTCAATGGTCAACCTGTGTACAGAGGTCACCTGTATACAAAGGCCAGTTTTGCCTTTTTCCATGGGTGGCCACTATTGATGGGTATGACTGTATACATATGAGGTGATGACTATAATGGGTCACTAGGTTAGTACACTACAATGCTTAGTCATGTTGTCATTTTCAAATTTGGTTATGTGTGTATCCATATGAATGTGTGTGTGCATGTGTGTTCTGCAATGAAATCTGCCCTACAATTGAGAGAATAATGCCAGCAGAATAAGGCATTATGAGGTAATATAAAACACAGTATTACTCTTACAATGGTGTAGCATTAACTTTAAAGTGTATTTCATGCAGATTACCAAGTTTTAAATCTAAACATGGTTCTTACATATTTTCTGATAATCTGGTTGTGCTGTTGCTGGGTCATGCAGAAGCTCTGCAAGTCTGAGATGGTTTCACTTCCCTTGGTTCCGCTGATTGTAAGTAGCAGTTTGATGAACCCAGCGGAATCTTCGAGAGGCTGCTCAATCATGTGGGTTTTCTCACACTCAAGCTGCGACAAGTCTATCTCAGCCCTGTATCAATTGCAATAGGGAAGCAATGAACAATTACGATATTTTTCCCCACCATAAGACCAGGTTGCTTGCCTAATAAATTTTTCAAAAAGTAGGGGGTGGCTTATTATCAAAGATATCCTTAGTAACTGCTTGCCAAAATTTTGTAGAAAGATGGGTGGGGGCAAGTTAATCACCACACATAGCAGTTTGAAGGTTTTGTATTCATTTTGGAAAAAATGAAACAAGGGTTCCTCAAAATACCATGTCTTGCCTGAAAACTAAAATACAATGTATGGTGTACAACTGTAAAAAATAAATTCAAATAACATTTAAATGCTGATAATGATGGTGATAATTGCCACAGGAGGTGATCTTACTTCAATTTTACTTTCTGCTTAGGCAAGAAAGAAAAAAATAAAAATAAAATAGACAACTGATAGAGTTAATTTCAAACTTAGATAAAAACCGTTTTTGTTAAAACAAATCTACAGAATGTTAAAATATTATTGCTTTATATTTTTTTTACAAGTCATCACAAAACTAGACTTGGTGGAATTCAAGAATCAATCAGCAGAAATTGTATGCAATGTTTTCTATACAACTCTGGCAGTAAAATATCTTGTAGGGAAAAGGAAAATTATTATTTTAGGAAAAGAAGGGTAGTTTAATCACATACCTTCCTGGTACAGTTAATCTACAATGAACAATCTTTCTAAAGATTTGCAAGACTGACAAACCTTCAACTTACTTTCAGCAAACAATGCATAACGTTTACATTACGTCATGAGCTTGCATAATTATCTCCCTTAAAATCTGTGTCTGCCATTATACAGTAATTGTTTATCTTTCCAAAACATAATGAAATATTGTGCTAACTTGTCAAAACTTTCCACTTCTAGATACCTCCCTGCTAATTGCTATCTTCTATCCTTTTGGTCAACCCTTCATTTAACTGTATGTAGGGAAGTACTTGTTGCATGTAGGGAATAACTTGATACACAAACAAGTTAAGTCACATGCAGCTGCCTATGCATCAAGGAAAATTAGCACAATTATTGCATGTGGGTAAACCTAAGAAAACGGAAGAAATACTGTGTATCCAAAGTCCAATTTTATACTGTCACTAATTAATATTCCCATTAATAACAAACTATTACAGGCTGACCCAAATGATAGAAGACACCAATTTCCAAGGGAGGTAAATCTGAGACTGAAACTTTTTCTGGGTTACCTGCCCATGAAATCATCCCTGCCTACATCATGGTCATAGAGTGTCATCTCCAGATGACTGGTCTGTCCCTCATACATCCGCAAGTCAAACTGCTCCAACCATTTTGGATTCAAGGTTTTACTTTTGAACTGTGAATTATAAATACTTACTAAGTTAAGTTAAAGGGACTCTTTCACATATAGTAAATTTACTATGTTGCATTTAAGATGTTTCTCCTATCAGTAACAACTGGATAATGATGATAGAAAACTTATTTTACTAAAAATAACCACAAAATTTAATGCCAAATATTTTGGGGTTGCCCTGCTTGGCAAATGCTAATTCAAGATTTTGTCAGTGTAAAGCACAGCAATCTGGTGAGGATCTCCTCAAATTAACAGTGAAGGATAGGCTTTACTCTACAAGGCTTCCTGACGGAAACAATTCACTATAGAATGCCGTTGGTGATAATTATGGACTTGTACTAATAATGTATGTGGTCTGTTTGTAAAATTATGCATGTTGTCATTGTTTAATTCATTATTCTGCCAATTAATCCTACTTTTTGTTCTGCCCATTACCCATAACTTCACATTTTCTTGGTAATTTACCCATCCACATTTTAGATGTTCAGTATTCTGATTTATTTGGTTTGGACTGAATAGTTCTTGAGTTTAGTTATGTAAACATGCCAAGTTACAGCTTCTGCAATATTAGGACAATAGTCATAACAGCACTCCCTTACTATAAGGCCCCTTATTATCACATGTTTCCTGTTATATGGCAAGTATGGTCAATGATCCAGTATCATTAAGTGGTAGTAAAATTATATGTACCATGTACTTCATTATAAAGCAGTCTCATTATAAGGTTGTATACCCTATGGCTACCAGAGTTCCTAAAACCCCTGTATTTGCCAGACAGGTCTAGTAGATCAAAAGTTTTGACCAGCACATACTATGAGCAACCGGATATCGATCATTGCAGTTCTCAAATATCATTATATAAACTTGTCTTTGATTTGTTTATCCATTTAACTGCCAAATAAACACCTTAACGAAGTAAAATTCAAAGTTCACTAGGTCTAGCTTATATATTGTTTCTTTGTCAGACAATCAATAAAATTACTGCCAACTAAGCTTAATAAAAAAAAGTGGCTAGATCTAATTTACAGTTTCTTTGTCGGACAATCAATAGAGATGTCATCGACTAAGCTTGCTTGGGCAGTATGTTCTCCAAATTTTTTAACCGCAAAACACAATACAAAAGAGGTATCAAAGCTAATCTCTTGAAATTATGAAATTATCAAAAACTCTTTAACTGAAAGATTTCCCAAGGGGCAGTACTAATAGACATTAGATCAGTCCCTTATGCCATGTGGTTTGTGTTGAGGTGTGTCAGCACATGACACCTTTATAGTAAAATATGAGAAGTCTAAGCCCAAATTAAGAAGAAAAGATACTAGCTACAGCAACTAACTTTTATTACCATCCTCCAAGGCTTATTTGGGGACCTGATCAAATAAAAACTTCACCATTTACTGGAAATGCATGTTAATTAGGTGTTAAGTATTTCCAAGGTAGCAAGTCAGTCTGTCATCAATTATTAATTAATATTTGACAATGGTAGAATAAATAAAATACTGTTGTTGGCTGAAATTCTATAGTACAGTTTTTGCAAAGAAAAAATGAGTTTTATAAATAATTAGTTTCAGAGACAACACATTTTCCAGTACTTTAATAATTAGGTATATCAATGTTTTCTCTTTTGTCACAACTTCTGATATCTCCTTTTAATGCTTTTATATTAAATTTCACAAATATATGCCCACCACATAATTTTCATGGAAAAATGTCTGGCAAGAGCCATTAAAATTTGAGGATCTCTGATGGCTGCCATGGCATGGACAGAGTTATAATCAGGAAGTACTGTATTTCAAGTTTTTATTTTGGGACACAGGAACCCATGACATTTTTTTTTTTTTTCTCTTCTTCTTTTGATGAAGTTAAATTAAACTGAAACTGAATGTTTCCTACAACTTGGCTGAAAGTAAGTTGAATAGAGAGGTCACATTTAGTCACACATCTGTGAAAGAAAAACTATAAGAAACCATATATTTCAATCTGGAAAAAAATTGGTACAAATTAATAGGATGCTGGAGATCATAAAGCTTAACTTTCTCATCAAATACATTGCAGGCCACTTGCAGACAGTGTATGTAGAATAGACCTGATACACCCTCTTGCAGACAGTGTATGTAGAATAAACCTGATACACCCTCTTGCAGGTCACAAGAGGTGACTAATGGTTGTAGACGTTGTAGTGGCTCAGTGGTTAGCATGCAGAACATCCTTCCGAACAGTGCAGGTTTGAATCCTACTATTGGATTGGCCTATGTTGGCTAATGTGGTGTGTCATTAGGCAAGTGATCTTACTCCAATTACCTCTGCTCTAAACAACTTATTTAATATGTTGCTGTGCTGTAAAACAACAAACCAAACCATTAAAATAAATGCAGAAGAATGTTTTAACTAACAGATCTAGTATTTGTTTTTTGTCCCAAGAATTTTACAATCTATTTTTTTTTAAAATAAAAAATATTCATCCAGCTGCATCTTTTCTGTTTATTATCCAGTCATAAGAGTTGCTAGCAAGCAGCTAGTGACAAAAGTATGCTTAAGTGGCATAAATCAACAATGGTAAATTGGTAGAGTGTGGGGATCATCACAAATAGCAAATGAAGTGCATATATTGTTTCAGTATCTTAGATCTAAATTTAAATTCCAGTGTTCTCCCTAAGCCAATAAGCTGAATCAGCCCCGCTAATGCTTCTTGTCAAATCATACGTTGCCGATAAAGCTCTATAGCCTGGCTACACCCTCCTAATGGGTCCCAAATACAGCTTGACAAAACAATGAATTCAACTACTACTCAGTATTTCCCATCATCAGCATGATTACTCTACCTAATTACTGCTTTGTACATGTTCCAATTGTACATGGTATCTATTACTGCTTTGTACATGTTCTGATTGTACATGGTATCTATTACTGCTTTGTACATGTTCCGATTGTACATGGTAACTATTACTGCTTTGTACATGTTCTGATTGCACCAGATATCTAGTTACTGCTTTGAACATGTTCTAATTGTACCAGGTATCTATTACTGCTTTGTACATGTTCTGATTGTACCACAGTGTTGCACCTACAGCGTGGGCTTGCGGGTTTCCTGCCATTTTTTTATCCTGTGCACACCTCTGGGCGCACTTTTCTGTCAGGAAAAAAAAAAAAAATGCCGACACTTTTCCTTCACGGATGTGCATCCACGTCTATGTTGGTGCAAGCAATGGGCCAAAGTCGCTAAAAGTGATAAACCAGTATGATGGCAATGAATATCCATTTTAAAACAATGAATCTGGCAATTAAAACATTCAAGGTTTGTGGTAGTCAGCCGAGTTGCTCAAGTCTTTGACTGCTGCTATTGTAACGTATTTTCAAGGTTACAGTCACACCTACGTCAGTGAAGATTTAATTTATTCTCAAGGTGAATTAATGAAGTACTAATTTATGCAAATAGACAATTTGTCATTTGATTAATGATTTAATACTTTTAAAAGAAAAGTAATTAAGAAAACATGGGTATTTATTATAATAAATGCTCGCAGATAACGAGTAAACACTAAAGTTAAATGACAGCAAGATCTGAAATAGAAAATTTCATGGTGCAGTTCATTTCAGGTTAACCAGATATTCAAACATGTTAATGTTTTCATGAGTTACTTGATCACATGAAAAAACGTTTATTGCAAACAATGTAAATGTCCAAGGAAATTATGAGAAAGTTAAGGTGACAAAACTGTTGTAGGAAATAAGATTATCTCATTTTTTAGCACTTCTAGTGCATTATGTACTACAATTTTCCTTTGTCCTTTTAAAATGTTGTGTCCCTGCCAAATCTGGAGGGTGAGGGACACAGTGTCCCCTGACCTTGGGATCCTAGGTGCAACACTGGTACCACGTATCTAGTTCCTGCTTTTAACATGTTCTGATTGTACCAGGTATCTCTTACTGCTTTGTACATGTTCTGATTGTATCAGGTATCTAGTTCCTGCTTTGTACATGTTCTGATTGTACCAGGTATCTATTACTTCTTTGTAGATGATCTGATTGTATATAGTATCTATTACAACTTCTTTGTACATTTCCTGATTGTACACAGTATCTAGTTACTGCTTTGTACAAGTTATGATTGTACCAGGTATTTGTTACTGCTTTGTACATGTTCTGATTGTACACAGTATCTATTACTGCTTTCATACATGTTCCGATTGTACCAGGTATTTGTTACTGCTTTGTACATGTTCTGATTGTTCACAGTATCTGTTACTGCTTTCATACATGTTTCGATTGTACCAGGTATTTGTTACTGCTTTGTACATGTTCTGATTGTACACAGTATCTATTACTGCTTTGTACATCTTTTGATTGTACCAGGTATCTAGTTGGGGCCGCAAGTGTCCGAGTAGTCTAAGGTGCTCACCTTTACAGATCACTCACATCTAACCTCTGTCTGTGTGGGTTCGAGTCTCAGCTCGGGTACGTGAGAAAGCTTCCCAGTAGCATCCAGTGGGTCGGTGGTTCTTCCCGGGGTCTTCCTCCAGCAAATATACTGGCCACCATGTATAGCCTATCATGTGCTGAAAAATGGCCTTAAATCCACAAAACCAAACCAGGTATCTAGTTACTACTTTGCACATGTTCTGACCGTATATGGTATCTAGTTACTGCTTTGTACATGTTCTGATTGTTCTAGGTATCTAGTTACTACTTTGTACAGGTTCTTATTATACCAGACATCTAGTTACTGCTTTGTACATGTTCTGATTACACCAGGTATCTATTACTGCTTTGTACATTTTGTGATTGAACAATGTATCTATTACTGCTTTGTACAAGTTCTGATTGTTCTAGGTATCTAGTTACTACTTTGTACAGGTTCTGATTGTACCATGTATCCAGTTACTGCTTTGCACATGTTCTGACTGTACCAGGTATCTACTGCTATTGAGATGCACGATTTCACTGCATGCATTTGCACATACTACAAACACCATATAGACATTTAACCATTCTGGAGTGTATGAAATCTTTTGGCATAGTAACACCACACAGTATTGGAACAATTCATGATTGTAGAGCTCAAAAGTATCTAACATGTTTAAACATTCTGACTAGTATGGTCATGGCATGTTTGACAATCCCTGACAGCTAGAAATATTCTGACTAGTGTGGCCATTGCATGTTTGTCCATGTTCAAACATTCTGACTAGTGTGGCTGTTGCATGTTTGACAATCCCAGACAGCATCTGACTAGTGTGGCTGTTGCATGTTTGACAATCCCTGACAGCATCTGACTAGTGTGACTACTGCATGTTTGACAATCCCAGACAGCATCTGACTAGTGTGACTATTGCATGTTTGACAATCCCAGACAGCATCTGACTAGTGTGGCTGTTGCATGTCTGACAATCCCTGACAGCGATGCATCAGAAGATAACTTTCTATGCTGAGAAAAAACTTCAATAAGATCTTCAAGTAAGTTTAAACTACAGTAACATCCAGTCTCTGAAAAGTGCAAAGATGAACTGTAATGACATCTGAATCACCTTCAAACCTCCAACTGATCTACTGAGAGCAGTAAAGACTGCATCTAGTTAAGACTGTATTCCACTGTCCAATGGATTTTAAGAACAGAAGCTTTGTGTATTTTTTTTATTTATTTTTCTGTGTTGTTATGATTATGTTAGTGTGTGTGTGTGTGTGTGTGTGTGTGTGTGGTGATGATAGCTGAAAATGCTAAGTCTACCAACTATATTTTGTTTGAAAGTATATTAAATGCTTTCAAGAAAACACATTTTATTTTCTTTTATTCAAATTTAAAATATCCAGTCATTTTCTATTGGGTTACATGAATAGATAACGTATTGTCAAATTGTACATCATTTTTTGGGTCACATGCACTGACCCTCCTTGGTACAGTGAAACATACTTTTGTGTCTCAAAACACCCACAAACACTGTCTAGAAGGATGGCAAGTATGTAAGGCCCATATATGTGATCTCAAAAAGAGAAGGAAAAACTTTTTCCTTTACTTATGTATTGAGAAAGATTCATGGTCAGGATGCTGTACTCCTATGCAGGAGTACCCAGTTTGATTCCCAAACCAAGTTGCATCAGCTGCCATGGTGTGTCCTTAAGAGACTTTGTTCTCATTTTGCCCAATAAAAACAAAGCAGAGCCACTGGACAAAAGCAGGCTTAGCCCAATCAAACCAGAAATGGTGTTATAGATGCACAACAATCATTTTAAACATAAGCAGTATCTCCGTGGTCAGAGTGCTGGACTCCTACTTAGAATTACAAGCTTTCATTCCCAGGCCAGACAGGCTTGACTACCATGTTGTGTCTTTAGACATTATGCCTTACTCTCATTGCCTAACATAAGTAACCAAAGGCTCTAGTCAAAACACTTAAAAGCAGGTAAAGCCCAACCAAACCAAATATGCTGTGCTCTCAGATGCACACTAATCATTTACTTTCCTTATAAACATAAGTTATAATATTTATGAAATTTTATAATACTGTACTTAAAAAAGAAACCCAAATATTTATGCTCTTAAACAGTGATCTGCATATCAAACAACTTGGAACATTTTTTCACTCATACCCCTACAGCTTCAAAAGTTTCTGTGGAGAACCCTGAAATCATTGTAACAACCTGACACTCAAAGAACAGCTTGCTTTTAATTAAGATGATTCCAGTGCAACAAATGTATCATGCAATAATATCTGTTTTTATGACAGCAGAATATTCAGCAAACCTTGCTTTTATATTTCTCATTGCCAAGACGAAATCTGACATAGGGATCGCTGAGTCCGTTGTCATCCATGGGAATGAGATCACGACCCTCTAGAAGCACAATGGTCACAACACCACTCCAGATCTGCATCTTGAGCTTCCTGGCTGCAGACTCACTTTGTGGCAGCCGAGTAGATTTCTTGTAATACTGGAAACATTAAATAAATTAATAAGTGAGACAAATATCGACCAACAGTTTTCAAGATTCTACTGTACGTATAGTATCTAGTAAGGACTGTACCCTGCCACTCTTACATGTGTACTTAAGGCCATCGATATGTGGCCAATCCTCCAAATTCATATAGCAATCAAATTTAAATGATATTCGGTATCTGACTTAACACAAACAGTTTTGATGACAAATCCAGGAAAAGTTGCTTGGTAAGGAATTTTCATTTTCAAAATTTATTGTTTTAATAGAATGAAATCATTCAATTTTTCATACATCACAAGCACAACTCATATCACTGAAATTTGATTGTGGGGCATAATGTCCTACCTAATTTTGTTCGCTTGCCAAATATACATAATAATTATTGATCACTCTTGAACTTATGTTTACAATGGTACTGCATAAATCATGAATGTAATCTTATACATGTGTAAATACTCTCACGTTACTTCTTCCATGTGACTCTACTTAATTTTCCTAATGATTCAAACAAAAAGAATTTGACACCAATCAATATATAATAACTAAGACAAAAGTATTCATAAACATCAACAAAAAGTATGAAAGTGCAAGCTGTAAATTATATTTAATACCAAATTCAAAATGTGGTTTAAATTCATTTACTTTTCAGCTTATCAAAATCTAACATTACATTTTTGCAGATGGGGGACAATGCTGCTGTTTTGAGAAATTGATAGTTGACACCCTCCAATTAAAACAGCATAGAGTTGTTGCCTAATGCTAGAAGTTGGTTCCTTTCACAATCTGTGTTAGTAGGTATGGGTAACATGACTTGAGGAGCTATCGTGTCTGTAGCTGAGAAGATGTCAATAGATATGAATATTAAGAAGCTATAGCCACTGTAGCTGAAAGAACATCAATATCTGAATATAAAACATAGATATGAATATCAAGAAGCAAGAGCCACTAGCTGAGAGGACATCAGTATCAAAATATAAAACATACCATATATACTCGCGTGTAATCCAATACCAACTGCAAACTGCATAGACCCAGATCTGACAGCGCATTATGCGCTGGCAGATCTGGGTCTATGCAGTTTGTAAGGACTAATCAGTATAACAAACAAGATAGACCCTGATCTGCCAGCGCATAATGCGCCATCAGATCAGGGTCTATGTTGTTTGCATTTGCATCCAGATTATACATGAGTATATACGGTAAATATGAGTATCAAGAAATACAATTTTTGTAAGTATATAAAGCATCTTACACGAGTGTTCATCTGATATTAAATTCATCCAAACGAGTTGAATGAGCTGCTTGCAGTGTATGTCATGTTGTATTATTCAGTGAGTTTCATAAATTTAAATTCAAATTACCACAAATTTAAGATTCTGTTTATTGCACAATGTTAAGGAATTTGCATTACTCAATTATATTACTAAGCGTGGCAAATGCTTTTTATGATATGACATCGTGATGGTCATAAAGCTGTGTGCTAGGTGATATATAATTTTCCTGACATTCTCTACAGATTATAGCCCACTTTAGAAGCCATTTGTTTTCCTGTAATTGACCTGAACAATCAACTTAATAAATGAACATCTAAAGTAAACAAGAGTATCATGAAAAGCAAATTATATGCCTGCCACATGTTTAATAGTCCCCTATGTAGATAGCTGATATTTCTGCGGAGAAACCATTTTCCTTCTTTTCATCAGAGTGACCTTTGTCTTTCCCCTATTGAGCACCAAACTGATAGGCTTCTTCCTCACTTTAAGTAAAGCAATCCACAATGATTGGGTCAGGTCTGTGATGTAGAACTACTGTTATTGTGCAAAAACCATTTTTCTTCTGTCAGTCAATGACCTTGAAATTTGACCTTTTCATCCCAAAATTAATAGCTTTCTTCCTTACCCAAAGTGCAAGCCATCTACAAAGTTTGACTGTGGT
This sequence comes from Margaritifera margaritifera, assembly GCA_029931535.1. Taxonomy (NCBI): domain Eukaryota; kingdom Metazoa; phylum Mollusca; class Bivalvia; order Unionida; family Margaritiferidae; genus Margaritifera; species Margaritifera margaritifera. The sequence continues at coordinate 2,830,802 of JAQPZY010001511.1, forward strand.
GTGTCATGTAGAACTAATGTTATTGTGCAGAAACCATTAAAAAAAATTATTTCAGTCAGTGATCTTGATCTTTGAACTTTACACACTAAAATCAATAGGGTTCTTCCTTACACCAGTTGCAAACCATCCACAAAGTTTGGAAACCATAGATGATGCAAAACTCATTATTTTTAGAAAAAAATTTCAGCCAGAGTGACCTTAATCTTCAACCTTTTATGCCCAAAATTGACAGGCTTCTTTCTTACCCTGAGTGCAAGCCATTCACAAAGCTGAGTACCCGTAGATGGTGGAGAACTCAAGTTATTATGCAGAAACCATTTTTCTTCTATAAGTCACAGTGACCTTGACCTTTGGACCCTGAAATCAATAGGATTCTTCCTTACCCCAAGTGCAAGCTACCCACAAAAGTCTGGTTACTGTAGATGGTGGAGAACTTGATTTGTTGTGTGAAAACCATTTTCCTTATTTTAGACATAGTGACCATCACCTTTTGAGTTTTTGAGCCCAAAAAACTGACAGGGTTCTTCCTTACTCCAAATGCAAGCCATCCATAAAGATTGGTAACTGTAGATGGTAGACAACTAAAGTTATTGTTTGGAAGTTAAATTGGTAACAGACAGATGGATGGATGGACAGACATCATTACATAATACGTTATGGCAGGAGTAAAAAAAGTTGCTGTCTTTCACCTTTACACAATTCTAACTGCTACTTGTTGCAACCGAATGGAATTAATGTACAATTGTTGGGTCACTGCAATGAAATGATTATCAAACCTGACCTCTGGTCATGTATACCCTGACCCCCTGTTCATTGTGTCAGACAAAACTTCTGACTAGAAGGAAGATATTTAAGGTTGATAATATGAACCAGAGCAGAATGTACAGGAGGTAATTATATACTTACCCCTGAGCTACTGTCTCACATAAATCAAGTCCTAAACAATACTGTTATCAGTACAATCAATTCTTTCTTACGATTTCTGTCCAAGGTAGTAACAGTTAGTAAACACAAACAGTAGAGTAAGTACAGTAATCACTGCACTATCAAGATGTCATCAGGGATTTTTCGTTTCCTTTAACATTCAAAAGAACTTTTTTCACATTCATATTCCTGTATGATTAAAAACAGTGCAAGATATGTTACAATATGTTAGAGACACTGTACAAAAAAGATCAAAATTAAGTCAGTACTTTATAGATGAAGCACATTTTAACTTCCAAGTTTTTTTCTTTCTGTAGAAAGATCGAATCAGTGACATCGATTATGAGGGTATTTTGACAATAATGTAAAGGCAGTTGATAAAGGTTTGGAGGATGCATTGCAGAACTGTTCCATACATCTGCATTAAATATTTTATTATGATCAGACAGAGAAGTGAGGTGGATATATTATTCATTCTTTAAAGAAGTGCTTCAAACTTGTTCACTAGGATTACAGACTTTTTACTATGCAGTTGAACAAAATTAAGCAATATCATCTCCACATAAAAACACCAATTTGGTGCAGTTATCGCTACAAAGCAGTAAGATTTCCAGACCATTCCAATTTTGTTGTCAGTCTGATTGGTTGATAACCTAGATATCATCAACACTTTATTAGGTACAAAAACAAATAAAATGTTGGGAGAGTCGGATGCTGTTGAAGATCACTGTAAACCAATAAGCCGATAAACTGAGAACAGCTAACAAATTTTGAGAGAGAGAGATGTGTTGGAGGTGGAGGAGGGGTGTTATAATGAAGTGCTGCTCTGCTCTTGTTTTATTCTGATCTAAGCAAAAAAATCAAGAAGCATGACTTTAAAAGGAAATAAAACTGGGATTTTTAAAAATGTGTTTTTGGATTGTGTCTGTACAATTTTATGTATCATTTTACCATCAAAAAATGTATCAAAATGAAAAATAAGATTTGAAAACTGAGCTGTTTGCAGAACATTTAGGTAGCTTTTAAATGATACCAAATATAACTTGAATTATTTGAAGATGAATAAATGCATAAAACATCAATTGGTATTTATTTGACAGTTGTGACTCAAGAGCATTTAAAGTTATTTCAAATATAGAATTTTATACTCATGTTTGGACTCTTGACACGGTCCTTAAAATTAACTTTATAAAAAGCTTGTGCACTTCACAGAAAATTAATTAGTCTTTAAATGATACCAAATATAGCTTGATTCAGTGGAATATGCATAGAATAAGTGGTATGTATTTGACATTTACTATGGAAAAACAGTTCTAGCTGTTTCAAAGAGAGAATTGTATCCTTATGTTTAAACTCTGGATATGCCCCTTAAAATTTAAATTAGTTTGATAAAAGATTGTACTGTTTACGGAAAGTTTATTTAGCTTTTAAATGGTGTCAAATATGACTTGATCAATAGTTTCTTGTATGTTCTTGTTTAGACCCTGGAAATGGCCTTTAAAATTAAGATTAGTTTTATAAAAGCTTGTTCAGTTTACAGAATATTTAGTTTTTAAATCATATCAAATATGACTTTATTGAATGGAAGAACAATAAATGCATAAAACAGGGCAACTGGTATTTATTTGACAGTTGCAATGGAAAAGCAGTTCAAGTTATTTCAAAGATAGTTTGGTTTCTTTGGTTTTGTTGGTTTAATGTAATTTTCTAGAACATGATAGGCTATACATGGCGGCCAGTATATTTGATGAAGGAAGAACCCGGGAATACCACAGGAAGAAAAAATTACCCATGGGAAGCTACTTGTAAGCCTTCTCAAATACCCACATTGGCCGAGCCAAGACTCGAATCCATGCGGACAGAGATGAGATGTCAGTGATCTGTACAGGCAAGCACCTTAGACCACTTGACCATCCGGGGCTCCTTCAAAGATAGAATTTTATTCTCATTTTTAGACCCTGGATATGACCCTTACAATCAACCATTAAGCAAAAATGGGTCACAATAAACTGCTTAATAGTACACAATAGTGAATTCATGATTGAAACTCACTGAAGAATATTAGTAATACAACAATGAAGTAAAAATAGGTCACAATAACCTGCGCCAAAGTACACTATGTAGGATTCATGATTAAAACTTGCTAGAGAATACCCAAATAGCAATGACACTAAGTTAATTTGATGGACAAGCAACTATCACTGAAATAGAGGCAAAGTGATACTTATTTCTTGCCACCATCCCTTGAAGGATGAAAAAGAATTTTGAGAACTACTTTTTCCTCTATTACCAATCTCAAAGAAGCTGTGCAATGATTAGTAGGCTATCCTTAATCTTGAAAGGATTATTGATATACATTGTATGTGGGTTAATTTATGATTTCAAAGCATGCCTATTTGCAACAAGTACACCTTGCTATTGATACATTGCAATAACTAGGCAATCACAACAATATCCATAATATAAAATTACATGTATGTACAGACCCTAAAATGGGTAATTTTACCAAATCTGCATTTAATTTGCACTTCATTTGCATCTGAAATGTATCTAGAATTAATTTTGTCTGCATTTTGTTTGCATTCCATTCATGTTTGCCTTCCAATCTGTTTGCATTCCATTATGTTTGCATTTCATTCATGTTTGTATTCCATTTATATTTGCATTCCATTCATGTTTGCATTCCATTCTGTTTGCATTCCATCCATGTTTGCATTCCATTTATATTTGCATTCCATTCATGTTTGCATTCCATTTTGTTTGCATTCCATTCATGTTTGCATTCCATTCTGTTTGCATTCCATTCATGTTTGCATTCCATTCCGTTTGCATTCTAGTTCGTTTCCATTCATGTTTGCATTCCATTCCTGGTAATCTTAGAAATGCATTCATAGCCCTGTAGTTACCTGTTAATTTTAGAAATGCATTCACAGTCTTGTAGTTACCTGCTAATCTTAGAAATGCATTCACAGTCTTGCAGTTACCTGTTAATTTTAGAAATGCATTCACAGTCTTGTAGTTACTTGTTAATTTTAGAAATACATTCACAGTCCTGTAGTTACCTGTTAATCTTAGAAATGCATTCACAGTCCTGTAGTTACCTGTTAATTTTAGAAATGCATTCACAGTCTTGTAGTTATCTGTTAATTTTAGAAATGCATTCACAGTCGTGTAGTTACCTGTTAATCTTAGAAATGCATTCACAGTCTTGTAGTTACCTGTTAATTTTAGAAATGCATTCACAGTCGTGTAGTTACCTGTTAATCTTAGAAATGCATTCACAGTCTTGTAGTTACCTGTTAATTTTAGAAATGCATTCACAGTCCTGTAGTTACCTGTTAATCTTAGAAATGCATTCACAGTCTTGTAGTTACCTGTTAATTTTATAAATGCATTCACAGTCCTGTAGTTACCTGTTAATCTTAGAAATGCATTCACAGTCTTGTAGTTACCTGTTAATTTTATAAATGCATTCACAGTCCTGTAGTTACCTGTTAATCTTAGAAATGCATTCACAGTCTTGTAGTTACCTGTTAATTTCATAAATGCATTCACAGTCCTGTAGTTACCTATTTCCAAATGAATACTGACTTCAAATATTGTATAAATTAGCCTGTTCATCATACTTGGCAAAATATGTGAAATGAAAACTCCACAACAAACTTAAGAACATCAAACCCACTATTGACAAGTGGCATCCCTCATAAAGAACAAATTACAGAGATGGGGTGGTATTGTGCGGATTACATATCAGACACATATACCTGACTTGTGAATACCTCCTGAAGGGTGAACATCTGCCAGAGTGCATACCATGCCAGTGTCCACTGACAGTGGAACACATTATTGTCAAGTGTGTCGACTTCCACCCTATGAGACAGAAGCATTTTGATGTCAACTGCATTAAGAAACTGCATGTACCATCCAAGAAAATCTTGTATTTCTTGAGGGAATGCAGCTTATATAAAAATTGTGACCATATCTTTTAAGGATTTTACAAGTGTTACTTTTATCTTTTATGTTATATACATTTGACAGAATGTTAACATTTTTACGTTTGACATTTTATCTTTTTGTACTCGATGTTTACATCTATTTGGAAGGGTTTATCTTGCTAAGCTTTTGTGCAATCCAGTTTTATATTTTTTGAACATTTACCTTTAGTTGGTACCAGATAGTCACTATTGTACTGAGGTGCTGTAAACGCTGCTACATACATACATACATAAAAAAGTTTCGGATTTTGCTTTTATCGTTCCCATTCACTGTTTTCTTTAATTGTCACTCATTTGGAATGAAATGGAAAATAATTAATACATTTATCAAAGTTGGATTTTCTGTTTTCAAGAGTGTTAAAGGAAACGAACAACTGCTTTTGTATCTTGTCTTATTAAAAGTGAGAAAAAGAAAACAGCCAATGCATACAAAGCAAAAGACAGCTCTAAATTTACAATAAAGAAAAATATAACCACAAATTCTAAATTTACAATTAAGAAAAATATAACCACAAATGCAATAAATGTAAAAATTTAGTTCTAGTGTATATGTCTGCAAATTTTATTTTTTATTTTCTTTCATTTTCAAATAAAACTTGTACAGATACAACATGTGATGATGTTATCACATCAATGGCACTTGTTTTTGTCTGCCTCGTCAAGAATGTGAATGCTTGTAAGGGGTGAAAAATTTTCAGTGTAAAGAATCTGCATTCATCACTCATTTCATTTGTGTTCATTTGCATTCCTTCTTCATTCACTCTGCATTGTTTTCATTTCACTGGTAAAATTTCCCATTTTTCTGAGTCTGTATAAGAATAGAAGACAGAAAGAAGAAACAATCCTACAATACAATACCCCTGGAGATATCTCTGTAGACTATAGAGAACATTTAAAAATAAACAAGAGACATTTAAAAACAAACAATGAAATTAGTATATTTATTATGGCATATATTTACCATAAATAACTGCATATAAATCAGCCTGAAAATTATTTTACCTCTTTCTTAAAATATGCAACAATGATGATTTTTCTCTGACCAATTCATAAGTTGAAGCAAATTTTGTCATAAACATTGGTAGCAGTATCTGTGTTACATATGCTCCATCTATAAGTACGTAACCATATTCACTGGTGTACAAGTCTAAGATTTTTCTTTTGATTTTGATTTGGCCAGAGGTAGCACAATTTTATTTAGTTCTCTGATACAGATCAGTAACTAACTTGATAGATATACAAATAGACATTCAGTTATATGATACACATCAGTCACTAACTTGATAGGTATACGAATAGCCATGTCTTTTAAGATTGTATATTTGATTTTATAGATCCAAGAGTTTTAGTACTGGTATGTCTGGATTACAAGTCAACCCAAATCTGCATAAATTAATTCAATTTTTTTAAAAATCTCTACCTATACAAGACTATATAAGGTAGATTTACTATCACTTTTCTTTCATCAGAAATGAAACACTGCTACCGTTCTTCATTTACTCATTAATACACTTGGTCCTGTGCACCAACCAATACATCTCCACTGTGGGTCTGGTACTCTTACCTTTGTTATAATCATACCCCTTTTTCATTCAAGAAAGGTCAGAGCACCAGACTATATGCATGTGCAGACATCAAAAAGTACAAGCACAACAAATAAAAAATAAATAAAAAAAAATGTTAACAAAATTTCTTGGTTTGAAATCTGTAGGAAAAAAATATATAATAAAGGATTGAAAGCTCACATGAAAAGCATAATAAATTAAATTTGCACATAAACTACTGCATTCATAATCTCAAAAATGCTAAAAAAATAACCATCGATCCTCAAAAATATTAAAGTATTTATAATCAAAGAATAATAGTAAAATGATTAATATTCATTGTGACAAACAGCAACTAATGGAATGGAATATTATGAAGTGCTTTATATATTAGAATGAAATTCAAGTTTAAACCCTTATTTCTCTTGAGGTTTTATTGAAAATCTAGCTAACACAAAATGAGAATAACCTGAAAGTGTATCCCCAAAGAAGGCATACAAAGTAAAGATTAGGTTCTAATAACAAGAGTCTCTCAAAGGGACTGATGCTTTACTGGTCGAGAGGAATTTCCAGTAATTCAAAATAAGACCATTTCTTACTTTTAACTGCTGAGTGTTGAAAAATTCTGATATTTTTCAGGAATAACAAGATTTTTAAATTAGCTGCTGTGGTGGACATGCATCTCAGATTGGCACCATTTTAATTAGGACCAAATAGGTATAATAAGAAGTCAATTTTTGGTGGAAACCCCATGTTAATATAGCCATCCATTTGGAAGTAGTAGTGACACCCTTATTTTCAAGATGGCCACCATGGTGGCCATCTTTAGAGTCAATTTGCATAATTTTCATTAGGATCAGTTAGATACTACAAATCCCATGTCAAAATGAGAAGTAGCAATAACAAGATTTTCAAGATGGCTGCCATGGTTGCCACATGGGATAACACATTCACACCATTTACATTTTTGACCAAGTAGACATCACAAGAAGTCTTTTGATGAAACCACAATGTCCATATGACCAGCCATCTAAGAGAAGTAGCAATAATAAGATTTTCAAGATGGCCACTGTGGTGGCCATATTAGAGGTCAGATCAGCACCATTTGCATTTATGACAAAGCAGACAACAAAAGAAGTCCTACAGTGAAAACTCCCTGCTGATATCATCATTCATTCGGGAGAAGTAGTGATAAAAAGATTTTCACGATGGCCACTGAAGTAGCCACAATGGATGTTTGAGAGGCACTCATTTAGGACCAACGAGACATCATAAGAAGTCTTTTAGTAAAACCCCATGTTCATAAAACCATCCATTCAAGAGGAATAGCGATAACAAGATTCTCAAAATGGCTGCTGTAGTGGCCATATTGGATGTGCAAGTGGCACCATTTTTATTTAGGACCAACTAGACATCATAAGAAGTCGTTTGGTCAAAATCTTATGTCAATATGACTTTTCACTCACGAGTACCAATAACAAGATTTTCAAGTTGACTGCTGTGGTGGCCATATTGGACCTCAGATCGGCACCATTTTTATTTAGGAACAACTAGACATCATAAGCAGTCTTTTAGTGAAAACCCCATGTTCATATTGCCATCCATTCAGGAAGAGTTGCAATAACAATATTTTCAAGATAGCCACTGTGGTGGCCATATTGACTTTCTGTGCAACACCATTTTTACTTAGGATTAACTTAACCATGGGATAAATGTTTGTATAAAGTTTCATGGCAATCCTCCAAGTAGTTTAGGAGCAGTAGCAATAACAAACAATGGACAGATTGACAGGTTGGAAAACAGGTTGATATCTGCAGTGGAGGCATTCGTATTTGTCTTGTCAAGCAGCCCCCCCCCCCTTATACCAACTTTTCCTGCAATAAAAAGGTGACTGTATTGAATAGGGTTGCCTCTCATGGGGGGGAGGGGAGGCAGTAAAGATCATTATCATGCCTGTCTGAAGAGAGGCCCTCACCTTATCAGCGGCAACTTTGTTATACTATGAGATGATGTGAATTGGTGAAACATGGTGCCAAGCAAATGTATGCAGAGTTTGAGCATATTGCTTGGATATTGCAAAGCATCCAAAAATTGGGTAATATTTGAATATTTCTCCTTGATTAGATCAATGTGAGTTTTCACTTTCATTCCAGTATTTTGTGAATTTGTTTGAAAATATTACACAATATTTTCTTTGATTTTCTGGGATGAAAAGAATAAAGGTAGCCTCTGAAAGTAGCAACAAAAGTACACTGAATGGCACAATGTGTTTGATAGCCCTCTATGTATGCACCAGTAGGGTATGGTTGACTCTGGAGATCATTAACCAACATGTGTCAAATATCTTGACCTATGGTTGAGGTATGTGGTTGTCAACTGAACTTATTGTGCAGAAACCATTATTTTCTTATTGAACTTACCATAACCTCTAATCTTCAGACCCCAGAATCTTTAGGTTTCTTTACTGCCCTATGTGCAAGCCAGCCACAAAGTTTGGTCAAAAAATGTTCTCTAGAACAAAAGTGTTCCTGCAAAACCAATTTTCTTTCAGTCACAATGACCCTGACCTTTGATTCCAAAATCAATCAGCCTCTTCCAAACCTTATGTGCAAGCCTTCCACCAACTCTGTTGAGGTACATGGTCTAGAACTAAAGTTATTATGCAAAAAAGACCATTTTCTTCTTTCAATTAAAGTGAAAAGTGACCATAAGGGACCTTTTGACCCTAAATCAATATGCTTCTTTCAGTCAGTGACCTTGACTTTTGCAGATCTGATCCCAAAGTCAATAGGCTTCTTACTTTCCATAAGTGCAGCCATCCACAAAGTCTGGTCCAGGTATGTAACGAAGAACTAACGTTACTGTATGGAAACCATTTTTTCTTGTTTTAGTCACAGTGACCTTAAGCTTTGACCTTTTGACTCCAAAATCAATAGGCTCCATATTTACCTCAAGTTCAAGGCATCTACAAAGATAGGTCTAGGTATGTGACATAAAACTAATTCTTTTGTGTGGAAACTATTTTTCTTCTTTCAGTCACAGTGATCTCGACCTTTGAACCTCTGACCCCTAGGTTGATAGGTTTCTTCCCTACTCCAAGTGCAAGCCATCAACAAAGTTTGGTAACTAGATGGTGGAAAACTCATGCTTATTTTACAGAAACCATTTTCCTTCATTTAGTCAGTAAACTTGAGCATCTGTCTATCTATTACCAATATTGTTTCTACACGACAACTTAAGCTGTCCACCATGTACAGTTACCAAACTCTGTCAATGGCTTGCACTTGGGGTAAAGAAGAATCCTATCGATTTCTGAGTCAAAATGTCAGTGACCTTGACCTTTCACCTTTTAACTCAGAAATTGATTGGGTTCTTCTTTACCCCAAGTGCAAGCCATTTACAAATTTGATAACTGTAGATCAACAGCTCAAGTTATTATGTGGAAACAAAATTGGTAACAGATGGACATCTGGACAGACAACATCATAATATAATGCACTCCACCTTATGCCAGGCATATACAAAACTGAGCTTTTTATACAAGACAACACTACAGAAACATTTAGAAATATTTGTTTCTAACTTATAACTGGTTTAATCTAATACATCAAATTGAAGACTATGTATACCAGGAAGTAAATTTAATAGTTTCTTAAAAAATTTATTGCATCGGAAATTCTGCTATTTATATATATGAAAAACAGATAGAAACATATAGAAGAAGAAACTTCCAGCAGTATATTTAAAAAAAATAATTCATACTTTTATAATGGTATTGAAAAATTGAGTAATGTTTTGCTTCACAAATGAACATCAAACTAAAGTAAACACAAGCACTTATTAGGGTCTCCAGAAATTAATTCCATCAGACAAGCAAGAAGGGACAGCACTCTTTCTTAAACAGATTGAATTTCTTGAGTATCTGCACAAATATCTGATTCTACCATCAAACTGGTGACACCTCACTATTTAGGAACGAGGATCTAGCTGTAATCAATCAGTTATAGTTCCCGTTTTGAATGTCAATCTAATGATACTGAATATGTTTGTTTGTTAAAAAGCTCTTTTATCCATTATTCTTTAAAATTAAAGTTTTATTTAGGTGATCAACTGACATCAAATTACCTTTTCTAAGCAACATAAAATGTATTGCCATCTCTCAAAAGTTCTCAAACTGTCGATCAATGATGCAAGGTACGTCATATATAACCGTGCATTGAGAAAATTTGGTTGACTTCGAAAAACTAAACTTTGTAAAGTAAAGAGCCTCTAAAGTCTCAAATGACTTGACGCAAACCTGTTTACAAAAACTATCCTGCATACATTTATTCAAATTGTACTCTCACTACTCTGCATAATGTGCTTGGATGTTGCTGGCTACCCTGCAAATCAGGAGTACACTTGTTTAAGACTTATTTTCTTTGGTTTTCTGGCATATAAATAGGCAAGACATAGTCATATGTTAGCAGGGTCATCTAACTTTTTATGTGTTAGATTATATCAGTTACAGCCATCTTTTCTCTTGTAACCCCAGACAATTGCAATAAAGTAGTATGTAATATTTCCTAACTAATTCATCGCACAATGAATGAAAGTCAAACCTGAAATAGTTTTAGATAAGGAGAAATATCAAAATTTTACCAATTTTCTGATGCCTCCTATCCTGAAGATGCTTAACCCATGTACACCTGCTTTCTACCTTGTTTCACAAACATACTACAAAACCTCCTCACAAGGCAGGCCACAACTCCAAAAAGTACACATTTTCACTGCAGAATGAATGTCTTCATAAAAAAGGGGAGGGGGGGGGGAGAAGGGGTACTGTACTGTACTGCAGTGAATCTGCCTCTGCACACACCTTCATATACAGCTCACCTTCTTATTAATGACAACATTTATCATTGTTTTAGGATTCCTCTCATTTTCAACTGTATATAAAGGACACCTGTCTCTAAAGGACAATATTCGTCATCAATTCATGGTCCTTATAGACAGGTTTTTACCATAACTTTAATACAGGCAAGGTGGCCCCTTGTCAGGGGTGGTCTCCCTTAAGAGGGACCACTGTGACATATAGCATTATAGCAATAAAGTCAAATGGTGCTCACATGTTCCTTTTCCTCATGTGACTTTGGCAGCAGACGAACCTGGAGTTTCAGATAGCCCATGTACTCATCTGGGCACTTCTTATCTGCCAGAAGGAGCTTCAGATCTGTTGAGCTGAAAAGACATTACAAGCTGATCTAAAACTTTATGCAACCAGTCTGAAAAAAAAGCACATGACTTTGTTTACAATTTCAATTTTCATTTTTAATTATTTTACACTGATTGTAAAACAAGTTCGAGCTCAATGTATACATACTAATCTTTACAGGTCTGATGCTGGCATGTGGTGGTCTTGATAGTCCACCAGTTACACATTCACTTTTGTACCTTTGCAATCCCAAGTCTGATCGATGAATTTGACATTCTGAAGATCACCTATCAAATGTTGGTGCAAGGTTTTCTCTTTGTTATCCAGTCTCAAAATTCGATGATACTAGCTGGATAACAATGGAGCTCAACAGCTGTAAATATCATCATGGTTTGGAAGACAAACAATTAGGATTTACCAACAGCATTGTCCTGTACAACAAAATATTCCATCAAAGCTATATTTAATATTGAGACCTGTTCTGTAATTGTTGCAATGGACACTCACTGTACAATATATCAATAGGAGTCAATAGTAGTCCTATGGAATACTACAAGTACACTGTACAGCAGAACCTGTCTTGAAAGACTACCCCTTCTGCCAAAACATACTGGTCTCTCAAGACAGTTGGTCTCTCATGACAGGTCATAACACAATATAATCAATAAATCTGTGCATGGAGAACGCGGTCTCTCAGGACAGGTGGTCTATCACAGCAGTGGTCTCTCAAGACAGATTTTACTATATAAATCAATTGAATCTATTGTGTGCACAAATTCTTTTGCTACAAATCTAAGGTTATGCTTGATTCATTTTAGGCAAAGCAACTTCTCCCTCCTACCAAAAAAGATGAAGTAATGGGAAAATAGGGCGAAGTGAGCTTAGAGGTCATGTTCTTCAATTGCAAAACAAGTTTGTCAACAAATGGTGTTTTACTGGCTCTGCAAGTCAGATAGTGATAAAATAAAACAATATCCAAGATTCTTTTAAAATATTAGAAGCTATTTTGAAGCCGAAGCATTTCTGCATAATTTCAATTATTGTATAAGATGGCAACCTTGAAAATAGGTAACTATTCCCAAAATTGGTGACAATAGCATGCCAAAAGCAAATCATCCCACTATGTTTCCAGGTGAAATATCAGATAAATTCATTAATTTCCTTCTTTTGTTCAGTCTCAAAATGTCTTTCACGATACAAGAGTTGGTTTTAGGGTTGAAAAGGCTTGAAATTTCACTCACTTCTTAGAGTTATAATGGTCGGCAGTAAAATCATAACTTAATGCATATTTGAGGGCACCAGAAGCAATTGAATTTTCACAGAAGTTAATTTTAAATCAGGTTTTCACTCTTTTACATTGTTATGTATGATATTTATATAGTATTATAAATATTTTAGGAAATTATAAATGTTTCTTGACTTTAATATTTGTTCAAACCTTAATGTTATGTATAAGGTTTACATGTTTAGCTATTGTCCTTGAATTAGGTTGTTTACTTAGCATCTGAGTTCAAGGACGGTTTTGATAAACAAGTTGTTTATTTAATTTGAGGTCACAGTTTGATTTTGTTTACAGATAAAACTAGAATTTCCTTTAGAATTGTGTTAAAAGTCACATACACCATATAATTTTCTAGAACAGTCTGTCATGTGACCTATCTTTATATATACCATGTTTAGTCGACAGTTTTTAGTTTTGACCTTACCATCAGTCCATAAAGAGTCATTACAGTTGTGAAAAATCATTCCAAATTCAAAGAGAGGAATTATATAAAATATTCATTGGATTATAAATTTAAAGTGCTCATAGACTTTTGTATTTTGGATTTTGAATTGATGATTTGAGTATTTATACAAACTTATTCCAAGATATTCTGGAGTACTTCATTTTGGCACATTAAATACTGGCACATCAGGACATTCCAGACCATTGGCACCTCAGAACATTCAAGCATACAGTAGTTCACTCAGAAAATTCTATATTTTAGGACTTGTGATTAATACATTCTGGATTATTTTTGGAATTTAATTCACAATATTGTATGAGCCTTTTGATTTTCATTTTAATTATCTAGAAATAAATTGCTTGTTTATTTTTACTTGACTTCTTGGTTTCACTTTCTTTCTGTTACATTTTTCTTAGACCACAGAGTCGTAACAACATCATGTGTACTTTACTTCATTTGCCTTGGCACTATATAACCTACCTGTGTTGCTGTGCTTTACTATACCAAACCAAAACTCTTTAACACCTATAAACATTATTTTGATAATATATATATTAAAATAAACAAAAACATCAAAGATTCACAATTTTTGGCAGAATATAAATATATTCAGTTATAGACATGGGTGGGGGAAAAAGGGGTGTGAGTAGGCACCAATGTGTGGCAAGGTGAAGTGAACTTCTCTTTCCTGGCATACTGAATTTATGTATGTTGTAGCACTTAACAATACCTCAGCATAATAGCGGCTATATGGTGCCAACTAAAGGTAAAATTTTAAAAAATTTATAATATTAATTGCACCAAAATTTAGGAAGATAAATCCTTTCAAAAAATGTAAACATGAAGTACAAACAAGATAAAATATAAAACATAAAGACATTTAACATTCTGTAAAATGTATATAAACCTAACAAGATAAAGGTAACACATGTAAAATCCTTAAAACATATAGTCAAAATTTGTAATATAAACAGCATCCTTCAAAAAGTCCAAGATTTTTGCTGGTATTATATCATAATACAGCTTCCTTGTGCAGTTCACATTAAAATACTTCCATCTCATAGTGTGGAAGCTGATGCACTCAACAAGAATGTGTTTTGAACACTTGCATGGTATGCACTCTGGTTGAGGTTTATGTGTACCCTTCAGGAGGTATACACGAGTCAGGTCTTTCTGATACCCTATCGGCACAATATCACCTCAGCTCTGTGATTTGCTATATATGAGGGATGCCACTCTCCAACAGTGGGTTTGATGTTCAATTAGTTTGTCAAATTTTTATTCCACATAATTTGCCAAGTATGAGGAACATGCTGATTTATACAATATTTGAAGTTGGTATATGGAATCTTTCATTCAGAAATGAGTGACTGCAGGGCAGCTTTGAATGCTTTATCTGCCCTTCATTACCCTTTATACTAATGTGACTTGAGGCAGCCAATAGTACAGAATACTTTTTCTAGATTGTATGAACACATCATGTTTGTGTAAAAGCTGGGACATTAACGGGTTGTCAGATTGAAGATTTTGCAATGATTTCAATGTGGAAAGGGAATCTGAAAATATGATGAAACCTGTTTATCACAGATCTCATTGTAGTTCAAAGCTTCAAGTATGACCGTAACTTCAGCAGTAAAACTTGAGGCTTTATCTGGTAACCAGTTCAAGATGATGCCATGGAGTGTTGCATTGACAGTTCCAACTGTCTCCATCTTGTGAACCATCTATATAGAGGGACATCTGGCTATGATAGGAGGTTCTGATTTCACTGAATTTACTCTGAAAAAGGAGAGGATTTGTTGGGGAATTTTGAATTCACAAAGGTCAAATATTATTTGGGGATGTTTTGATAATCATGGGGGTAATGTGAAATTTCATTGATGGCAACTATTTTACTCTAGTCACCCACTACCATGACCTCTGAGAAAGTATATAAATTGTCATCACAATTATGTACATTTTGAAGTGAGGAAGATAAATTCAAATACATTCATTATACTTATACTTTCCAAGGTCAAAATGAAATCAGAGCCTCAATATTGCAATGGTCACATTGTTTTAGAACCGAATTCAGTGGATTGCTGTAAATTTTAATAGAGTGCAATATGTCTTGTGACACCACCTCTTTCTGCTAAGAAGCAGTCTTTCAAAACAGGTGGTCTCTCAGTAAAGGTTACCATATTACTATATACACTCATGTACAAGTCCGATCCAACTGCATAATGCACCTGGAGATCAGGGTCTATGTTTGTTCCACTTATTGGCCCTGACAAAATGCATTGACACAGATCTACCTTCACATAATGTGATGGCAGATCTAGGTCTTTGCTGTTTGCACTTGGAACCAAATTGTATGAAAATATATATATTATATAACACACTTGATCTAGCCATGACAAATGTGGTCTTTCACGACAAAGGTCTTCCAATAATACACAGTAGATTGTCAAGACCACTTTTACTATATCTCAAATATGTAACTTATTTAGAACACTCACTCTACACTGCTATCAGCATTAATTCAGATCTTTTTTTTTTGTGCTTTATGCAAGGATAGAAAAGAGACTTGTTCAGAAGCCAAGGATAAGTCAAAAATTTGACTGGGCAAGTAAATTTGTTGCCATTTACCCTGAATTTAATATAAAATACAAGAACTGTTAACAATGGGTGCATCATTAAGGGCTTCTTGTACTACAACTTGCTCAAATGGGCCTTAAACAGAGGAACTTGTGCAGAGAAACCAGTTAGTTGATGGGCATTCATATGCCATGACCCTTCTAAATGGTAGTCTGGAACACTTGAAATCCAACTCCTTCAAGGACTCACCAATACAAGCAATATCCCATGTAAAGATATGAAGTTGATCAACAAAGGTATACCTACTATAACATGATGTGCCACGACAAGAACAAGATTTTTGACACCCAAACCCACCAAACCGTCTGTGTTAAAAAAAGTATGATTTTCAGTAATCTTAGAAAGAAAAAAAAGTAGAGAGAGTGAGATATCCTTCTTTCCCTGAATATTAAATGGTCAGTCCCTTAATGCTCATGTAAAACTATCCTCAAGTCAGTTTACACAGTTGATCATTGAGGCAATTAAAATGTAAGGTGATCAGAAATAAACAACCGCCATTTCACAGATTACTTAACTGGCTGGCAACGGTAGTAGTGTTTTACAGCACCTCAGCACAATAGCTTTTCCTGCAGGCATTATGGAAGCATGATTAAAGCATCATTAGAAATCTACTTGCAAAACCTACAAAATCCATTTTTTTGTGCAATGCAATAGTTTTTATAATGACAGCATCTATCACTGTGAAAAACAAACTTCCTTCTGGAATCAACATCTACTGAATTTCTATAGCAAATTGATAATACAATCCAACAATATTACATAATTCAGAAATACCAAATAAATCCTATCCACCTCACATACATTCAAAATATGTCTACTAATGGCAGAATATTTACATAATGTAAGAATACCACTAAAACAGAAGCAACATTCAGTGAATTAATAACAGGAAAAGGATCAAGAAATAATATGGAAGGAAATTCTAGTGTACAAAATTAACAATAAAATTACGGCAATTAGAAATGGAGAATATAAGCTTAACTTAAAATAAATTAAAATGTATAAGAAACTAAAAATAAATTATATTATAGATGAATAAAGGTCCATTTATTATCTCTATGAAGTTTCCCATTTATAATTTTCAGTGAAATTTCAATCAGAAGATCTAAATGAAATTTTCAGAAACTTTGGCAAATACTCAGTGAAATTTTCAGTGAAATTTCAGTTGCATTTTCACTAGGGACAGCATATTTGTAACAGAAAATGACACAATTCTGGTACATTTAATAATTATATACATATCAATATTTTATTTTATTACACCTTTTTATACCTCCTTTGAACGATTTTATAATAAATGTATAATTGCTAAAATCAATATTCTGCCTCACAGTCTGAAAAATCAATCATGTTAATTTTGCACTACTGTACCAGTACATATACCAAACTGACTGTTAGTATAATAGGCTTTGTGAGGTGCTTATACTCTTACATACCATCCAAATATTGCAAGGCACAGCCTTCATGAAGCCTTACGCAATGAGTGTTAAGCCTGTCAGATTAAAAATTTCAAACACTCAGACATATTGAGTAAAAGTGGTCTTTTCAGATAGTTGGTTATTAAATGCAATGAGAATGGAACTAATCTGCTAGGCAAATGCTATCACTGCATCAAAAAAATGGGTCTTGAGACTGAAAAGCATTTTTATGATGTAACTTTCTGCTTATGCAAATGAGACAGAAACTTCAAGCATATTGGGATACAAACTTTATACATATCGTAATATTTTATTAATGTTTCTCATGATTACAGTCATTGATGTAAATGATATACATGACTTTCAAAACTTTAACAGTTATCTTAACATTGTTGACAATAATGAAAATGATGATGCCACAACAGGCGAGACAAAAATATATTTAAAACAATTTACACAGAACCCAGTGTCTTACCTGTGTCTGTATGCTATTCAGAATAACATGTTTCTGACTCTAAAAAATGTAACTACAAAGCTTGAACACTGTTGATGATGACAATGTTGAAAAAGTGACTATTATATCTCACACTGCTTACGAAGGTCAGACAGCAAGTTTTGGATTACAAACAAGAGTCCCTCAAAGGGACTGATACTGGCCAAAAAGAAATTCCTGGAACAGACCATTTCTTCCTTTCAACTTCTGAGTGATAAAATCATTTCTAGTATTCTTTACCAATAATAAACGTTTCAAATTAACTGCTGTGGTAGACATATTGGATGTCAGATTGGCACTATTTTCATTTAGGACCCAAAAGACATCATTTAGGACCACCAAGACATCATAAGAAACTTTAGATTGGCACCATTTCCATTTAGTCTTTGGTGACCACACAATACCAATATGACCAGCCATCTAGAGAAGTAGCAAATGCAAGATTTTCAAGATGGCCTATAATTGCAGCAGCCATTTTGGAGGTCAGGTCAGCACCACTTTCATTTAGGACTAACTAGACATCATAAGAAGTCATTCAGCAAAAAACCCATATTGATAAAACCATCCATTCAGGTATAGTGATAACAAGTGTTCAAGATGGCCACTGTGGCAGCCAAAAAGGATGTGCAAGAGGCACCATTTTTCATTAGGACCAACCAGACATCATAAGAAGTCTTCTAGTCAAACCCTATGTCAATATGACCTTTCATTCAGCAGTAGCAATAACAAGATTATCAAGATGGCTATTGTAGTGGCCATATTGGATGTGCAAGCGACACCATTTCTTTAGGGGCAACTTAGGAGGATTAGCTGTAGCAAGATTTTCAAGATGGCAACTGTTACAGGCAGCCATAGTGGATGTCCAAGTGGCACCATTTTAATTTAGGACTAACTAGACCATGATATGAATGTGTGTGTAAAGTTTTATGGCAATCCTCCAAGTAGTTTAGGAGGAGAAGCAATAACAAACTTGTGCTAACTGACAGATGCACAATGGACAACAGACCATCCCAAAAGCTCTTCTGGTCTATGACCAGTAGAGCTAAAAAGCAAAATATCATCCTATTGAGAGTTTAACTTAACAGTGTCCAAAGAGCCATTATAGCACAGCAAAACCTGTCTTGAAAGACCATCCCTTCTGCCAAACAAGAGTCCCTTGAAGGGACTGATGCTCTATTGGCCAAAAACAATCTCCAGGAAATTCAGATCAGACCACTTCTACTTTTTTACTGCTGAGTGTTGAAACCATATTTGATATTCTTGAGCGATAACAAGATTTTCAAGATGTAAGGTTAGCACCATTTTCATTTAGACATCATAACAAGTATTCTGTGAAAACCCCATGTTGATACGACTTTCCATTCACGATGAGTAGCAATAACAAGATTTTCAAGATGGCTGCCATGGTGGTCATTTTGCGAATTCAGTCACCTAGGATTCACAAGTGAACAATTAGAGACATTTGCTTAATTTTCTCTTTCAATGTTCATGAACAGTTTGGATATATGGAAGTCTGTTAGCATTAACACCTATGCAAAAATAATAAGCGGGGCTTAAGTTATTCTTCACCAGTTTAGTCAGCTGCTTGACTAATGCACCAAGCAGCAGGAAGCATCTAAAATATTACTTCCTAATATTATAATCACTGAAGACCAACTTGGATGCTGAGCCAGCTGGAAATTGTTGTTTTTCTAGCACTTTTATTGAGGACTTTAATTTAGCACAAACACTTTTAATTCCTCCCTCACAATAATACTAAGTCATTTGAGATCATGAGCACACAGGATGGCTCGATTTTCAGTACACCACTGCTACTTTCACTTGGGACATTGTGAATATTAATGGTGACTTAAATACAGTAAGGGACTGACCATTAAAATTTTTTTGGGGGGGGAGATTGGGATTTGTAGAAAAAAAGAACTCATTCTATCCATTATATTTGTTTGCAAAAAAATTATCATGAGGTAAAAGAGAAAAATATCCTGGTTAAAAAGAAACTGCAAGAAAAAAAATGGTAAGTCCCTAATTGGCTGTTGTGTGAGTTCTTTTTTGCCAGCAACAATGTGCTCATTAAGTGCGCTTTGAAGAGACTTGTGTATATGTTTCAAGTGGTTGGTGATTGCACCAGTGCTACCCACTGTGTAGAAAACCTCTGAGGAGAAAAGATTACATCTAGCTTCCTGCTTGCCACTTGCATAAACAATTGTGAAATACTTTCAAACTGGAGATCATTGCCATTTTGAATAAAACTGGGATACAAAATGATGTCATTTTGTCAAGTGCTTTATTTATCATTTATAAGGAAGGCAAGTTTTGCAAACATTTACAGGCCTAATATGAAATAAGGTCATTTACAAGAGTCATCCTAACAGCCTTTCATAAGCTTTAAATGGTGAGGGGTACCCCATTAATGGGTTGTTCAACTTAATTGTGCACATCAAGCCCCTTTCCAAACAAGATCTTAAAGTTAGTGAAAATGTGTATCTGGAGCTCTAGCCCATTCATAATGTCTACTTTGTGACTTAAAAAATGGTCAAAGGATTTTATGTAAATGGGGTGTACAGCAAACCATTATCCAAACTTGTGTGACAATTAAACTCTAAACTGTCTACACATTAAGGCCTAAAGGTACCAAATCTTTATCACTTTTTTGTGGGGTACTAATTTTCATGGATTTCATGGTCATTGAAAACATTAATTTCAAGACCCAACGAACAACGAACAATGATCCATGTATGAAGGCATTTGACCAGTTTTCTGATATAAGGTACCTCCACACTTTAAAAATCAGTGAAAATGAGATGTTTGAAAACACCACAAAAATTTAAAACCACAAGAGAAATGAATTCACATTAAGACACAATAAGTATTAAAAGGGATTTGTTTTTTAAAGCAAAAGCCAGTCTCCTCCTTTCCACCATGAAAATTAATGATGTTCTTAACTTAACACAAGTATTCGTCTGACCATGAAAATAAGGTTACAGCTAGCTAGGCACCCAAACTTAAAATGTAGTTTGGGGTGGGGGTGTAAAACTAATTGTAATTATGCAATACTTACCCATTGCTATTGCATAGCTTTTACTTTTTCATGTTGAAAAACCTCACAGTTTGATATGAATACAACCTCCTACAGAGTGGAGAATTGTCAATCAGACAGGGTCCACTCATGCACCTCACATGCCCATGCGCAGAACAGTCATCTTTTTCACAGACTATGATTATGCCAGGACATCAAAGCGGGGTTAGAACAGGGCATTCGGCAATAGCAATGGGTAAGTATTGCATAATTAAAATTATTTTTAACCCCCTCCTAAAAAAAAAAAACAAGAGTCTCTAGAAAGGACTGACGCTCTACTGGACGAAAAAAATTCCAGGAAATCAAGATAAGACCATTTCTTCCTTTTAACCATGTCTACCATTTTTATTGATGAAAACGTGTGGTTAAGCATCATTTCATTCATGCTGCAAGATGGTGGCCAGGTAAACAATTGCTTAGAAGTACTTTGTCAAAATCAGTGAATATCATATGATTATTCATTCATCTAGGATTTATTTATCATGGTTATTGTTCATTTAAGTACTTAAATGTTTTTTGGCAAATCCTCATTGATTTAAACAGAGCAGGAAGAAAGAAAGAGACTGATGCTGTTAAAAATTGTATTATTTTTTGAAAAAACTTACCAGAGTTCTGCATACAAATAAAATGGTGGTAAATCTAACAATGTAAATACTGTAGAAATTTTAAATGGATCCAGTCTATTTGAGTTCGCTGGATTCATCCAAGAGGATATTCATGATATGGAAGTAAATTCATAAGGAATGGTAATCCCAGATTTTATCCACATCAAAGAAAATCGAAACAGTATCCCTATCCATGTCAGAAACAACTCATCACTGAAGCAGATGAATGAACCTAGGACTAATTTCCAACTCTACAAATACTCATAGCAACATGGGTATGTGTCCAAAATCACTACTTCACATGAAAAAAAAGTTACATGTACTGTATTCCCATCAACAAATACCATTTTATTTCAGGGCAGTGGATGCTTGGCTTGGACTTATAATGGATTTCTTGAACTGTGTTAAGACATAAACAATAGATCACACCAGCACTGCATCACCCCAGCTTGGCCCATAACCTCCACTCCTATCAGTGTCTGCCAAGCAAAGCCATAATTAATTACAAACTCACTTGCTCAAGTCTACACAAGCTACACAAGGCCTAATTACTTAACACCTCCCACTCCCCTAGCCCTGGTAGACCCAGATACACTTCATCAAATTGTAGATGACAATGCCACTAATGAAGATAATGAAAATCCAAGTACATGTAGTCCTAGCCAAGCAAGACCCCACTTCTTTATACCTACACCTGCACAGACAGGCACAAGCCACATAGTGCCTAAATATACAACACCTCCATCTCTCCAAGCCCAGGCAGTGATGCTGCCAGGATTTTATCTAAAGGGGGGAGCTCCCCCCTTGTCACCAAAATAAGGGGGGAGTAGAAATAAAATGAGGGGAAGGAGGCCACAGCCATAGTTCAACATTTACCGAACACATATATATGTCTCTTTCTTTCTTCCTGCTCTGTTTAAATCAAAATCCTCAAAAGACGTTTCCTCTAGTTGTAATAACATTAATCGGTTGATCACTAAGCTTAATTTGTTCCTTATCTGTGTATGAATGTTGTTCTGTGCGGAGAACCCCCTTTCACATATGCATTACT
Organism: Margaritifera margaritifera; assembly: GCA_029931535.1. NCBI lineage: Eukaryota > Metazoa > Mollusca > Bivalvia > Unionida > Margaritiferidae > Margaritifera > Margaritifera margaritifera. The sequence continues at coordinate 2,853,466 of JAQPZY010001511.1, forward strand.
AGCTAAGCAGCTTGAACAAGTTGGAAAACTGTTCTTTAATGCTGTTATGTACAATTTTCAACAGCTCATAGCTGTTGTCTCTTGGATATCTCAGCTCCAAAATAAAATTTTGCACAAACAAAAGCCCTGCTAAAGTATCAATTTCTTGAATCAGTGCTTTGCTGACTGACTACTATGCCAGATTTCTTATCTGTTCCACAATGTTGTGTTAGGGTAAGTCCATCAATGCCATATTCATCTTGTTCAGACAGAGGTATTTTGATCAAAAATAAATATCCTTACTTTTTAATTTCTTTTTAGATCCTTATTTACACAATTTATCTTAACCCTTAGTGTGCTATATAGTTTTTTGAAGCACAAGATCCCTCAAGACAGAATTGTTTGAGAAAAGAAATGAAAATTGCACTCTGCTTTTAATTGCCTATATTTTAATCAGGCTTATTATTCTGCCTTTTTCACATTTAATTTTCAAATACTGCTTAATAGGGGGTTGATCCACATGCCGTCGTTTTTTTTCCATCCAGCATGTACATCAGACTTGTATTCAACATTATTTTCGGGTTCAAAATTACTCACTGGTATTTCCAGTAACACTTTCCGGGCTCCAATAATCTCATATACTTCAAAACTGTTAAAATTATTGTCATCATCGTTATCATTGGCCAGTATTCGCCGAACTAAATCGTCATCCGAAGATGAACCATGCTGGGAGTCAGCCATTGTCAATTTTGTATAGGCCCTTACGTTAAACATGCATTTGTAAAACTTCCTTCATGAATGCAAGGATCAACCTCGACAATGCTTGTTACAGAGCCCAATGTGCCAATTAAATTTAGTTTAACAACCATTCATGTCAAGCCGAGGTACTCAGATGTGTAAACAGGTGCCTACCAGAAAAGACAGATAACGAGTCAAGCTCTACGAGACCTCTACTGGCAGCGTTACATATGCCGTGACAAGCACTTTAAGGGTTAACAGTTAAATAAAACTTGCATACTGCGCAGAGTACATTTGAATATGCACGACTTTAAACTAATTTGCGGGAGTTCTCGCACATCACTGCTTTCCAACTGCGTGAATTCGTACAAATTCTGTGCGATTCGTGCACTTGCATGCCCTGGCAGTATCTCTACCCAGGTAGACCCAGATATACTTCATCAAAGTGTACAAGAAAATGACACTAATTATGATGAGACTTCTTTCAAACACAATTCAATCACAGTTCACAGTGACATGGAAAGTTTTGTTCTAAGTTTCTTGATTGTTATGATCATGGCTCTTAATCTATATGTGTATGTGTATGTATGCATGTATGCATACGTGTGTCTATATATATATATATATATATATATATATATATAGTTTCAACACAATCTTTAAAGTAGTTTTGGAGGAGTAGCAATAACAAACTTGTGCTAATCGACGGACAGACCACAGACGACAGACAGACGATGGACAACAGACCATCCCATCAGCTCTTCTGGTCTATGACCAGTAATGCTAAAAAACTACATTTTAATAGCTGCAATAACTTACCCATCACAATTGCGCAGCTGAATTTGTCAGTTAGGTGGGTAGGCTGACGTGTTAAACTGATAAAAAAAACAAATAAGAGGGAAAGATCCACTTACAGAATGTTGGTGTCCCTCTGGGCCACACAATAAGCCGCAACTATTGGTCCCAGAGAAAAAATGACTGTGCTTTGTTGTGCTAATGAGTGTAGGTAGAACGAGGAGAAGGTAGTATGGGATCGCCAAAATGCTGCCTTCATGATGTCCTCCAGGGAAGAACGATTTAGACAGGCGCATGAGGCAGCAATGCCTTGAACCTCATGGGCTTTTAGTTTCATAAAAGAAAGCTCTCTATCAGTAACGGACTGATAAACTCTTTTGATTGTGGTGACAATCCACCATGAGATAGTGGAAGCTGAAATATCAACATAGCCCTTAAGAGAAAGTAAAAGATGTTTCCTACTGATAAACTCTTTTCCCTTTGCAAGCATTAAGATAGAAATGCAGTGCCCTAACTAAGCATAAAAGCCTATCTTGATCATCTCCAGTACAGATTCGACTGAGACTGGGAATCTCTATAGGTAGTGGAGGTACCAAAGATAATTGATTTTTTGCTGCAAATCCCACCTAAAAAAGAGAGAAATGGATTTGTAACTCGCATTAAACTGGTGACAGCCAGTGTCAACAGACAATGCATGAATCTCGCTGCATCTTCTCGCAGATATCAAGGTGAGGAAAAACACAGTTTTGAGTGTGAGGTCCTGAAAATAAGCCTCACTCAATGGTTCATAGGGGGTTTTGGTTAAAGACCATAAAATACAAAATAGATTCCATCTGGGATTAAACGAGTGGGAGACAGGTCTCTGCAGCTCAAAATACTGAATGAGATCAGCAACGTGCAAATCCTAACCAACTGCTGAGACCTGAGAGAATTTATGTGTGTTGGAAATGTCAGCTCTGTTGCCCTTTATAGTTGATACTGAACATATTTTGTTCTCAAAAAGGAACAAAAGGAAATCAGCAATGGAAGTTACAGATGGACAATTAGGGTAAATGTGTTTCCTACTGTACCAATCACAGAAGATTCTCCACCTGGCATCATAGATCTTGGATGTCGAAGCTGTCCTGGCCTGAATGATGCAAATGGTAACATGTCCTGAAAACTTCTTCTGGCAGTTAGGTCACCTGAGATGAGCCAAGCATGAAGGTGGAGAATGTGTGGGCTGTTGTGTAGGAGGGAACCCGTGTTGTGACAGAAGATTCCTCCTGTGAGGTAGAGACCTGGGTTGATCTATCAACAGGTCTAGAAGATCACTGAACCACATTTGTTGAGGCCACAGTGGGTCTATGAGAATGATATGTGCAGTGGAAGTTCTGATGTAGCAGTCGGAATGGTGGAAAGGCATATGCAAACAGATGACCCCACATGAAGCTGTATGCATTCACTGCCCATGCTCTCTGGACTGGGACTGGAGAAGCATAGAAGGGAAGTCTGTTGTTGAGCCTGGTCACAAACAAGTCAACCAGAGACTTTCCCCACACTGAAAAAAGGGACTCTGTTACAGGGTGGTGAAGAGACCATTCCATGAGGACTACCTTGCCTGTCCTGGGTAGACTGTCCATTAATATATTCCTCTTCTCCGAAATGAGGCAAAATCAGAGGGTGAAGTTTCTTCGAGGTGGTCCAGCAGATGAGGTTCCAGACCTCCACGCAAAGAGAAGGGGCATGTGTGACATTGGAGATAAGCTACAATGGACTTGTTGTCTGAGGAGACCATGACACAGCGACCCCTTCCTCTATTGATGCACTCTTGCAAAGCTAGAAATATGGCTTTAATTTGTAGATTGTTGATGTAGAGGGACGATTTGTCCCGAGTCCAATGACCCTGGAGAATTATGCCCTCCGTCTCTAAATGAGCGCCCCAGCCAGAATGTGAAGCATCAGTGAACATACAGGAGTGGGGGTCGGGTGCATGCATGGGGACCCCAGTCAGGAATCTGTTCCAATTCATCCAATAGCAGAATATTTGTGTGGTTTCCACCTTGTGAGAAGGAAAAATTGTAAAGGCCACATATGGAGACATCCTAAGGGAACAAGATCGGCAGTGGCATTCAAGGTTCCCAATAGGGATAGGTAAAGGCAAGCAGGCAACGATGTTTTTGCTCTTAGCACCTCTAGAAGTTCCAGGATTCAATCTATCTGATCCCACGAGACCTGGACTAAGTTCTGATTCGTGAGGAAGTTCATACCCATGTAAACAAAGTCCTAAGATGGAATGAGCTCTGACTTCTCGTGGTTGGTCAGAAGACCCAACCAAGTTACTGTGGTCCAACAACGACACAGATCCTGATTGAGGGACTGAACCTGAACATTGTGGATCAGCCAGTCATCAAAATACTGGAGAATTGCGGTTCCCAGTAATCGTAGGTAACTCAGGTAAAGACTCTGGGTGCGGAAGAGATTCAGAACAGCAGAACCTTGAATTGAAAAACTGGTCCAAGCAAATCCAGAATTATTTTCAATGTGGAGGAAATATCGGGACATGCAAATAGGCGTCCTGAAGGTCAATGGAGACCACCCAATCTGACGGACACATTGCGTTCCTGGATGAGGAAGTGGTCTCCATCGTGAAAAGTTCCTCCAGAAGAAACTGGTTTAAAGGGAAGAGATCAATTATGATACAAAATTTCCCACTTTTCTTGGTGACCAGGAAGAATCAGGAGTAGAATGCGGGAGACTGATTGTTCAGGACCCTCTCTGTAAAAGGGTGTGCACCTCTTCCCTTAATTTCACCAGATTGGACTGGTGAAAGAACATGGGGGTCCTTGACAGAGGGGATTGTTCCTGAAACTGAGCACCTATGGGGACGTTTGGGAGGAATGCATGGCAGGAGAGGGTATGAGTCCCTAGGGGTGTTTCCCCTCCGCTTCCTTAGGAAAGGAAAGCTAGTTTGAGAACTTCCTCCTTGAGGTTCTTCAGCTATTTCCGTGCCTTAAGCCCAACTGACAAGGAGGTCTCATTTGAGGTTGCGGATTGGACTGAGTCTGCATCTGTTTTAAAATTTTGCAGATGGCCCCTGGGGGTGATTCGCATTAGCATGCTTCCTGGCCTGAAGTGGATGGGAAGGATCTATGTTTATGATCCTTCAGGTCTTGTGAAGCCACAGTAGGGATGAGTACTCCATAGAGGTTCTTGGCTTCCAACAAGCAGCCTTAGAAGGTCTTTACTGTGGTTAAGTAAAACCTTCGAGGAGTCCAACGCAACTTCATTGTGGATGTGCATAAGTTCCACTGATAATGCCACTGCAACAGAAAGTTAATGTCAGGATGTCTTGGCCACAGCTTAATGGGGCTGGATTCAGTATGGCCTCTTTCAGCATACTAAATTAAGTAGCCGAGAAGAGGTCAGCATTGGAAGTTATGGTGACCAAAAGTTGGGCTTTCTGCTCAATGGCTTCAATTGTTTTAATGGGAAAGTGTGTCCAGGCTCCAATTGAAATACCCACTTGGGATGCACCAGTGTCCAACTTAGGAGGTTTAATAATGGGCCACTTCAAGGAATGTACCCAGTAACTTGAAGCAGAGACCATAGGCCTCAAGGTAGATGGAGAACAGACTACCCTCTATGTTGTCTTGGCTTGTCAAAAATGTCTGATATTTCCTCAATCATTGGGGAATTTAGGAAAAAGCAGGAGATCTTTGGAAAGGATTTTCTTGGACTGTGCGCCAGATGGTTTTGGGCACAAGTATGCAGGTAATAATCAGTAAACTTCATTTACCACCTTATCAAAAGACCAGATCTCCTCCTCTTCATCCAACTGAGAGGCGAAGATGGGCCTGATAGGAGGCATCAAATGAGCTGCTTCTACCTCAAACTCACTGGAATCAATGAGGATAGATAGGGCATCATCATCTAGTACAGTCAGAGCAGAAGAGTGGCTGGGCATCGCTATGTTCTTCGATGAAAGTGACATAGGAGCACTCTGCACCATTTTCCGTATCTCATCCTAGCAAGGAGGGGCTCTATGTGTGCTAGAAGTTCCCGGATGAAGACGAGACTGCTTGTCTTTCCTGGATGATGTTGTGCTGCCAGTACAGTCTGACCAGTATGAACTGACCAGTGACTGGTGACCACACATTGACCAGTCACTTTGACAAACCGAACAGTGCCCAGTGACTGGTCACGGTCAGGTGATATAGATATGTCAGAACCTAGTCTGTCTGATTCATCACTCATCATGGTGCGGTGCTCCTCCCACCTAGAAGAGCGTGACACGCTACCATGGAAGTGTTGGGTGTGGTGCAGCTCCTCCCTTGCAGGAAGGTGTGACACACTTCCCACTGTGTGAGACGAGCTGTGTACCTCCTTCCTCGGCAAATAGAGCAGCATGCTACTCTGAATGTGAGGAGTGTTTGACTTTTCCCTTTTGGGGGGATGGAATGCGAGCCCTATACTGAATGGTGAGGAAATTCATCCCCATGTACATGAATTCCTGAGAAGGGATAAGATCTGACTTCGCTAGGTTGGAGATTAGACCTGGACAAGTGAGCTTAAACCAATAGTGGGATAGATCCTTAGGGAGAAAATCTTGAGGGACATTGTGCGTCAACCAATCGTTGAAATACTTTAGGATGGGGATCCCTAAAGACCTCAAGTGAGCTGATAGTGAAAGCAAATGGAAGAGCCCAAAATTAAAATACATCGTCGCTTAGACAAGACTGCATGTATTTCCTGTTAGGCAGGAAGATGGGGTTGTGAAGGCATGCACCCAGCATATCTATGAGGATCACACTGTCATAGGGGCTTATGGCATTCATTACAGTGGTGGCAGTCTCCATTTAGAAGTGTTCTTCCAGAAGGAATTTAATTAAGGCAGAAAGATCGATGACAATTTGAAAATTTCCATGATTTCACAACACCAAAAAGATCCACGAAAAGAAACCCAGTCTTTGGTTGTTTGCCACCATCCTGACTGCACCGTTCTGTACAAGGATGTGTACATCTTCCCTTAGATGAACCAGTTTGAACTGGTGAAAAGAAATCGAGATCCATGACAGGAGAGGAGGTTACCAGAAACAAAGCCAATAACCATCTTTAAAGTGGAAAGGACCCACACATCATCCATGATGCCTGACCCCACGCCTCTGAGAAAATGGCTAGTCTGGCATCTACTGGGATGCTGGGAAGAGGATGATGGTGCACGAAAGAGTGTAACTCAATAGGGGCAACTTACTCTCTCCTTAGGGAATGGGAGGAGTCAAAAGACTTTCTCCCTTGGCCTCCACAACCACATTGTCAAGCCAAGGACAGGCAGGAGGGAGTTTTTAACTGGAGCTTCTTGTGCAATTGTTGAAGTTGGACCTGTTTAAAAAACTCTGGATGTGGTTCCATCTGTTGATCAGGGTGGATATCAAAAACACCATTACTGCAAGACTGGGGAGAAAATGACACAAAAAAGGATATGTTGACCAACAAAAAAAAAAAAAAAAAAAAAAAAAACCCAGTTAAAGACAGCAACGGTGAAATTTATTGAGCATCCTGATGCACGTGTACCTTGCACGATAGTACAAGAATAAAGAGGAAAATATTCCGTATGTTGGCAACAAGATTTTCAAGATGGCCACTATGGCAGCCATATTGGATGTCTGAACAACACAATTTTCATTTAGGAAAAACTAGACCTTGGGATGAATGTGTGTATAAAGTTTTATGGTAATCCTCTGAGCAGTTTTAAGAGGCGTAGTGATAACAAACTTGTGCTAACAGACAGACATCAGACAATCAATGACAGTCAATGAACAACAGGGCAACCCTTAAGCTCTTCTAGTCTATGGCCAATTCAGCTAAAAGCACAATGAACAATGATCCTCATGTGGAAACAATAGGACCCTATCGACACTCCACAAATTTAAGTATCAGCAAAAATGTAAATTCTTCACAGCAGGAAAACTGATACCTACAAAATTAAAATGAACTCGCATTATTATGTGTTAGATTAACACAGCTACCATATTCTGCCAAACAGACACACCCAGCACATGCAAATTAATGAGGTGCACCTATTGAAGACTCCAACGGCTGAAGTATCTTGTTCCCTCTCAGTGCACTTTAGGTACTTAACAGTTCTCAGTTGATGATGTGGTCCAATCAGAACAAAAGCAAAAACATCACTCAGGCTCTGGAATCGAAACTACCAGGCCAAAATATGCATGGGTATTGTGTAGAATTGCAAAGGGCCAAGTGGGATGGTACCTGCAAGGTCATGTTTTGTTTTTAAAAAATCATCTATCCTGGATATCTTGTGTGTAAAATGTGAGAGTTAAAGAATGACAAATTTGCTTAATTGATGAAAGAATGTCAAATTTGCTTTCTAATGAATTCCTTTACTGGATATATATCTAAGTCAAACATTGGCACTTGCTTATATTTATAAATGGGTGTGGGTGTGGGTGTGGTATTTATTGACACAGGTGTGATTATTAAGCAGAATATGGTATACTATACGGAGGTGTTCAGATCTTACGTGTTCAGCTCCAGTGTTGTGAGATCTATTTCTGCAGAGCCCATGGGGTCATCAGGCATCCCTCTATCATAATCAAAAACTCTGACCTGGACAGGTTGTAAAGCATCATCAATAGGGATCATAAACTTCTCATCCCATTTTGGATTGAGGTTTTTCAGCACTGTTCGGCTTCTGTAATATTGCCGGTTTCTTATTCTGAATTTGACGTATGGATCACTTGTACCTGGATCATAAAAATAACAATATTAATAAGATGTCTAAGAGTTTATCTATTAATCTGTGTTTGTTTGTCTCCACTAAAAAACAAGAGTCCCTTGAAGGGACTGATGCTCTACTGTCTGAAAGGAATTTCAAGGAATTCAAGATAAGACCATTTCTTCTTTTTAACTGTTGAGTGATGAAACCATCTCTGATATTCTTGAGTGATAAGATTTTCAAATCAGCCACCATGGCAGCAATACTGGATGAATGACTGGCACCATTTTTGTTTCGGGTAAACTAGACACCATTTAAAGACATTTGGTGAGAACCCCATGCAAATATGACCATCCATTCAGGAGAATTAGTGACAAGATTTTCAATATGTTCATTGTGGCAGCCATATTATTGGATGTCTGCAGTGCACCATTTTTACTTAAGACCTAAAGGTTATTTGAACAGTTCTGAATGTTTTTTGAACCTGTCAATAAATTTAACACCAATAGATAAATAACATTCTATAAAATGATCTGTAGTTGCATGAGCAGCACGCCGGACACCTGCAGAGATATACATGTAATGTAACATAGGTAAATGACAGTGAACTAAAAACTTCAGAGAAGGAGAACAATTCTGCGACTGAGCAAAGAGCATACTTTAGAGTTTTATGTATGTAATTCTGTCATATTCTACAATTTCGAGGTGGTTTCATCATTTTAAAGATGGTTGCAAATCCATGAAAGGTGACCCTTGTTCTGTCTGCAATTGTTGAGTGGGAAGTTGCTTCTGTGAAGGAAGCAACTGATAAAGATGCTCGATACAAAGTAGAAGGTATTTCTATTGTCAAGAGCAATAATTTGTCAGCAGTTTTTAATATACTGAAAAATCATTTGAAGCTCAGAAACTTGGTTTGTGCAAGATGGGTCCCACATTTGTAGATGGCTGATCAAAAACAGACTCTGGTTGAAATCACCAAACAGCTACTCGCCAAGTATGAAAAGAGTGACCAGAGAAATTCAAGTGAGATTGTCACAGGTGATGAAACATGGATTAACTTTTTTGAACCCAATTCCCGAGACCAAAAATCACTCGACGTAGTGGGACTGTCAAGAGAGTTTTATATGCATTATTTGTCAATGCAAAAGGCCCAGTCGCCAAGGTACCTGTGCATGACTCTGATAGTGTCAGTGGACATTTTATGCCTCCAGAGAAATGTAAATTTTGCATCATGAGTATGAATGTACAGTACAGCTCACGTGATTTTTCGGAACCCCACGCATCGCGGTGGGGGCATAAATTGGCATAAATACCTACAAATCACCACCGCGTTTCGGCAGGCATGCCGATATAAACTCCACCGTGGAGGGGCTAGTCGACATTACTGATTGACATCTGAACAGCCAATGAATGAAGACCACCTATGGAAAGACTGAGACGTCAAGAGTGATTTACAACTGGATACCATCTGAAGAATCAGTCGTTTTTATTTCGATCATATATTTGGACAATAAAAAAATAATTTCGAAAGTCTTGTATATTCAATACACATTACTGTTTATAAAAGGTTGATCGACTTCTTTTGCAATAAGTTTATGATTTTAATTTATTTCAAAGAAATATGAACAAACTTATGCACTGACTTGACGAGAAGTACACATTGCTGAGCCTCTCAAACAGAATAAATTTATCATTTTGTTCCAAAGGAAAGTAATTCTCTGAGATATGGACAATTAAAATCCAAATTGACATCCGCTTCTGCTTACCCCCCCCCCCCAACAACAAACCTAAAACACTGAATTTACACTGAAATGCAAACCGCGTGCTTAGTCTTTAAGCAGTAATAGTAGAGTCACGAGGCTGAATATTATGACTGCATGTGTGCTGTAAGGGACTGACCATTTAATATATGGGGTTTATATGTTGTTTTTTTTCGACCGGGATATTTTTTGTTCTTTCATCACAGTATTTATTTATTTTAAGTGAAATATGGAACGGATTAACGTCTGTTACAAAAATCAGAGAAAGACAATTGTTTTCATGCATTCCCCCCCCCCACACACACACACGGTTGGAAAATTCAATTGTCTCTCCCTAATAAAGACTTGACTTCAGCGGATGTTCTACAGAAATCAAGGCAGTGACCATTGTGAACACTGTTGTAAAGTATTAACAAGGGTTTGCATCAAAGGATGATGTAAGTTTCAGCTTGGGAACCGTGTTTTTTTATTACAGGAAGCCATCTGACTTAATGCGCGTTGTACTTTATAGCTACATTTATGGTTCCGCCATTAAGAACGGAAGTTTGATAATTGTTAGTAATTAATCTGAACTCGGCTTATTACCGAAATGAAAAATAATATGGAAAATTCTAAAATCTGAGATGTTCAGAGATTTTAATTTCCACGTGTATCCTATTATTTGCTCATTTTCCTACAGCGAAAATATAAAAATAAAATACACTTTTTTAATTATTTTTACGCAGATATTAAAGAATGCAGTTTCCTGTTTGTGACTGTTAGAGCCTTAGGTTATTGAGCGTGTTTCTGTTTCTTACCACTTGCAAACTTTTCCAGACTTCAGTTTACGATAACTTGTGCAGTAGTGATTTGGATTCCATATTTTATGAGAGAGAGAGAGAGGTGGACTTTACTAAGAAGAGTTAATGATCTAAACTTATTCATCTTATTTTTCTGTATTATGCAATAGGAAAACGAACAGAAAAGAAAAAGTTAAAGATTAATTTCATCTGATGCTCAGCATGTTTCCTAATATTTGCTCATTTTTGTAAGAGGAAAGTATAAAAAAGATTTTTTTTATCATCATAGAAAAATAGTAAATCTTATGGAAATGATATGTCAGTAACCCAATCGTAATATTGATCTATTTCTTATAATTATTTGTATGCAGATATTAATGTATGCAGCTTTATCTTTTTGACTTTGGAGCGGTTGCTTATTGAGACAAGAAATAAACTAATTTCTTTGAATAGTGTTTGGCATGTTTCTGTATATGGTATATTGCTTTACAGCTACAGTTACTTTGGCCAAATGGATAAGAGTGTGTGTTACACACACATATTTGATATTGGAGCACGAGGTCGTGAGTTTGCAACCACCGACAGGAAAATTTGTTTCTTTTTTTCCCCCTCTATTACGCTATAATGTCTAGTACAGTATTACTTTTCTTACCACTTGCAAACTTTTCCACATTTCAGTTTACGATAACTTGTGCAGTAGTGATTTGGATTCCATATTTTATGAGAGAGAGAGAGAGGTGGGGGGGGGGGGGCTTTACTAAGAAGAGTTAATGATCTAAAATTATTCATCTTATTTTTCTGTATTATGCAATAGGAAAACGAAAAGAAAAGAAAAAGTTAAACATTAATTTCATCTGATGCGGAAGTTTGTCAGATCAATGTACTTTAGGTTAACAGTTAGCACATGAAATTAACACGTCAATATCAGCAGTCCTGATGGCTTCTCTTGTGCTAGGTTACTTGCACGTGTCAACTACATGTATCTAGGATGACCTTTTGCGGCCATTTGTGATTTTTTAAAAAACCGCTACTTTGGTAATTAATGCAAATTAGTACAGTTTTAAATAAAATAACGATGTGAAATCTTAATAATGCTTTATTTAAGCGATTGGATGTCAGGAAAAAACATACAATATGTGAATGATTACTCATGCATGGAATAACCATCGGAACTTGTGCGATTTTGTTTCACTTCAGTCAGGTATGACTGCAGCTTTGTTATTAATTTGTTTGATGTTTATCGTTCTTTTTATTGCAGGTAGTACAATATCACTGACTTTCATATGATCATTACAATTTTGTATTGCGTTTACTGAAAAAGAAATAAGGATATGAATGCATGTTTAGATTCCGATAACATAGTATTGAAGAAGAAAAAAATTAGATTCATTGCGCAAAATGTAGTATTAATACAGTTTGCGAGGCATTGCCATTACATTATCATCATCTAAAATATGATTTGGCACTATGTATCATACATTATCTTCGTTAGAACAAGGAAATATTTATAATTAACTGAATTACTACGTTTTTTTCAGTATCAAAAAGTTAGCAAATTGCTCCCCAGAGGGATAACGATGTAGATAAATCGGTGCCCCCCCCCTCCCGTCTCAACCTCTGCTTGCATGGGTGATAAACAGTACACCACACCCATATTATCGAAACCACGTCAACTCCGCGGTGGTGATCGGATGCGACTCCGCGAGGGAGCGTGGTGTGCAGGGCTATTCTCCGCGACAACTCCGTCAGGACGCGTGGAGTGATGGTGGAGGGGTTTTTCTTAATCCTCTCCACTCACTCTCCACCCCCACCGCGATGCGTGGGGTTCCGAAAAATCACGTGAGCTGTACTGTAGCATATATGAATGATTTGTTCAAATATTCATCATCTGGGGAAATATTTTTGATCCCCAGTTTGTATATGATTGTATTGTAAAATCTGTCTTCACTTACCTTCTACTTTGAATGGAGAAATAAGCAAGTGTATCCATTATTCTCCAGGGATAATGCAATACTCATGTACTTTCATAATTTTTCTTGATCTGCGAGATGAAATTGTTCATGTTAAATTTTTATACTGCTTGCAATTCATTGTGAAATCAGTGCTATTCTTGCCATTCAAAATCAGACATCATTTTTACTACTTTGTGCATACCTGCCATATTCCCAGTGTGTGTGTGTGTGGGGGGGGGGGGATTTGGGGAGTCAGTGCACATGACCTAAAAAAGTGACGTTGTCCAATTAAGAATAATTTATCTTTTCATATAAGCCTATATAAAATTACTGCAAATTCAAATTTGATTAAAAAGAAAATAACATATTTGTTTTCTTTAATGCATTTAATATACTTACAAACCAAAAATTGTTGGTAGACTTAGCATTGTCCAATATCATCAGCACAAACACGTGCCCCCACTCACATAAACGCATTCACAGAGACATTAAACAAACAAAAATACAACAAGTTTCTGTCTTTCAAATCCATTGGACAGTAGAATATTTTCTTAATTAGAAGCAGTCTTTGCTGCTCTCAATAGTTCATTGGGGGGAGGGGGTTTGAAGGTAATACAAATGCCATTCGTGTTCATCTTCTAATTTGATACTGGATGGTACTGTTGTTCAAACTTCCCTGAAGATTTTATTCAATTTTTCTTAGCACAGAAAATGATCTTTCTGCATCTGTATTGCTGTGAGGGAGTGGCAAACATGCTGGGTGGTGTTGCTATGTTGTCCGACGTCATACACTCCTGATAGACTAATGTCAATATGGTGTTTGCAGAGTGTGCAAAAAATAAAATGCTCCCCCTTGGTGCTGCACTTCACAAAGTCAAACTCCGTCCAAAAGTTCTGAAATTTAGTTTTGCTGGGCTTTGCTCGTTTTGCAGATGGCTCATCTTTTTACAAATTCGCAGCTGCATTCGAACATTTTGCCATAAAAAATGAACCACGCTTGTAAACTATTCCAACTACCAAAATAATTGTGTTTTGTGTTTTATATATGGAGTAAAATCCGACTTCAAATAAATGTTGCTGCTGATCACAAACTTATCAATAATCTTTAATAATAATGGCTTAAACATTCTCATTCAAGGCAATGATGTGTAATAACTTTTATTCTTCAACATTCATCTTTATGATTGTACCTGACTCAAATGAATTGGGTTGTTCCACTTAGTCTACTTTACCTATGCAAATAAGCCTAATGGGCTCAAAAGACTTGACACGGCATCATCCTAGTTATTCTCAACCAATTAAGTAATCTGTGAAATGGTGGTTGTTTATCTCTGACCACTTTACCTTTTAATTGACTCCAAGATAATCAGCTGTATAAACTGCCCCAAGGATAGTTTTACATGGGCTCTAAGCAGGACTGTTAATTGTTTATACCGACTACAGGCTTTAGACATATATAGAGGTGGTCAAAAAATGTCTGGGTTTGTTTTTTTTTTTTTCTTCCCCTAAGATTATTGAAACGTGTGCTTTTTGAAACATGACCATGTTGGGGGTTTTGGGAGTCACAAATTGTGTTTTTTTGTGTGACATGTTGTTTTATGGCAGGTATGTGTGTGCATTGGCCATTACATTTTCCACTAGAGAGCATGAATGTTCGTTTTTCAGGATTCTCCCATATTTGGTAATACATGTATTCATGAAAACTGTGTCTTTGAATTTCTCGAGTGTGTTCCTAAAACCTACAAATAGGGATGAAATCCACTGATTTGGTACTTGTGGCTCAGATGAATTCCAGTAAAGATCAAATGAACAAATGAAACCTCTTCATCCAAATTTCGAAACAGTTAAAAATTCTTCAAATATAAAAGCAAGGTGAACTAGTTACCCGGTACTAGTGACACAATAAATGATGAAAAATATATTAGTTTGAAACAGTAATTCTTAAATACTGACCTTTCAAGTGTGCCTTCACTCTCGAATTAAAGCCTACCAATGGCGGAGGACACAGGATTTCATTGGTCATTTTCCAATATAAACTGTATCATCGACACATGTTACCAATACCGATAATAACTGTCACAAGTTGTTCAACATTTCTCTATTCCTATCAGATAAAGGTTTCCACAAGGATCTGACTCACAACACCATTACTGTGTCAGCATCAACACAGATGTCTGCTTTCCATTGCCATAGTCCAATCCATTGAAAAATCCATATTCCGATTTGTATTATTGCATTTCCTTTTAAATTACATTTATCCTTTGAAATCACAATTTCCATCTCTTTTTGTAGCTTTTGTGTCATTTGAAAGTTTAAATAATCTACTGACACACTTCTTACACAATGACACACTGTATTGATACACAACCACACTGTAGCCTCCAAACCACATGACACGCTGTTGACATCCAGTTCCAGACTGTGCAACTAACATATTTACATGTATTATCTACATCTAAAACACAACTTAGGTTTGGTTCCAAACCTTTTTTTTACTTTTTAAATCCAGTACCATTTTGGTATATAACATAAACTATTTTCAGTAACCACTAAATCATTTTTCTGTGCAAGACTGGTTTGGGAAAATATGATTATTTGCACATGTGATTATGTGAATCATGATTAAAAAAACATTCAGAAAGCTGGTTTTCATATTTTGACATTTTAACACTAAAATTTGTGAGAAAACAGATATAAACACCAAAGCAAAAGAATAAATTATCTTGACTGTTCATTTGTTTTGTTCTATACTATCATACTCTGAATTAGAAGTTTTTTGGTGAAAACATCTTTTTGCTGACACTTTAATACACTGGAGAGATCTATTCAATCATAAAGGTTTGAGCTGTCCTTCTGTTCCATTTTATTTGGTCTTTACCCACCCCACCCCACCCCCCATGTTACAATGTAATAAGTCTTTTGGTGAAAACCCCATTTTGATATGACCATCCATCAAGGAGGAGTTGTGATAGCATGATTTTCAAGATGGCCTCTGTGTTGGTCATAACAGAGGTCAGTTATGCAACAATTTCATATAGGATCAACATTAGATCATAATTCTTCCGGTGAAAAACCCCATGTTGATATGACTTTCCATTTAGAAGCAGTAACAATAACAAGATTGTCAAAATGGCTGCTATGGTGACCATATTTGATATCATACTGTCACCATTTTCATTTAGGATCAACTAGAGATCATAAGAAGTCTTCTGGTGAAAACCTTATACCAATATGACTTTTCCATTCAGGAGTAGTGATAACAAGATTTGTAAGAAGGCTGCCATGCTGGCCATTTTGGATGTCATATCAGCACCATTTTCATTTAGGCCCAACTAGACATCATAAAAAATCTTTTGGTGAAAATCCCATGTCAATGTGACCATCGATCTATGACAAGTAGTGATTAGATTTTCAAGTCTGGTGAAAACCCCATGATGAGATGACTTTTCATTCAGGAGATTCAGAAGAAGTGATAACAAGATTAGTAAGATGGCTGCCATGCTGGCCATGTCAGATCAGCACCATTTTA
Organism: Margaritifera margaritifera; assembly: GCA_029931535.1. Lineage (NCBI taxonomy): Eukaryota > Metazoa > Mollusca > Bivalvia > Unionida > Margaritiferidae > Margaritifera > Margaritifera margaritifera. The sequence continues at coordinate 2,869,716 of JAQPZY010001511.1, forward strand.
ATTTATGACCAAATAGACATCATAAGATGTCTTTCAGTGAAAACCCTGTGTTGATATGACCATCCCTTCAAGATTTTCAAGATGATATGTCTGAGTGGCACAATTTTCATTTAGGACCAACTAGACCTTGCGATGAATGCATGTGTAAAGTTTCAAGGCAATTCTCCAAGTGGTTAAGGAGGACAAAAGGCCATCACATCTCTTCTGGTCTATGACTAATAGAACTAAAAATTAGTACAAAGTTTCAATAGTACATGCAAATTCCAGACATCAGTTACAATTTTAAAAGTCTACAAAAGGCCATCACATCTCTTCTGGTCTATGACTAATAGAACTAAAAATTAGTAAAAAGTTTCAATAGTACATACAAATTCCAGACATCAGTTACAATTTTTAAAGTCTACAAAACAAGAAAATTCAAGTTGAAACATAAACAAAGGGATATTGTACCCATACTCAAAACCAATGAAACATACTATATCTAATAATCAGAAACGTTTTGTAGAGAACTAATTCTACCTTTAATTTGTTTTATTTTTTAGTTTTGTCCTATTTAATAATTAGTTGTGCTGCATTGCACATTTCCATTATCAGTTTGTAATTACTGATAAAAGGTAGAGGATTGAGAGTGGTAAATTCTTCATACATACTGTTCATAATGTGAAAAAAGACAATTCAACAACTGCTCAGTCCTGTCAGAAAGGGACTTCATAGTTATTGTAAGTAAACAAGATACAAAGAAAACAAAAACATGATCTCATGAACTAAAAAAAACAACTTGAGCGCTTTATTAATCCAACCATACTCAATTAACATCTTTAATCCTGTCTGAAATACATACACATAGTACAGATTCTAATCCATTTCAACAACTTCAGGCACTAAAGCAGAACCTACCCTGCAGAGAGACTCAAAGTAATGTTAATTATTTTATGCTGATTGAACTCTTTTGTAATCCAACCAAAATCAATTAATGTCTTCAACCCTTTCCAAATTAATTCTGATCATACGTAGTATAATCCATCTCAACAAACTTCAAACACTGGAGCCAAACCAACCCTGCCGACAGAATCAAAGGGATGTTAATTGTTTTATGCTGCTTGAAATGAGGAACTAAACTGTCTTGCTCTGCTTAAACCAGTTCACAGTCAAAAATCACAGAAAGTATTACTGTTTATATATACTACACTGGAAGCAAGGCGTGAACAAAAATGGAAACAATTACATTTTTCACACCCCCCTCATCTTGGGAGGAAAAGCCTTCTGGCCGGGAGGTTCACATGTATGTAGGTGACGTAATGTTTATTTAAACAAAGAAGCATAGTAACATTATGCATAGCATATCAGTGGGTAAAAAAGCATTGCGGGCTGAAATGATAGCTTATCGGGCCTGCGATTGTAACTGGCATTGGGGAGAACACTGAGATTAGCATCATTTGTATAGATTTGAATGGTCCTCATAATAATAATAATAATAATAATAATCATAATGTCTTTTTTTAAAGAGGGTAACTCACTTAGTTAATACAACTAATCTTCCTCGAGGACCTCTACTAAAAAAAAAAACAATTACAAAGTATTATCAGTCGTATTAAGGCAAAGTATCTTCATGCAAGTTTTCACTCCCTCTCTTGAAAATAACTATTTACAAATAAACACATCTACAAATACATACTAAAATACATTATGAAAGTAGGAGGATTTAACTGCATATATACATTTTTGTTTCATCTCTCCAACAACTATGTTCTGAATGACTTTAAGATCTTCATGTATACATAGCAGTTTATGATTACTTCTGCTTTGATATACCTTCAGGCTATTCTGCAAAAATGTGGCATGTGGTAAAGTTTATATCAGTGTTATACTTTGTCATATAATATTATTAGGTACAAAAATATAGAGAGGTTCATACCTTGAGTTTATATATATATATATATATATATATATATATATATATATATATATATATATATATATATATATAACATTTTATACATACTTTTATAAATATGCTAATACTGTATAAAAGATACAAAACAAGCAAATGACAAATTTGAAGAGTAGCATTGCAATAAATCCTAGAACTCAATCTTAAACTTGCATTTTTTGTATAGTTTGCTAATATGTGGGTTTGAGATATTGCATGTACATTTTTTTTAAAGGATTTAACTGAATCAGCAGATCAAATGTGAGCTGGAAGTGAGTTCCATATTTTAGCCCCTGAATACTGTAGACTTCCTTTGAATTGTTCATTACAAGGTTTTGGGGTATTCTAATTGTTGTTAAAATTTGATCTTAGATTATAGGGAGAAGAATAATTTAGTCATGTACTCTGGAACATCTCCTTTGATACATTTAAAAACCAGAACTGCTTTCAGAAAATCTAGTTTCTCATCTATTCTTAACCATTTTAATTCTGTAAAAAGTCTGATGATGATGCATTGAAGGGGACATTAAGAATCAACTGAGCTGCTTGCTTTTGAAGCCTGTAAATTCTGTCTAGTTGGGAACTAGTACAATCTCCCCATATGGTTGAACAGAAGTCAATCATTGAATGTATATAAGCATTATAGTAAAGAATTCTGGATTCCTTTGGCAAGCACTTCTTAATTCTACTAAGCAATGTAATTTTAGATGCGAGGGACCTACAGACAGTGTCTACTTGTTTTTTCCACTTAAGACTTCTGTCAATGATTACACCTAATAGCTTCTCATCCTTTACATGTTCAATTGCAGATTTATTAATGTACAGTGATATATCTTTCTTTTCAAAATTTGCAAGTTTTTTTATGTTCCCATAAGCATGCATTTTGTCTTAGGTTCACTTATTACCATCTTATTTTGGTTTGACCGCTCCTCAATTGACATAAGGTCTGAAATTAGCTTGCACTCCAGGGTGTAGACATTGCTACTTGATGAAGAAATTGTTGCATCATCTGCTAACATGTTAGTGTTTGTATCACTGATCATTGATAAATAAAAGAAAGAGGGGGGGACACAGTACGGAGCCTTGTGGAACACCATGCCTTATATAACATGGGATAGAGTGGACATTTCCCATAGAGACTGGTTGCTTCCTATTATATTAATATGAATTAAACCAATTTTTTGTATGGTTATGAAATCTATAAAAAAGTAGTTTACTTAGGAGAATATCATGAGAAACCAGATCAAAGGCTTTCTTAAAGTCTAGAAATATTTTGCCAGTTAGATTGCCATTATTCATTTCTTCCAGCCATTGATCAGTTAATTTTGTGAGAGCTGTCTGACATGAATGTTCTTTGTGGAAACCTGACTGTTCCTTGTGGAAAAGGGAAAAGGTATTAAAGTAGTTATAAATCTGTTTTGCTATGCAAGGATACTTTCCATCAAGTCTGGTCAAACTCTATTCAGTGGTTTGGAGAACAAGTCATTTAAAAGTTTTCTAATTTTAGTAATGGTGGTCTTATTTGAAGGCAGATCGACATCATGGTAAAAATTTGCAAGGCCTTCATGCCAGGATGTTTTATTTCAAATATGGTCAAATTCTATCTAGCGGTTTTGGAGAAGCCATTTAAATGTTTTCTATTTTTAATAATGGTGGCCATATATGATGGTGGATCAACACTAGCCTTATGGCCCGATGAACTAAAAACACAAATGAAAATTTTGTTTTTCAGTTTGTTTTCATCAAAATCTTGATGACAAGAAAACAGACAAATCTTAATTTTTCCAGACCTCTTTAGGAAGATTTTAATCTGTTGCTAAGATCAAATTAAGTTTAGAATACAATATCCCTCCCACCCACATTATTCAAAATCTTTAGAAACAAGACATCAGCCTTGAACTTACCACAGCTATCCCTAATGACCAGATCACAGCCCTCCTGTAGCCAAACCTCAAGCTGATGGAAAGGATTCTGTGTTAATGTATACTGCTGACTTGACAAGGTGGTCGTTGAATCCTGCAGGGACAAACAATAAATGTAAATGCAATACTGAAGTTTCTTTATTCTGAATAAACATAATCATTTACCTCTGAACTTTAAGTAATGCCCATTTTCAAAACAAGTGTACGCCTTTTTATGAACAAACCTGTTCAACAGATAAAAGACTCCAAGAGGGTGGAGACTCGAAAATCAGGCTTGAATTTACTATGCTCGTATGCAATAGTATGAATGGGACATTTGACCTCTTGACTGGACAAACATTGTATAACATACATGGCCCTAGACAAATATAAACATGCAGCTAGGTGTTGATGTTTACCTACCTAATTGCATTTAGACTCCATGTTAATTGGTTGCACAAACAGTCAGACAGGAACCCAGTTTGTCAACTACAAGGCTTTTACTGCATAACATTTTAAAACCTTTGTAACTTCAACATCTCTCATTCAATTTTTATGAAATTTTCACCACATACCTGAAAGTCTTATGCCGATCACCTTGATTTTTTTTGTTAGCACGCTATTAAGCAGGCAAAGCATTCTCCTTTTACTGAGTGGTCAATTCATTATTAGTCTCCTTGTTTAAATACATGAGGTTCAATCAACTATGTTTCCTTACTCCTTTAAATATGGTATGGGCTATAAATGGCAAGGACAATCATTTCATTGGAATACTGAGAAAATTAAGGTATTACAGCCTACTACAAGATCTGAACATGAAATGCTAAATGTATTACTAACAACAATGTTCTGGTTATAGCAGAAACGAATATCCAAACATTCAAATCAGAATACTTTTTTGCAAATATTCAAATAGAAAATTTGTACCGTATATACTCGCATACAATCCTATACCAACTGCAAACTGCATAGACCCAGATCTGCCGTCGCAAAATGCACTGGAAGATCTGGGTCTATGTCGTTTGTAAGGACTAATCAGTAGAACAAACAACATAGACCCTGATCTGCCCGCGCATTAGGCGATGGCAGATCAGGGTCTATGTTGTTTGCATTTGGACTTGGATTATACACGAGTATATACAGTAATTGAATATTTGGTTGTTTACTAAGTGAATTTGACAGCATTTATAAAAGAAACAAACAATGCGAAATGTAAACTATGCAACTCTGAATTAATTAGCTTACAAGGGAACAACTTCAATCCTACAAAGTCACCTGAAATTCAAACTATAACTCACAAAATTAAGGTAATCATAATGTCAAAATTCTGAACAATCATTTTCTCACAACATCAACATTTCTATTCATTATACTCTGGACAAGATCATCTGTAATACGGCAAATTAATGAAGAACATGGTATAAAATAGGGGTCATATCAAAGTCAACCAAGCCTTTATCTAACACTCAACCTGAGATCCAACAAATTTCTGAACTGTTGTTAAGCATTCATTATCTCAGGAGCAATTGTAGTCAATCTCGCAAACAATTACAACCCCATCATCTTACCTCAAAAAGTTAATTCGAACACATTTCCACATTTGGTCTTTTATCCAAATTTTGCAGTCATTACACAGCTATGGAATTACCTATATGCTTAAAACCCATTACTATCCATTTCTTTATTTTGTTAAAAGTCAGTAAGGGACAGACCATTTGATCTTCGGGAGTTGGGGGAGGGACTGTGATTTTCTTTCGAGCTGGGGTATTTTTTTTCTTTTACCTCAAGATTTTTTTTTTCAACAAATATAATGGATATAGTATTTTTCTTTTTTTCTTTCTTTCTATAAATCTGAGCAAGAATATCTGTTTTAAACTATTTGAGAGCTGCAAATTGAAGAAAGAAATTCCCAAGCCTCACCACACTCTCAAAAATGAAAAAATGAAAATGGTCAGTCTCTAATGCAGATGACTGCTTCATATTAATAAGATGTACATCAGGCATGTCAAACTCAAAGCCTATTGAGGACCGCACAAACGAAAACTGATAGCTTTCAGGGCCACCAAAGAAAATACTTCTATTGGAAAGTCGTAATAAGATACTTTATAAACATGTAGTCATGGGCTGCAAAAAATTTTGATAGGACCGCATGTTTGACATGATTGATGTACATGGTCAGTTGGCATGACTTTGGAATAAAACCATTTAAGTTGAAGGTGACAACAGTTTGCTGGTATAATATAGCTTGCTACTCTCCAATTTTGCTGCACATTAGTACAAAACCATAGATAACAGAATATATTCTAATTTGTGCACGGATTATTTAACTATTTCTTTCTTATGCCTTTCTAAAAATGACTTAACTGTTGGTTGGAAATCGCTCTTTACCCATGAAACCAAAATGGACTACTCCCAAACTTGGCTGAGGCAGGGAACTAGTTTCCAGGTACCTTGCCCTGGTAGAGGTTAAATTATAACGTTTACAGAAGCCAAAGGGCATTTCACACACCTATTGCGATGTACATCTTACATAACATCAGGTCAATACCCATGTATGTGTTTCAGTTAAAATAATTATTTATCAAGCCCGAATATGACTTATGGCTTAGCAGAAAATCCCAATATCTGATTTGGGCATTTTATACTGTTGGTCAAAGAGTCTCTAACATCAGACATGTCCAACAGATACTTAGTATGACAAAATTTCAAAGCCCTGCAATCAATGTATCCAAATGTCTGTGTGATTTTGTTTGTGAACAAATCACTTGCCAGAGAAACTTGCAAGCTAGTCCCCATATTTAACCGAACAGGAAATTGCGATTATGCCCTTTACCATCAATCTTCAACACTAAAGGAATGTTTATGTTTGTACTAAGTTTAAAGCCAAACAGGGAAAAAACAGGGAACATAACACCTATACATGTGTATTCATTTGATTTTTGCTTTGAATCCTCAAAAACATTTACTCAAGACCCTTACAATGTAAATTAATTAGATTCAGATGACTTTGGGACCAACCTTTACATTTTCAGGGGTGGTATGGGTAGGAGTTGGTGGGGGTGGTTGACCCAGAATTTTTTTTTCTTTTACCTCAAGATTATTAATTTTTTTCAACTAATATAATGGCATAATAGTTGGATTTTTTTTTTGGGGGGTGGGGTGGGATTAATGCGATAAGGATATTTTTTCAAGCTATTAGAGAGCTGGAAATTATTTTCTTAAAAAAATGCCCTCCCCCCTCCGAAAATTAACTGGTCGGTCCCTTACTTCAGTGTTTTCAATAGAAAACAGCTCGATGGGGAGTGGGGATGTCAAAAAATATCCAAATAAACAAAGATAAGTCCCTCTAAGGGACTGATGCTTACTGGGCGAAAAGAATTTCCAGGAATTCAAGATAAGACCATTTCTTCCTTTTAACTGCTATGACCAGTAGAGCTAAAAACTTGATGGATTTTATACCATTATTAATACTGATGATTTTTCAAATTGATCTGATACCTTTATTAACATCGACAAACATTCAAATCCAATCCAAATACATTTAATGAATATTCGAACAGAAAAATTTGGTATTTGTTTCAACTGTAGTTATGCTATCAAGGACTTAGTTTAGCCTTTAAACTACAATATCACACATTTCTTGTGACTATCATCAAGATAACTTGTGGTATCTTAGACTAGGCTGAGGATATTGGACAAAAACAACACAGCAATGACTATGGAATAAATGCATAAATGAATGAATGACCTAATGAATAAAAGTGACAAAATATGAAGACAAAAAATATAAATGCAAAAGATTGAAAATCTATGATCTTCTTTTCTGTGAAATATGATTTTGGACATAATTGTTATACCAGTACCTCATCTGAATTATTACAATTCATCAATTACTCACCAGTTCCGAAATGATAATAACATATAGAGTGACTATAGCAATGGAAGCATCACAAAGGGCACTAATATTCGCTCCATAAAGGGTCCCCACTCGCCAATATTTGCTCCATAAAGGGTCCCCCACTCGCTTACATTTGCTCCATAAAGGGTCTCCACTCACTAATATTTGCTCCATAAAGGGTCCCCACTCACTAATATTTGCTTCAGAGGGCCTTGAACAGAGGAACTTGGGTTGAGAAACAAAATTTAGGAAATTGGCATTCATGGACCATGACTCTCCTAAATGATGACATCAAATGCTTGAAATTCAAATTCCTTCCTGTCTCAGCAATATAACCGGTGTCCCATGTAAAAGATCAATATGGGCTATAGAACTCCATCAAAAAGAATTAATGAGGTAGATGAGACAAAATCCATAAAAGAAACATAAAACTATGTTCACATCAGCTGCATCAGAATATGCTGAATGGTTCTTCAGCCATACTGATTATAAGCGCCATCTACTGCAAAGATAAAAAGTTGATCGACAAGGGCCATAACTATGTCTGAAATGGTACAGATGAGACAAAATGAAAATAAAGGCACATCTTACCAAATTTCATGAGAATGCTCAATAGTTCTTGATCTATACAGATTGCAAAGACACAACTGAAGTTTCCATAAGATAAGAATTTACATGACAAAAGGTCACATGTAAAAGGGCCATAAGTCTATCCAAAATGGAACTGATGAAATAGAACCCACAAAAGGCACAATGAAGACTATGAGATAATACTCATACAAAATTACATAAGAATATTCGAGTAGCTCTTGAGTGATGCTGGTTACAGGCAACAGTGTTGCACCTTAAGCACCTCCTGATTGTGGGTTTCCCACAATTTTTGTCTTACGTGCCTCAAATCTTTACAAGATTTTCAAGACGGTTGTTGTGGTGGCCATACTGGATTTAAGATCAGCACCATTTCTATTTAGGACCAACAAGTTATCATAGGAAATCTTTGGGTTTTCATGATGGCTGCCATGGTGGAAATATTGAATACCATACAAATTCTTCTGGTGAAAACCTCATGTTGATATGACTTTCCTTTAGAAGGAGTAGCAATAAAAAGGTTTTCAAGATGGCTGCTGTGGTGGCCATATATGATGTCTGATCATCACCATTTTCATTAATTAGGACCAAATAAACATCATATTTAGTCTTTTGCCGAAAACCCTATATCAATATGACCATCCATCCAGAAGTAGTGATAACAAAATGTTTAAGATGGCCACCATGGCAGCCATATTGGATGTCAGATCGGCACCATTTTCATTTAGGATCAACTAGACATCATAAGGAGTCTTTTAATGAAACCCCATGTCAATAAGATCATCTGTTCAGGAGAAATAGCAATAGCAAGATTTTCAAGATGGCCACCATGCCAACCATACAGGATGTCAGTTTGGTACCATTTTCATTTAAGACCAACTTGACATCAAAGGAAGTCTTTCAGTAATAACAGCATGTCAATATGACCATCCATTCATATGAAGTAGCAAAATAACAAGATTTTCAATTGGCCACCATAGTGGCCATACTGGATGTCAGATCAGCACAATTTTCATTTTTTAGGACCAACTAGATATCATAAGAAGTCTTTTAGTGAAATCCATGTTGATATGACCATCCATTTAAGAGTAGTAGTGATAACAAGATTTTCAAAAAGGCTGCCATCACGGACATACTGGATGTTCTAGGTGTGCCATTTTTAATTAAGACCATGTGGCATTTTTAATTAAGACCAACTAGATCTAGGGATGAATGTGTGTGTAAAGTTTCATGGCTATAATCCAGGTATTTTAGGAGAAGTAGTGTTAACAAGTTTGTTCAAACATGCAGACCTTGGATGATAGATGACAGACAACAGACAATCCCATAAGCTCTTCTGGTCTATGACCAGCAGAACTAAAAATGGAGTTGACGAGACAAAGTCCACGAAAAGCACATTTAGGTCTATGAGGCAATATTTACATCAAACTGCATCAGAATATGCTACATGGTTCTTCAGCTATGACAGTTACAAGCAACATCTCAGGTGAAGATATGAAGTTAATCAACGAAGCCAAAACTCTATCCAAAATGGAGTTGACAGGACAAAACTCATAAAAGGCATATATTGGTCTATAAGACAAGGTTTTTACCAAATTGCATAAAAATATCAAAAATGGAGTTGACAAGAAACAAGTGACCCAAGCGGGCCTGATGTTGCTCATCTGTCTCACGTAACTTAACAGTTGATCTTTTCACTAAACAGGCTTATGTAGTGGTGTAAGAACACAATTGCTATGTAAACTATCTCCCAAACTACATATCATCTTCATTTTACCTATTTTACTATATACTGATTAAAATTCTTTCCAAAGGTAAAATTAATATGCACATTTTCTTGCTCATAATTGAAGTCATCCAAGATTCTGATGATAATAAACCCAATAGACCAAAAATCTGGCTTCAAGAGTCATATGAAGCCTAGTCAATCAGATGCAAGATCACCCCATTAACATGCATCGATCTGTACGTCCAGTTGTATTATCTATTTGTTTCATCATGTACATGTATGCAACAGTAGGAAACAACATCATGATGATCCTAAGGACATTTTAACTAAATTGTCAGATATATTCAATAAAGAAATATCTTAAATATTGAATCCTGTCATAATAAGCAGTAGAAGAGACACAGCAAATGAACCAATCACAAGTTGGATGAGGTACAGCATGCACATTATAATAGCAGCCAGCTGTTCAGTAACCTAACAGGTAGATAGGTGGAAAGTTTGAGTTTTTAAGCATTTTGATTAAATGGCAGCATTTCGATTATTGTAAACTGTGTACACATTGAGACATTTTTTTTTAAACTTTGCAGCCTTAAAACTTACCACATATGACAACATAATGCACAGGCCTAACAGAAAGCAAACAAATTATAGTATTCTTGGTATTTCAAAAACTGCAGGCACAAACTATTCTAACATTCTAATTATTCTATTTTTTCTGACTATAAATTGTGAAATGGTCTCCAGCCTTACTATGTACGCAAAATAAGGAAAAGTGGTGTCCAAACACAATTTCTTTTGCATTTTCCTCAAACACCTGGAGAAAATGAAAATATCATATACTTATTTCACTGTCATGCTGAATCAATAGCTGAATGTATATATGACAGTAATAAGATTATATAGTGTTTGGTTATAGACAGACTTTTCCCCCATTAATTATGGCAGGAAAAATGCATTCAATTATGGTAGAAAAGGGCAGCAAACGGCCTGTGCCACTATCATCAACAGGCAAAATAAATTGATACTTACCAAACTTTGCTGTCATGTAATTTAGAGTACACACCATAAATTAGATTTATTTCATCTAATTAAATTAGATGCACATGTAACTAGTGACAAGCTCTTTACAGAATAAAGCTTATAAAAACTGTACAATACACTCTCACTATTATGCTTTTCGAGTCATAAAAGTGGACCACCTTATAGGTAAGGTCATCTTAAATAGAGGTATTTTATACATAATATTACTATTAAATAATGAAATGGGATCCATTATGATACATGCCTTATAATAGGGAACACCTCATAATGAAATTGGACACATAACCAGTGATCTGTCTTATAAAAGAGAACACCTTATTGTGAAATGGGATCCATGACCATACATGCCTTATAATGGGGAACACCTTATAATGAAATGGGATCCATGACCATAACTGCTTTATAACAGGGAACACCTTATAATGAAATGGGATCCATGACCATACATGCCTTATAACAGGGAACACCTTATTGTGAAATGGGATCAATGACCATACATGCCTTATAATGGGGAACACCTTATAATGAAATGGGATCCATGACCATAACTGCTTTATAACAGGGAACACCTTATAATGAAATGGGATCCATGACCATACCTGCTTTATAACAGGGAACACCTTATAATGAAATAGGATCAATGACCATACCTGCTTTATAACAGGGAACACCTTATAATGAAATGGGATCCATGACCATACCTGCTTTATAACAGGGAACACCTTATAATGAATTGTGATCAATGACCATACATGCTTTATAACAGGGAACACCTTATAATGAAATAGGATCAATGACCATACCTGCTTTATAACAGAGAACACCTTATAATGAAATAGGATCAATGACCATACCTGCTTTATAACAGAGAACACCTTATAATGAAATAGGATCCATGACCATACCTGCTTTATAACAGGGAACACCTTATAACTAAATAGGATCCATGACCATACCTGCTTTATAACAGAGAACACCTTATAATGAAATAGGATCCATGACCATACATGCCTTATAATAGGGAACACCTTATAATGAAATGGGATCCATGACCATACCTGCTTTATAACAGGGAACACCTTATAACTAAATAGGATCAATGACCATACATGCCTTATAACAGGGAACACCTTATAATGAAATAGGATCCATGACCATACATGCCTTATAATGGGAAACACCTTATAATGAGGCAGCTTATAGTGCGAGTACTGTATCTGCTCAATCAAGAATAATGCACACTCGACTGTAAAGTGCACAGATCCTGATATGTAACAGCATAATGCACCAGTGGATATGAGTCTACCAATACACTGTTCTCTCTACTTTTGGGTTTCAAGCCAACAGCCTACACCCTAATCTCCATAATGTGTAGCACAGATGCATGTCTCCATAATGTGCAAGAGAGGCCCAGGTCTACATAATATGCAGCATAGACCCCAATCTATAATGTGTAGCCTAGACCCAGATCTCCATTATGTGCATTCTAGACCCAGATCTCCATAATGTGCAGCAGATCTCCATAATGTGCAGCATAAAACCAGATCTTCATCACATGCATCACAAAGATGTCAATGATATGCAGCATAAAACCAGATCTCAATAATGTGCAGCACAGACCCAGATCTACATAATGTGCAGCATAGACCCAGATCTACATTATGTGCGGCATATACCTAAATCTACATAATGTGCAGCATAGACCCAGATCTACATAATGTGCAGCACAGACCCAGATCTACATAATGTGCAGCACAACCCGCTTATAATGCAGAGTCAGGCATGGATTTCATTTTTGTGAACTAGAAAATACCCCCAAAATTGGCCCCTATTTGTTAAATGTGAAAAAAATCTTGATCAAATTTAGTAAATGAAACCTTGATACATCGCTTGTTTTATCGTCAAAAACAGTGGTTATTAACTGGAAATTTGAATCAACATCATGAAATTGTCAACTTTTAATAAGAAGTCATATATTTTATTCAATTTTCTTTCCAAACAATATTCTCAGTACATGGTAAATAACAATATTCGACAAAATTTTGATCCATGATAATGTCACTAATGCCTACTGGTGGCAACACTTAAAAAATAAATACCAATTAAAATAAGTTTCGTCAAGTGAAATTTGTGTTTTAGTTCTATCTTTAATTCAGTTTCAATGTAATGATCATAAATGCAATATGCCCTCTTGTATTCAAATGTGAAAAATATTCAACCATCACAGCTATGTCTGCGAGCGTTTCCATGAGAACCTAATTAAGTGCCGACCGTTTTTTGATCTCCGACTGGCGTTAGTACTTGTTTTGTTGTTACACTCAATTAAAAGCAGACCTGCTTTGCCTTATGACGTTAATTATGTCTTTTGTATCAAATAAAATATAAGGGGTGGAATAAAAGAAAAGTTAATAGGCATGCAAATCCTATCTGTGTAAGTGCTAGCAGTCATGGCCGTGTGTCAGGTCAACTCATTTAAACTGATCAATCGAACACTGTTATAAATATTATGTAAGTAATATAATTAACCTACCTTAAATTAGCCTACTCATTCACAAATTTGATCAAAGAAAGTCAGGCAACCAAGCGAAATGAGTACTTGGTGAATAAAAAGCTGTTTCACAGATATGGTTCATTACGGAGAAGTGAGTTCTAGAGTTTGTATTGAACTTAATATTTTTAAATTGCCACTCAGAGATTTCCTCAAGGATTTGAAGAAGTTTCACTATTAGTAGCAATGAAATTATGGCATCAATATTGTTAATTAATAGAACAATAAATAAATCGAGTTTCAATGTTGATGGTTGTTTCACGAAATAAATGTCCCAAGTTTTTGAAAAAAAGGAATGCAATTATAAAACAAGTATTCAGCCATTAAACAGCCCCGTTAGCACCGAACCGACTCAAACTGCAGCTTTCTTCATGTCCAGCAGGGATGGCATCCCCTTCTTAACTTTGTTGAGGTCCCTCGGTAACTTGCACCCTCACTTATAGTGCAGTCTATGTTTTTGAACCCCGTTGTGCGCGAGTTATATCGAGGGAGAGGTATAATATGCAGCAAAGACCCAGATCTCCATTATTTGTGTGCACAGAATCAGATTTCCTTAATGTGCAGCACAGACCCAGATCTTCATAACACATTTGCAGATCTGGCTCTACAATGTTTGCAAAATGAATATACATAATAAGCAGAGGCTTAGATACAGTACTCCCTCACTATAAGGAACCTCAGTATAAGGCAGTCCCTCGAATAAGGCAGATATGGTCATGGATTCCATTTTATTATTTAAAATAAACATTATGTATAAATTAAATCAATATAATGCAACCTGACCTATAAGGCAGTCCATTTTTAAGGCTCCCATGAATAGCATTTATAATAGTGAGGAAGTACTGGTATTGATCCGTCTGTGATGAAACATGCAACTAAAATCTGATAGACTAATGGATCAATAAATGGAGGCAGAATAAGAACATGTGAGAAGGGATTAAAGGCTCACTGTTGTCAATCATCTTCAACAGCAAATATAGAGAGAGAGTGAACACATACAGAGATGGACTGCTTGTTCAATTTCTAAAGATTCTTTATGTGTATAATTTTGATGATCTGACACATCTCACTCATACTAATTAAACCAGGCTTGGTAAAATGGTTAAATGTGGATAAACCAATGATCACACATATCATTCCTTTTCCTTTATTTATTTTATTTATTTTAAGTACTTTGGTCCAAACCATTTACAATGCCACAAATGCAGCTAAAAAGTTTACTGCCGCTACAATGTAAATTGCTTCAAATTTAATAATGTATTTAGTACCATAATTCCTTTAAGGCAGCAGAGAGAGAGAGAGAGAGAGAGAGAGAGAGGGAGGGAGGGGTGGGTGGGGATCTTTTAGAATTTAATACTGTATATAAGCCCTACCATTAGATAACCCATTTCCAGGCTTTTAAACTGTACCAAAATTTTCACTTCTTTAGAATCAAGATTTCTTGAGGGCAGCCAAGAGTGTGAGATAGAGAGAGAAGTTGAGAGAGCCTTAAAGAAATTAGTTTCAGATTAAACTGAATGGTGACACCTGAAGTGAAATTACCTTTGAGACAGTGTATTTTGACAAGCAAAATATACACAGCACCTGAGTGATTAAAAAACTCTTGATCTCACAGCTACTTTTTTTTCTTTAAAATACAGATCAAGTCCTGGGTAAAGATGTAATATCATTAATTAAACCTGTTACTCTGAATATTATAGTGTGCGATTCTGCTTGCAGCTTATTCAAAATCTAAACAGAACTGGGTTATCTTTTTTCATCAAAAGGATAGGGTTATTAATGTATAGCCTCTAGGTATTCTGTGTATACCTGTGCTGCAGGGGAAAAAGTGAGAAATTTCTCTAAGCTTAATGTATAGTTTACAACAAATAAACACATAGGAACCACTATTAGTTAAAGTAAGGAAAGACAATCTGACAACCAACACCTTTACGAGAAACAATTATGTATATAAAGTTTACGAGATGACTCCATATGATTTAATTTGTATTTAAGTTTACTTGTGTCTAATATGCATTCTGTCTTTCAAAAGCATGTCGTACACAGTGGCATGTGTGAGCACTTGTGTCTGTGTGCATGTGCATGTGTGTATGTGTCAAAGACTACTGACACTGGCAACCTCTCATCATTGTCAATATGACTATGCACCTCTCCTATCATATCCCATGACTATGCAACTCTCTTACTGAATCTCATAACTATGCACCTCTTACAGAATCCCATAACTATCCACCTCTCTTATTGAATCCAATGACTATCCACCTCTCTTACCAAATCCCATGACTATGCAACTCTTACTGAATCCCATGACTATGCACCTCTCTTACAGAATCCAGTAACTCTCCACCTCTCTTAACTAATCCAATGACTATTGACATCTCTTACCAAATCCCATGACAATGCAACTCTTACTGTATCCCATGACTATGCACCTCTCTTACTGAATCCAATGACTATCCACCTCTCTTAGAATCCCATGACTATACACCTCTCGTACTGAATCCCATGACTATGCACCTCTCTTATCAATTCCCATGACTTTGAACCTCCTTATCAAATTCCATGATTATGCACTTCTTTTACTGAATGTCTGACTTATTTTTACATGCTGTATTATAACTCACAACAGCTGGACTTTGTTAAGGTTATATGTGTATACTAACACTATGAATCTATTCATATACATATCAAGATTAGTGTGCGATTCAAAGATGATTTCAAGATCAATGGTAAATGTCCATACAGATAGATTCTGTATATATATATGTAAATTCAATAGGATATCAGTTATGTTCATCCATTATTCCTTCAAGCGCTTTTGCATCATCATGCTGGATGCTCTTCAGGTAGATACATTATACTTTCAAAGTATTTTTGTAAATCAACAATTTGATGTCATTGTTATGTCAATTACATCATTGCTTATAGGGCAAGATATAAATAACTTCTTAACATCTATACATATTGTATATAAAAAAAACACTTGTACAAATTTATCTCTATACATGAACCAGCACATGGACATATTCACTTTTACACACACACACACAAGCATGCACACACGTATGCATGTGCACACACACACACACACACACACACACACACACACACACACACACACACACACATATATACTGGTTTTTCTCATAAGAGTATTACCTTGTCTGAATCAGAATCTTGATGAATGATTCGAAGGAGAGCTTTCTTTTCCTCAATTTGTGAGTCAAGGGATTCCATAGAGCTTCGATGTGTTCTCAATGACAGTGGATAATGTCTAGGACTAGACAATGACATTGACTCCTCTGAGATCAAGGACATTTGTTCCACAAAAGAGCCTTGTCCTTTGTCACTCCGAGAATCAAAATTTGTCCAGATCTCATTGTCTACTGAAGCTTCACTATCACTAGATTGCACTGATATATCAGACAATTTTCGAGGATTTGGACTAAAGACAGACATTCCTGATTTTGTTTTACAATCAAACTCTGATGAATCACTGTCAATACTAGACACTTCCGACAATTCATCCTTTGTCAAAAGATTAGTGGTTGATGCAGACTTTGGCTCAAATCCTGCAACTCTTAAATTTATGCTACCAATATTTTCTAGAGAACTACTCAGTTTGTCTCCTACATCAAGACATTTTTCATCACCCTTCCACAATCGTGAGAACCATTTCTTCTTCTTTTTATGATGTCTAGACATGATCTCAGAAGCAGATGATAAGACTGGTTTTGATGAGTCTTTGTCCATTCTTGATGTTCTTCATCTGAATTCCTCAGTTAACAACTGCTGTTGAATTTTCATTTCATGGAAGTTTCTAATTTTGTATGTCTGGCATCAATTAGACAGGCTCCCAGTATCATCTCTACAACAAATTAGAGCACAATGCTCCAAATTAATTTAGGGTTTGACTTTTTATTGCCCGTATCAAAGTCAAAGTTTCTACTCAATACCTGAAATTTATACCACTACAGTTTTAAAACTATTAATCTGGTTCAAACGTCACCAACATAAGTCTTAAAGTTAAGTCTAGAATTAAGACATCTGATTGACCAATTATAAATCTAGTGTTTTCCCTACAGCAGAATGTGCCCCTCTAAAGTTCAAAAAGGAGTTAAATAAAGGACACAAAGGCTATGACAAGAGTCCCTCAAAGAGACTGATGCTCTACTGTCCAAAAAGAATTTCCAGGAATTCAAGATAAGACCATTTTTTTCTTTATCATTTAGGACAAACCAAACACCATTAAAAGACTTTTAGTTAAAACCCCATGATATTATGACCGTCCATTCAGGAGAATTAGTGACAAGATTTTCAATATGTTTATTGTGGCAGCCATATTGTATGTTTGTGGGGCACCATTCTGATTTAGCACCAACCAGATATCATAAGAAGTCTTTTATTGAAAAAACCATTTCCACATGAACTTCAATTCTGCAGAAATAGTTATAACATGATTTTCAAAATGGCCACCATGATGGCCATATTGAATGCCAGATGGGCATCATTTTCATTCAGAACCAACTAGACACCATAAGAAGTCTTCTGGTGAAAACCCCATTTTGATATGACTTTCCATTTAGAAGGAGTAGCTACAAGAAGATTTGCAAGATGGCTGCCATGGTGGCCATATTTGAGGTCAGAGAGCTGCTCCATTTTCATACAGGACCAACTAAATATCATAATTATTCTGGTGGAAACCCAATGTCGATATGACTTTCCATTTTGGAGAAGTAGCAATAAAAAGATTTTCAAAATGGCTATCATGGTGGCCATACTGGATGTCAGATCTGAACCATTTTAATTTAGTACCAACATGACATCATAAGAAGTCTTGTGGTGAAAACCCAATGTCAATATGACTTTCCATCTAAGAAGAGTTGCAATAAGATTTTCAAGATGGCTACTGTGGCAGTCATATTGGATATCAGATCTCAACCATTTTTATTTAAGACAATCTAAGTACCATAAGAAGTCTTCTGTTGAAAAACCCATTTTGATATGACTTTCCATTTAGGAGTAGCTACAAAATGATTTTCAAGATGGCTGCCATGGTGGCCATATTTGAGGTCAGATCAGCACCATTTTCATTCAGGATCAACTAAATATCATAATTAGTCTTCTTAATCCATTTAGGAGGAGTAGCAATAAAAAGGTTTTCAAAATGGCTGTTATGGTGACCATATTGGATTTCCGAACAAAACCATTTTTATTTAGGACCAATAAGACATCATAAGAAGTCTTCTGGTGAAAACCCCGTGTTGATATGTCTTTCCATTCAGGAGAGCAGCAATTTCAAAATTTTCAAGATGACTGCCATGGTGGCCATAATGGATGTCAGATCAGCACCATTTTCATTTAGGACCAAATAAACCTTAAGATGACTGTGTGGGTGTAAAGTTTCATGGCAAACCTCCAAGTAGTTTTTTTGGAGCAGTGATAACAAACTTGTGTTAACAAATGGATGAATGTTGGACAACAGATGACAGAAAACAGACAACAGAAAACAGGCCTTCCCATAAGTTCTTGTGGTCGATGACCAGTAGAGCTAACAAGCTAAAACACGCCAACAAAAAAAATTTTGATCATGAAAGGATTTTTCTTTAAAAAAAAAATACAGGAGACACATAACTGGCCAAATGGTGTTCAAATATCAATCCTAAATGCAAAAAGAACATGTGATGCATCAATCAACATTGACTGACACTAATATGATACTTATACTGTATTTGGTTTCACACAGCCAAAGGCCAATCTGTAAATATTTGAATGAACCTGCAACAAATACCATATTAATATACCAAAAGTCAACTTGCATATTCAAAAAGTTCTTCATTTCATATCAATATGCTTGTAATTATTGAAACAATTTCCATTGCATTTCAAAAGATAACAAAGTTCACGAGTTTTACCACCTGCTTAAAACTCCCGAATATCTAACCTGCCCATGTTGTGAAAACTGTTCTGTTGGCTGACCTTGTCATGCCTGGCAATACATTTAGTACAAGTAAATATCATTCATGCTTGAAGCCATGCATTAAATTTCAGTTCAGTGTTAAATTATGTATTCCTTGTCACATAAAGAAAACTGAAAAAGCATTACCATACTCTCTGTGATTGTTCGTACAGTCCAATTTTTCTTACACCATAAAAAACAATATTTTTTTGGGTTGTGTAATTTTGTGTGCAGAAATTTGTTTTCTTATCATGTTTTTGCGAAAATTTTTACTGATAAATTAGCTGAAAATTATTAATACTTGTAACCAATAATTGTCCATACACCAAGATAAAAACAAAATGTGTACAAAAAATTAAGTATGATACAGTAAATTCTAAATTAAATGTCAAGGTGACACTGCTTCTTCCCAAGTAACTGTAGGCATATCAAATAACCTTTTCTATTCTTGAGTAATATTCCAGCCACAATCGCTGAATAAAATGATGTGAATATGTAAATAATAGAGGTCCACAACGTAGCTGAGTTCTAAAAAACTAACTGCGTCACCCTCTATAAATAAGCTGTTATGATTATTATTATTATTATTATTATTATAATAAATACAAAATAAATCATTATCTGATGAGTAAACTATTTTGTAATACAACACTTAAATGAAACACTTTTCCTTCATTAATAATTAACTTAAAATGAGGTTCAATCCAATAAATGTCAGTGTGCTAATCAAAGTGATTTAGTCATCCATTATTCTCCATTATTCTTGTCATTACATACAGCTTATTGGACACATTTATGCAAGAAACAGATGTATAATCAAACTTTTGTCATGCAAAGCAGGCTAAAATGTTCATAAATATTACTATTCAATGTTTTGGTCTATATGTCACCGATTCTTGAACAGCAATTCAGATTATAAAATGTATAGTAATCAATAATGAATAAGATACTGAAAGATTCAAGGGAAAATAATTTCATATTTTTCTCGAACATTTAAAGTTCAATATTGTGTTTTGCTCAAATTCATTTCTAAAACAAATGGTACAATTTGGCACCATGCCAAAATATAGGAATTAAAAAATAAGACTTACGATTTCTACATAAAAAAATGTTTACAATCAAATTACCACTAGGTACAAAATGCAAAACCAAAGAATTCATATTTAGAAGTTAATCATTTTTGTCTGTTCAAGGACAACTTTAAAAACTGTGTACAAACTTCCAAACCTCATCATTTACATATTCTTATCAATCTGTCTTCTGAAAACATTTAAATTCCAGTTCTGAATTCACTATAATTATTACACATATGTTGAAACTGACTTGGCCCCCAGCAGGCTCAGGGACACAGAATAGGCTCAATGCACCCTCCTGCATGTTGCAAGAAATGCCTAATTGTGGCAAGAGCCATGGTGGTGCTGTGGTTATTGTGTTGTACTCGTGACCAAAAAAGTGCATCTTTGAATCCTAACAATGCAACAGCCTGGGTTGGCTACCGTGGCATGTCCTTGGGCAAGGCACTTTACTCCAAATGCCTCAACACTAAATAAAACTATGTATATTGCTGTGCCATACAACACCAAACCAAACCAAAACAAACCAAGCCTTACTATATAATTCTGCATAAACTCCAGATAATGACTGTAATGTCCCAAGCCAATATTTCAGTCAGAACATCATCTAATCACTTATACTTGCATATATCTTTTTACCATGGTCAATAACATACAGCTTGAGTCTGAATGAAACAAAATTTCTTAGAAAACATCAATTCTGGACTACACACTGTTGATCCAGAAACTTAACAATGATCTCCACTTATCCAATTTTTATAGTGTGTCTAGCCATGTCTAACTGTTGTTGAATTTAATTCAAGACTGACAAAATTTCCAACAATAGACTTCTTGCTGGAAGAGATTTTCATGCAATGACACAAAATTGTACTGGCTCAGCAAAATGTTAAAGTTGTT
Source organism: Margaritifera margaritifera (assembly GCA_029931535.1). Lineage (NCBI taxonomy): Eukaryota > Metazoa > Mollusca > Bivalvia > Unionida > Margaritiferidae > Margaritifera > Margaritifera margaritifera. Next base: position 2,891,280 of record JAQPZY010001511.1, read on the forward strand.
CAAAACTCAAAGACATCTGAGATTTCTAGAAAAGACGAAGTGGTGGCTCAGTGGTTAGCATGCTGGACTTGCAACCGAAAGGGTGCAGGTTTGAATCCTATTAATAGACCATCCCGGATCAGCTACTATGGTGTGTCCTTCAGCAATTTTATTCCAATTTCCTTGACACCAAATAACCTACTTGTTTTGCTGTGCAATGAAACACCAAACCAAACTAAAAGAAATTCCCATCTCTGCATATTTGCAGCATATCTGTAGTGTGGGTGAAAGAATTTGGAGCCATTCTTAAATAATGCTGATTGACTGTATCACAGTTGTCATCATATCCAACCTGTTGATCTCTTTAGTACTACTGATTTCCTATTTATGAGCTGAAGCATATAATTCAATTGTCACAGGAAATGATCAATCCTGCCTTTTTGTACATGTTAAGGCAAGGAAATGATCAATCCTGCCTTTGTGTACATGTTAAGGCCATATACAAGAACCCTTATGGGAAAAAGATTGAAGCTACAGACATTAGTTTCATTCAATTTCTGCTTCTATCATTAATAAATAAAACCATATTAACTGTCTAATAATAAGCTGATGCACGAAATTCAATTTTCACAGTAAATCGGTAATTCTTGAAAAAAAAATTAAATACCAAAACCCAAGAGAATCTCGTTTATATTATCATCAAATATTAAAAATGTCTAAAGCCACTAGACTAAAGCCTGGAATGATGAAATTAGGACTAAATTATGCCAATGATACTTCATGTGTATGTTTCTTTTTTCTTCTGCTTTTTCACCCAAGCAGTATTGTAAGATATACATCTAAGAATGGCCATGGTTACTGTACCTTGCAAACAGAAAACCTCAATTAGTCATGCCTCATTTAAAGGCTAAAAAAATAAAATGGTTACACCCATGCTAACAAATCAGAGCCATCCATCACGAAACTGAACATTTTGGGCAATAAATGTTACTCTAGACTTGGAAATCTTATTCCAAATATGTAAATGCATCCTTTAAACCAATTAGAATATTTTTGATTAAGATCTGGAATGGAGTAAAGTTCTATGATGGAAGGATCAGATTGTTCACAAGTATACCCATGCAACATTGCTTTTGAAGTGGGGTACAGTTCTATGATGGAGGGACCTGATTGTTCACAAGCACCCATGCACATTGCTTTTGGAGTGGGATAAAGTTCTATGATGGAGGGACCTGATTGTTCACAAGCACCCATTGTAACATTACTTTTGGAGTGGGGTAAAGTTCTATGATGGAGGGACCAGATTGTTCACAAGCACCTGTGTAACATTGCTTTTGGAGTGGGGTAAAGTTCTATGATGAAGGGACAAGACTGTTCAGAAGTACCCATGTTAACATTGCTCTTGCACAAGAAGTTAGGTCTGAGTATGAAAACAATCAATAAATCAATAAAGAATCAAACATAATTCTGATTTGTAAAGCTTCTCAACACTACAAGATTGATATCCCGATTTGCAATTTCATGCACTACATAACATGATCCCATGATTTGTCATTTGAATCTGACCTTGGGTAGCAGGATGAAATAATGCTAGAACATTCCTTATTTCACAATATGATAAAAGATATTTGAAAAGGACTATATTGAATAAGGGCCATTTTGTGCCCCCTATCCAATTTTCTTCATTTGACATATATTACAAGAATGAGGTAGTTTGTTTTAGTTTCTGGCATAAGTTTTGTGTTATCATGCTTTTTGACATAGAAACTATGTGTTAAAATATATCAAAGAAGATAGACAAGCTTTTCATCTTTTCCATGTAATTCTCACTGATACTGTCTATCCACAAACTATTCACTAAATTTAAAATAACATTATGTATTTTGATTATTTTTTTGGTATAAAGTTGCATAAAATAAAGTTATAATTTGTTAAAAATAACCAAAATAAACGCTAGTAACCCATGACGAATAAATCTAACTTACAAGTCAATATCAAACTATTCTAAGCTCCATTGCAAAAATAAGACAGTCACTGATCAAATCAAAACTGTACAAGTTTGAAATATTGCTTAATATGATTGATAATGAGGCCTTCTAGAATATTCTGAGTTCTCTTGTTCACCGAAAATATCGGTGTTTGTCCCCTTGTTCCTGGAAACTAAAGATGTTCTGTTTATAGTATTGGACTTAATTTTGTGGCAATGTACACACACACACACATACACACACACACACATGCACACACACATATTTTCACGTAGAATTGTTGTCCTTGCTCTATCTCCTGGATCTTGAAAATGAATGTTAATGTTCATTAGGTTGTTTCAAAGAAATCGATGGGCTGGTCTCTCCAGTATTAAAAAGTTTTTCAAAAACTCTTTCAAAAAATATTTTTTGTCGGTACATGAATCTGATACAAAACAAATGTAATACATGTTGAAATTAGTTTTTGTTGCTGAAATTAGTAAAAAGAAACATTTAAAGAAAACTTCAAGTTTAAAGATTTATATTCTCCATTCCATAACTTGGATTGTTTGTCTTATTACACAATCGCAGAAAACTAAATAAGTGGTCACTTGTTCATTCAAATAGCCTGTCACTGCTATAACCGCCTTCAAAATCTAGACACTTGATTATTACAATTGCTTTCATAATTCATGCACTTAGTCCATACATCACAAGTTAATGTTTGGATTTGTGTTTTCTTCCGTGTTCAGTTTAACTTTTATTGTTTTGTTTTCCTTGTTGTAAATATTGCTTTGTCAAGTGTGATCTCACTGCATTTACTCAACTGTTATCAGTGATAGGTATGAGAGTAAATGATACTGAATAAGGAAATGAACATCCAAGGGATGTGGCATACAGAAGCAAAATATATCTTTACATCATAAATGATATGTATTTTGTATCTCCCTCTCATGATTATACATACACATACAAAATACACACAGATGCACATGCTCAATGCTGTTACCTGTTAACAACTTCAAAGCCACATATGACAAATATACGCATGGCACCGAAAATATGCATGTATACTCATCATTTTATTCATTATGTAGGTGATTCATGTTGAGTTCGAAGGAATACTCTCTCTAATTAGTGATACATAATAACACTGTGAAACATTCAATAACACATCCAAATGCTACGTTATATATGCAGATGTACACGCATGCACAAACATCTCTCTCTCGTTCTATATATATATATAATGACTATATTTAAAACTTTAACACAGTCATCAATGCTGCCAACAATCCATCCATCAATCCGTCACTGTGATACCTATGTCTTGCCTGTCCTTCACTGGCAAGAAAATTTATTGCGAACAATTTAAGTGAAATGTCTTTACAGCAGACTTACAGCTAGATATATATATACACACTACATAATCGATTTTTTTCAAAATCCGGGGGTGGGGTGGGCAAATAACTCACATTGCCCCCCACCCCCTACGGAGACCAATGCATATGGTACATGTACCTATTCAAAGCAATGAAATCACAGTTTGTGATGTGGTATCCCCCTTCCAAACCCCCACTCCAAAAAATAAAAAAAAACAACTAAAATAAAACAGACCATTTAAACAAAATATAAAATCCTTTAAAAACGCCCCCCCCCCCCCCCCCCCCCCTGCCAAAAAAATAAAATAAATAAATAAAAAAAGAAAAAAAAAATTTTTTTGGACCACTGTGAAAGTAGATGGTGTCAAGTTGCTGGGCAGGCAGCAATTTCAAATACTGAATAGGACCTGAACCCAACCACCCATCCATCACCCCGATCCGTTAGAAGACTACCACCTCATATTCACTACTCATCCTCTGTGAAAATATAATTATTTGCAAGCAAATTTTGAATTTGCACTTGCATACATGTACATTAATTTGCATTATTTTAGAAGGTGAATCTCTACATGTTTCTTTTGCCAAATATTTATTTGCTTGAAGAAAATTCTGCAATTATTTAAACTTAGGTTCTAATCTGTAAATTTGGAGGTATTTGTCACATTCAAAATGTTAGTAACAAAAAAAGAGAAGAAACAAATATATTCCCTTCCGTGAATCAAACCTGGTTTTTTTCTGCTATTTGTGCAAGTACTAAAATTAAATAATTATATTGGATTACATGTTCAATCCAGAGTTTGACATCTTTAACTGACCACTGTAATATTTTTTCCTATATCTTTATAATTCTGTGCATAGTTTTGGAGAAAATGAAGTACCGTATACACATTTGCTATACGGCAGATTTAGTGCATATTATATAGTACATTTGAAAACATCCTTTTCTTGTGGACTCCACGGATGTACGGTACAGTATAGACCCCCCTCAACCATCACCTTTTTTTTCTCTCAAAGCGAAATGCTGTTAAAACAAGAAGAAAGATTGACTGAATTAAATCTTCTTAAATGTAATTTGGCTTTGACCTATACAGCAAATTGTATTTTAGGATATGTATGTGTGTGTATGTGTGAAGAAATGCACCCCAAGTAGACTCTACCATATGTTTAATTTCTCCCTCAATGATGGGTTGTCCCAAAATATAATTGAATATAAAACAATAAATCCTTTTGTTATACTTTATTTGTAAGCAAAAATACATCTACTTATATTCATCGTTTTGTTATGGCATCCTTAGTGTGATAAATTCGCAATGTTCAGGCACATTAAACAATAAAATGTTACTTAATATAGATGCCTCTCAGTTTGTTTTTGTTTTTTTAATCCCCTCTGGCGCCTCTAAAACAAAAAATAAAAAACAGCTATTTGCGCAAAGTAAGTTAAAATTTAGAAAGGAAAAAATAATGTCAGAAATAAATGAATAAGATTGTTTAAAATATCGTTTTGTTGTTTCTTCTGAATATTTTGAATACAATACAGGTAGAATAGAATAAAATGCAGTAGAAAACTAGTTTTATTTCTTTACACGTTGTGGAGATCAAGGTACCAACAGTGCAACAGGAACAAAATGCTAACGCTACGTAGACAGTAAAACTCATGAATGTTTGTTTTTTTGTTATCAGTGCAACCTTGCTACACGATATTCTGAAGACAAGTTTGCTTATAACAAAATACACAGTCTGCTGAAATTTCTTCGTGGAGCAACACTGCATTCATATCTAATTTGGAGTATGAACTTGCTAAACTCAGCATTTATTTTGCAATTTCAACACCAGACCATTTTCAAGGGTCGTTTTTTGCTATGAACTGGAGATCTACAAACATAATGAATGTATATGAGTCTCATTTTGATCTTAAATAATACAATTAGACAGAGTTATGAAATTGAATTATATTAAATTTTTTCTAAAAGGTGGGGGTGGGGTGGGGGGGGGCAGAAACTGCCTTTATTCAATATAGTCCTTTGCTCAGTTTTTGAACTACCGGTATTGAGCTTAATTCATCACTTCTTAATTCATTTGGCCATCCATATTAGTAGCTAGAGCTGTGATGTCATCTAGGTCAATCATGAAAAGCCTATATAAAATATCTCCTAGCATCATCCATACATTCCCCATTGGGCTTTAGAGGTAAGAGTACACACTGTCATGTGTTGATACATAATTCTGTTCCTTCAAAATCAATAATATCATAAATTAAAACTATTCTTGTGTGGGTGGAAACTGCCCTTTAATGTAATTCCCATTCCAGTTCATTACATCAACCTTCTCTCTTCCCATTCCCAATGAGGAAATGATGCTAAAATATTGCTCAAATGAGGAGACTTTTGACAAGGATTAAGCAGTCGAATCCACTTTTAAAAAAAATATAAGGCAGCAATGAAATTTGTCGTTTAACACAGCATTTTTTTTTAAACAGGAGAGTAGATATTATATCATATTCCCCAAATTAGTACATGTACTTTTACATCCAGAAATTCACAAGGTTTGAGTTTGCTACAAACAGGCTCCACTATAAAATGGTATCTTGTTACATACATCACTCCCTCATTATAATGTTGTCCATATATAGAAGCCATGGAGTATACCGCCTTATAGTGAGAATACGCCTTATAGTGAGACCATCTTATAATGAAGTACATCATACCTGTAGGTAATTTTACTGCGACATAATGAAATGGGATCCTGATGACCATACCTTCCTTATAAGAGGAAACATATTATCTTAACGGGCCCTACAGTTATGGAGTGATTTAAAATTTTTGTACTTTTAGTCCTAGCTTTGTGAAAACTAAGTGAAACATTTGCCAAGTACTGTAAATAATCTACACATCATTACGAAAAAATTATTTACAATCAATGACTCGTTCAAATATTTAACATGCTGTCTCCATGACAGATATTTCAAGATTTACAATTTAGTTTTGCTGAAAATTTACAAAGTGTTCAACAGTGAGGACACAACAAAGTTAACACATGTAATCATTTTCTAGGAAGGTAACAACTAACTCGTCAAGGCTGAATGCTGTAATTTTGCATCATGAGGTAGTACCTTTGTTCTAGGGTCTGTGACATCATCACGATTATTATTAGACCCAAGTGGGTGGTATTAGAGAAAAGAGGAAAGATGTAGCTTTACAATAATACCAAGTAATGCAGGCTTTCTACTCATGATATAAAATACAGTAAAAAAAGCGGAATTTATTCGAGAAGACTTTTATAGACAAAACACCACTTCCGGAACTGGAGCATGTGTCCAGATTTTAGACATCCTCTTGTTAGATCTAAAGCAGACAGTCTAAACATTACACAGACAGAAGATGAAACTTTGCAAAAATTAGGTTATGTCTAAGATTTGGGGAAAAAAGGTGGGCCTGGAGGCAGCGGCATACAGTAGCAAGAAATTCTGGGGCCCCCTCCCAATAAAAAAGTTGACTGATGGGATTTTAGGCGCCAATTGCCCCCCCCCCCCTCACCGTACGCAGTTCTGGGGGTGTCTTGGTTCATTGCTATGCCTCTGCCTGGAGGCAAAAATCCACATAAGCAAAGAAAAACAAACAAAACAAACAAACAAGTCCAATTTTCACCCATCTGCTCATGCATGGGTAAAATAGCCCATCCCATACAACTTCTACATATTTAAGTTGTTGGCAAGATGAAAGCCTCTCTGAATCTGATTGGAAGTAACAAGAAAAAATTTGTCTTCCACCCCCATCTCAAGTGAAAATGAAAATAATCTCCTGACTTTTGATAAGTAACTGTGACTAAGATTTTATGGTAGCTGTACTTTAGAAAGCAGCTGTAAAAACCATGTTTGTTTACTATGAATATGAAATTACCAGTATTTTCTAAAGACCATTATTAGAGAACACATATTCCCCATTATTATATACTGATAATTCAGAAATAAAATCTTACCCAATTGTAGTCACAAAGAAAAATCTGAAAGAATGCTTTCATCCATGAAAACTGTAGAGGAGAAACTTGCCAACTATGTGTACTGACTCGAAAAAAAGAAACTGTCATCCATTACTATCCAAAGCAAACATATTCTGATGCATATCCATATGAGCCACGATGTGAGAAAAGTCCCTTCATGCATAAACTTGGTGTTTTGAGATCTTTTTTTTTGGTGTGTTTTGAAAATAACAATCTTTCCTGAACATAATGCAGCTTATTTAATGCAAAAATTATGAATATTAACTGATATACAATAGTTTGAAGGCATGATGCAACAACATTAGAAATTCCTTCATATGATGTCAGTCTTTATATTGTACAAAGGGACGTTTTCTCACATCACATCCCATATGTGTATGTATCACTTGTTCTCATGATCTTCCAGAAAACCAAAAGAACAAATTATACTTAGCACATATGTATACAGTGATACAATGCAAGGACATTTCAAGACAATCTCTTCCCACATCGGAATATACCATTGTTACAGATCTGACCCATCATTAAGCTTCGATTACATTAGAACCTTTGACAGTGTAGTGGTATTTGTTTGTGTGCAAAATACGAGTTCATTGACTGATGGCTGCCCACTAATTTTACAATAGTTTTCCAAGCATCTAAAGGAGTCAACTCTTTCTGAAATCCATGAATTTTCAGGTCAGGCTGGTAATATTGGACCCACAGACATATTTACCCTTATTACTTCATCACGTGAAATCTTATTCTGGTGTTGCTGAAATAATTCCCCAAAGCATTACAGAGAAAAATCCACATTGAAAACAGTGTACATCCACGAAGAAATATTTAATTCCAGTTCTCAAGAATCTTATTGGGAATCACCATATTCTCAATAATCTTGCTGGGAATCCACCATATAAATAGTGAACTGCATTCATACAGGCTATAATTGCCAAACCTTATAATGGGCCCAGGACAAATCAATTAAATTACGCCAACCACAGAATGAATGAAATATGCAATACGTCTAAATGCATTCAGCAATATAATTCTGTGTGGATAATAGCATCAGTTAAGGATTCATTTATATCAGGATGTTTTTATAGATGTGCTGTGTTTGTAGAAATAATCCTTGGTTGTGACAACTTAACACTAGTGATGCTGTATATACAAGTAAAGTTGCTGCTGGGAAGAAACAAAGAAACAAGTGCTACTCCAAAGAAAAGAGAGAGAGAAAGTGCTTCAACTTTTTGTGAATGGCATTGTCTATTTAATCCTTGCAGTTACAGATATATAATGTGAGAAAAAACATACCGATTAATTTTATAATTCTGATATGAAAAAGAAATAAAGAAATCAATATAAATACAAAAGATTTGCATTAGCATAAATATAACCTATTTTTACTAACAGGAGTCCCTTGATGGGCAGCCATAGGAAGTAGACATAACAAGATTTTCAAAATGGCCATTGTGGCGGTCATATTGGAACTCAGATAGGCACCATTTTCATTATTGATCAACTACACATCATAAGAAGTCTTGTAGTGAAAACTCCATATTGATATGACCATCCATTGAGGAGGAGTGGCAATAACAAGATTTTCAAGAAGGCTGCTATGGCAGCCATACTGGACATCAGATTGGCACCAATTTCATTTGGGACCAACTATATATCATAAGAAGTCTTTCACTGAAAATCCCATATTGATATGACCATTCATTCAGAAGGAGTAGTGATAAAAAAAATTTCAAGATGGCCACCACAATCCCATACTTGATGTTAGATTGGCATCATTTTCATTTATGACTAACTAGGCATCATAAGAAGTCTTCTGGTGAAAACCCCATGTCAATATGACTTTCTGTTTAGGAGGAGTAGCAATAACAAGATTTTCAAGATGACTGCCATGGCTGTCATATTGGAAATCAGATCCGCACCATTTTCATTTAGGACCTACTAGACATAATAATAAGTTTTTTTAGTGAAAACCCCATGCTTATAAGATGATCCATTCAGGAGGAGTAGTGATAACTATATTTCCAGGAGGACCACTATGGCAGTCATATCAGATGTCCAAGCAGCACCATTTTAATTTAGGACCAACTAGAGTATCGGCTGAATGTGTGTGTAAAGTTTCAAAGCAATCATTTAATTAGTTTAGAAGGAGTAGTGATAACTAACTTGCGCTATGAGATGGATGGACAACAGACTATCCCATAAACTCAAATTTTGTTAATACTTTGGTTCTTAGAAAGGACTCGTTTTTCTGTATCTATTAAAAAAGGTAAAGGCATTTCAATGCAGTTGTCATCATATTTCATCCGACTTAGTTTTGTAGGCTAACACTTCTTAATCCATATCCAAATGCACTCCTTCTTTAGTCCATCTGCCTATCCATCTGAAATTCTTTTCAGCTATATTTTACATTCAGTATTATGCCAGTCTATTCATCTTTTGACATTAGAGTGCCGAACTCACAACCAGAATGGTATGGGTTTTGAATCCTACCCAAACTAGGTCAGGTCAGCCATAGTGCGTCTCTGGGCAAGATACTTTACTCCATTTGCCTCAGCATACTATAAACTTTCATGTGTTGATGTTCTGTCAAACATCAATTGATCTCATCTTTAATTATCTCTGCCAGCCCATCTTGTTATTTTTTAAAATAATAAATGTAACCAACCAAACTATTTTAGGAATTTGGATAAAATGGTGAATTCATAGATATATTTTCATGTATCAGTAATTACACAATTGCTTTACTAATTCTTTGTGCCTTTACAGAGGTATGTGTAGTACATACCAAGCAAAATAACAGTCTAGCAATGGAGCAAAAGAGCAAGACAATTTTATTTCTGAGTAGGATATCATTAGCATTCACACTGCTGAATTTGGGAGAAAAAAAACTTCTGTAGTACTATATCAAGATGCTAATCAATTTTATTGTGGTTCACCGTACCTGCCTGTTATGCAGCCTGTCTACAAATCTACCAATCTGTCTCCAATATACTAGTACATCTGCATGTCCTGCCTTTCTTTCCATATTAAACAATGTTTATCTCTCTCTCTCTATTTGTCAGTTGGTATTTAATGTCTATTCTTTTTAATTCAATGAAATATGTTGCATTATTAGAAGTTGAATAAACAAACAACATATAGCTTATCCACATGTACCGACTTGCATATATATATGCAGTCAAGTTTGTCTGTTTTGTCTTTCACCATTAATAATGCACAATTAGTAAAATACATTATTGATAAAAACATAATTGCAAATCACTCAGAAAAATGTTTATCCAACAAAATGTATTGATCATGCTCTTCTTGTTTTGATTTCTATTACTGAGACAATAGCACTGCATAAATGTGTAGTTTATGCTAACAAAAGAGTTGGAATCTGAACATGAGATGAGAAAACACAAGTGGTCCAGGAAACAGGGACTTTCACTTTTGAGAGCACTGAACAATGAAAAATAAATATTAAAAAGCACATCAGAATTGAACAATATTTGTGCATTAACTAAGTGAAAATTTTGTTTCATTCAAAACTGTTTTCATAAAATTGATTGCTGATCATAATACAAAAAAGGATTGCATTACGTAGATTTATTAATTTTTATACAGATGCCAAGAGAGGCAATACAATTTATTCTTATGCAAATGTGGTTTTCTGTGCAACATAAGATCATAAGATGGACTGGTTGGAGGGAACAGAGAAGTTATTCATGGTACCCATCTTGTAAACCACAATACTTCCATATTTCATCATTAACATAAAAAAATAATGGTATCCTTTTAATGACAACAAGAGGCCCAATATTGCTTCCCTGGGAACTGAAAACTGTAAACTTCTGAAAGCAAATTCATACGAAATGGAAAACTGTGTAGTGTAAAAAAAAAAAAATATTGGAGCACTTAGTTGTCACATCGTCTATTAGGCCTAACAAAATACGAGTGTTTCCAGTTTTTATGCTAAAGAATATTGGATTGGTTGGTTGCAATAAGACTTTTTTAAAAAACAAACTCATTTTACCCACTCCATTTACCAAAAAGTGCATGATCTGATTTTATTTCTTTGAAAAAAGACCTGGTCAGTATTACTCAACAACACAACATTTTAGTACGTTATATACTCTCTATATAATTAATTAAATAATTTGCATTTTTCTGATATAACCTGCTGTAAATTTGAACCAATTAGCAAACAACAGGCAATTGTAGCCATTACTGAATCTTTCTTTCTAGTCCATGTCCAGGAGGAATTTTTTTTTAAAAATACTAGGCAAAATAGTAATTGTTTAAATTAGAGTGATGTTATGATCAAAATGAAATATGAACTGGTCACAACATTTAGAAAAATCTGGAATTTGTTAGTTTTTTTTAAAACAAAATTCGGTTTCATGGTCAGAAACTGGAGGGCCGTATATTGGAAAACTGGAGGGCCGTATATTTAGGTTAATTAAATTTGGAAATGGTTCAGGAGAAAAGCATATTGGGTTGTTGTTTTTAATTTTTATTGAAGGCCAAAAATACCAAATATAAATGTAAACTAATGTGTGACTAATAAAATTTAATACCTGAAATGCCATAAAATAATGCATATATGTGTGATAACACATAAACAACAAATATTTGAAATTTTTTTAATATAGCGATACCTAAGTATTTAATGGTTCTTATGTTTAGTTGAGCAATGAGGTTACTGATGTGCATCAGCAACACATAAACAGTAACTTTCTGGTTTTTAAGCATTCCACAACAAATTCCTTTCCAACATTATACATAAAATATATTTATCGAATTAAGGGTTTTCCTGTTTTATGTTATATTTGTATTTTATATATTTACTTTAGCTTTAAATTACTGATTATTCAATTTAATCCCCAAGATGCTAATTTATGTAACTTGTTCTATTGAAATTCATGAATCCTGTATTGTAAAATTATTGTTTAACATTTAAAAATGTTTGGGTAAGGTGAGAAATCTTTTCACCAACCAAAACCTGTGATTCTCAATATACCTGCTCATAGGTTACTTCCCTTGCTATAATATGCAAACTGCTATTTTGGCCTCCACACTGGTAGCAAGGTCAGCCAATCAATGCAAGATTACTTCACTAACATGCATGGATCTCACTCATTATCAAACCCATCCAAGATCTTGATGATATAAGCCTATATTTCAAGTGATAAAAATCAGATCAGAAACATGGCTTCTAGAGGGCTAACCATCTCAACCAATCAGATGCAACAGCACCTAATCAGCATGTATGGATCTTGCTCATTATCAAACTCATCCAAGACCTTAATAATACAAGCATATATTCCAAGTTTGATATAACCTAGATCAGAAATGTGGCTTCCAGAGTGGTAACATGCTCAGCTAATCAGTTGCATGATCACCTCATTAGTATGCATGAATCTCACTCACTATCAAACTCATTCAAGACCTTACTGATATAAACATATATTCCAACTTTGATCAAAATCAGATCAGACATGTGACCTCCAGAGTGGTAACAATGTTAACTAATCAGATGTACAACCACCTCATTACTATGCATGGATCTCATTCATTATCAAACTCTTCAGAGATTTTGATGATATAAACCATATTTAAACTTTGATTGAAATCAGATCAGAAATATGGACTCCAGAGTGGTAGCAAGCAATTGTTAACAGATGGACAACATACAACAGATGCAGGGTCATACCATAAGATCACTTGGCCTTGTGTCCAGGTGAATTAAAAATGTGAGTTGCTATGAAAGCCACATCATTGCCAGGGCAGCCACTCCAGATACAATTTTAACAGCATTTGTCCTAAGAAACAAGTATAGCATGTTTGATCAAAACTGGCTAGAATGTTCACAGAAAGAAGTTGAAAATAGATTTTCCATATGTTTACTATGTAAGCCACGCACCATTTCTAGTGAAGCCATGTTGATAGAGCATGTCCTGAAAAACACTCCTACCAAGTTTGATCAAAAATGTCTAGGACCATTCTAGAGAAGTCACACTGTTGCTAGGGGAGTCACCCCAAACATAATGTTGATAAAGCATGTCCAAAGAAACATTACTATCAAGTTTGATCAAACCTGGTTCAGTCATTCTGGAGATGTTGTTGAAAATAGGTTTTCCATATCACTGCTATGGAAGAAACTCCATTACTAGGGAAGCCAGACAGAATTTTGATAAGCATTTCATAACAAACAGTCCAACCAAGTATAACAGACATTGGTTCAGCCATTCAAGAAAAGAAGCTGAACACCAATTTTCAACCTGAATGATTAGGAAGCCACACCATTGCTAGGGGAGTTGCCCAAGATACAATTTTGATAGAGCAAATCCCAGTAAACAGTTCCACCAAGTTTGATAAAAACTGGCTCAGCTATTCAGAAAAAGTTCAAATTTGGTTACTGATATGGCAGCCACATCATTGCTAGGGGAGCCACTCAAACACAACTTTGATAGAGCATGTCCTATCAAACATTTGATTGAAATTGGTTCAGCCATTCTATGTTTTCCATATGGTTGCTAAGGAACACACTCCATTGCATGGGTAGCCGTTCCTACACAATTTTGATAAAGCATGTTCTAAGAAACATTTCTACCAAATCTGATCAACATTGACTATGTTATTCTCCATCATCAAGTACATTGTATAATAAATAAATAAAACACGTGTTTTAAAAATAAATCAAAACATTTTAGTATTATAACTGTGGTATGTGTGTACATCCATTACTGGTGGTGATCTCCATAATCTGGTATCAATTTCAGTCAATTATGTATGACAGTCGACTCTGTCTAGTCATAAATCTCAGTCATTTACACAGCTTGACAACTTTATTGACAACATAAGCAGACAATCTCTCACAGATTTCAAATTATTACACCTATGGCTGTGTTCTCTGAACTTCTGAGTATAAGACTCAAACTCCAGCTCACACTCCAAAACGATCTGGAATTCAGTAACTTCATACAAAATAATAATTATAATCACTTAATTTCAAGAATCTTCTCTCTCTCTATTCCATAAAAAATTTAAATCACATAAATGTATACCAAGTACCATTTCTGAGCTTTGAGTTTTGATTCGTTTGATTTGGTGTTTTAAGGCAAAGCAACAAAAAAAAGATTATTTAATGCCAAGGCAATTGGAGTACAGTGCCTTGCCCAATGATGCAACATGGTAGCTGACCTGGGCTGATCCAAGAGCAGGATTCTAACATATACCTTCTAACAACTTGCAGTAGGGTGCATTATGTCTATTCTAGATCCCCATGCCCGCAGGGTGTTGGGCTTTAAGCGCAAATTTTAGTTGTACACACCAAAAAAAAGTTTTCATTTAATACAGGTTGTAAAATGGCATCTTTGGCTCCATACCCAAGAAATGAATCATGGATCACTCCTATTTCTGATTTTACTTGAGAAAAATACAAAATTCTTGGTACAATGGCAGCACTATGTTCACCGATTTAGACATCTACAAATTATCAGTATTGTTTAAAAAAAAATAAAAAAAGAAACATTTCCACAGTTACCCATGTGGTATGCTATAATCCATGACTTGATACATCTTTGATCAATATATTTTGTTACACTGTAAATTAAATTTTCCTCACAAATGACACCAGATTTTGTCTCTTAGGGGACAGATAATCAGAATAAATGAACCATACTGGTAACTTGCGGATACTTGAATGTTTAGCCCAAACTTCTATTACCATGCCATGCTGTCATATAACACGACAGTGCCGACAAGATGTGTTTTCGATCATACATCTTGTTACTTATTGCCTCAAGGTGACAAGAAATATGGCTTTTTTCTCTCAAATTGCAGTGTTGTTGCTGCTGTTATGGACTCCAGATGTGGGAAATTACATTGTGAGAAATTGCATTGCCCTGTAGTCATGAAATGCTCCAAGTTCAAAAGCTGAATTCAACAACTCTGATCTCCTTGCCTTGGATTGTGGTTAGAATAAAAAATTTTTGCATTATCTTTTTGTTACTATCTATATTAACATGCCAAGTTTCAATATTACTGAAATACTGTATGTATGAGTTGTAATTGTGGAATTTTTAGTATGTATTTAGTAGTAGTTTAACGGTACCTCAGCATAACAGTGACTTGATAGTGCCAAATGAAAGTAAAATTTGATAAATGTAAAAATGAAGAATTACACAAAAACCCTAGGAAGATAAACCCTTCCAAATAATTGTAAACAAAAAGTACAACAAGATAGAATATAAAGGATAAATATGTTAAAATTCTGTCAAAGGTATATGAAAAGATAAAAGATAAAGATAACACATGTAAAATCCTTAAAACAGCTGGTCAATTATTTGATGCATATCAAATCCTCTCTTTAGTTTTTAGTCTGAGTTACATTTTTTTGTTCAGTTTTGTGACTTTGTGGCCAGGTATGTAACTTACCAATCAGATGTTTGTTTACTGCCACAGCCAGAGAGAAAATTACACAGTAACAGTTATACACTGATGTGCAGGGGTGTCTGGATGACACAGTAAGAGTTACATACTGAGGTGCAGGGGTGTCTGAATGACACAGTAATAGTTATACACCAAGGTGCAGGGGTGTCTGGATGACACAGTAATTATAGTTACACACGGAGATGCAAAGGTGTCTGGATGACACAGTAATAGTTATAACCTCAGGTGCAGGGGAGTATGGATGACACAGTATTAGTTATACACTCAGGTGCAGGGGTGTCTGGATGACAGTGTAATAGTTATATATTGAGGTGCAGGGGTGTCTGGGTGACACTGTAATAGTTATACACTGAGGTGTATAAGGGTGTCTGGATGACACAGTAATAGTTATACACTGAGGTGCAGGGGTGTCTGGATGACAGTAATAGTTATATATTGAGGTGCAGGGGTGTCTGGGTGACACAGTAATAGCTATACACTGAGGTGTATAAGGGTGTCTGGATGACACTGTAATAGTTATACACTGAGGTGTATAAGGGTGTCTGGGTGACACTGTAATAGTTATACACTGAAGTGTATAAGGGTGTCTGGATGACACTGTAATAGTTATACACTGAGGTGTATAAGGGTGTCTGGGTGACACTAATAGTTATACACTGAAGTGTATAAGGGTGTCTGGGTGACACTGTAATAGTTATACGCTGAGTTGTATAAGGGTGTCTGGATGACACAGTAATAGTTATACACTGAGGTGCAGGAGTGTCTGGAAAAGAAAATATGTATATTCCAAGTGTGATTTAAATTAGATCAGCAACATAGCTTCCAGAGTGGTAACAAGCTCAGCCAATTATATGTAAGATCACCTTATTAATATCCATGGAGTTCACTAATTATTGAACTCATCCAAGATCCTGATGATATAAGCCCATATTCCAAGTTTGATCAAAATCTGATCAGAAATATGGCCCCCAGAGATTTAAGAAGCAATTGTTGAAGGACGAATGACAATCAACACACAATGCACGATGGATGCATGGCCATACCATAAGCACACTTAGACTTAACAGTCAGATGAGCTAATATATGCTGTCTGAATTCACTCACCCACCAGCTTTAATGTTTTTTCTCTTTGATCTGGATTGTCCCACTATAAAACAATATAGCACACTGTCATTTTTTGGACCCCAACTATCATGTTACAATGCACTCTATCTGTATCATGCAAAAATGGTCCATTATGAAAAAATCAAGTCAAAAAAATCTAAACAAAATCTCTCATGCCTTCAGAAAATAACTGCATGCTGGCTCCAAGAATTATTTTTGAAGACATTTCTGGAATAAAAGATGTTTACCCCGATACCTACACTGGCCAGACATTGCAAGTGAGAAGAGGCTGATTTTAGACTAATATTTCCTTCTCCTTTTATGCACAAATTCTCTGACACACTTGATACTGTACCTAGATTAGCTTAAATGTTACCGGACTGCTATTGTAATACAAGCATCATTTAAACCTGCTACCTATTAAACGACGTCACAATTGATAATTAAGGCTTCAAACCTGTTCTAGAATGTAATCACAATTGCTCTCCAAGACTAAATATATATGTACTATTTTTCCACTGCTTTTAAAAACAATGAAAACCAGTTCTATAGTGATCCAGTGTGTGTGCACACATATGTATGGATGTATGTATGTACATATGCATGTATGTATTAGCAGGGTATGCACTCAGGTCGAGGTTCGCCTTCAGAAGGTATGCATGAGACATTTTATCCCTGCTATTTTTGCTATATAAAAAAGATTCTACTCTCCGATAGTGGGTTTGATGTTCTTTAGTTTGTGGAGTTTTCATTCCACATATTTTGCCAAGTATGAAGAACATGCCAATTTATATGATATTTGAAGTCACTACATGGAATCTTCCATTTGGAGATGCTGATTGCAGGGTAGCTTTGGCTGCTTTATCTGCATTTTCATTATCCATTATACCAAATTGTGACTAGGCAGCCAACAGTACAAAATACTTTTTCCAGATTGTATAAGCAAATTATGCTTCTATAATATCTGGGATATTAACGAGTTGTCAGATTGAAGGTTTTGCAAGGCTTTCAATTAGGAAACGGGAAACCAGAAAGACGATTTAATTTGTTTTTTTAGAGGTTTCAACACAATTCAAAGCTTTGAGTATTGCTGTAATTTCTGCAGTAAAAATTGAGGCTTTATCGAGTAACTGGCTCAAGATGGAGCCTGGGGGTGTTGCAATGGTAGTTCCAACCTTGTCTCCATCTTTTGAACTGTCTCTATACAGGAACATATGGCTATGATATACATGTACCTGTGTAACATTATGGAACTTCTACAAGTTATTTAAGCAGACATTGTATATACTTCATATTTTAGTCCCAGATTTAAGGCAAAATTCAAACTGGAATATGATTGGAGGTTGTTTACATATGTACACAACAATGTCACAATTTGCTTCACCCCTCCCCTCCCACCCACCTATGAAGAACTAAAGGGGGGCGGAGAATAGAAGCAGGGGAATAATTTAAGAACATGTAGCATTCATCACATAGCTGCAGCTTCTAATTAATGATAGGAACAGAACAATTCAGTCTATAACTCTAGGATTATAAAATCTAGTCATTGCCTGTTAACTTTCTAATGATACTCATGAATTTTAAAGAAGGTTTGGGGGTTGATTGCTAACGAGTGAATGTGACATTAATTAGGCATCATTTAACAGTAGCTGTGCAGAGAGTCAATACAAGAACATAATTGGTGATCCATATCACATCTAATAGAATACACTAAAGTACAGTATTTCTCCCAAGATAAGCCTGGGCAACTGCTTTGTACATTTCTTAAAAGGGGGGGGGGGGTATAATATTTTTAAAAAAAAAAAAAAAGTGTCACATATTAGATATCAGTAAGCTGATATATTTGTTGAAAAGGAGGCTTATTATGGGATACAAAGTCCATGTAATCCTTCTTGTTAAAAAGTTCTCAGTTGGTCAATTTTGTCCTATTAAAGACCAGTGTGCCTTGTATATTTCTTATTTTTAAAGAAAAAAAAAAGGGGGGGGGGGAGGGGGCAAATCCTGGGAGAAACGTGGTACAGTTAGCTGCACATTGACTATTCTTGCTATATTAAGAAGTTCACAGCTGATCAATTCTTTCCAGGGTCACACATATCCCAAACGAGTATGGATTTTTTTTTCTTCCCCGAGATGATCAATGAAGTATGTCAAATAAATCACCATCTCTTGGATGTAAGGAAACTACTGACACTTTACAGAATTAGAAAACACCACACATAAAAGTAGCCAATTATTTTCCAGCGGAGTTTGCAAACTATAAATAAATGCACAGTTTTTATGCTGTACATGTACACTCCACAGTAGACTGAAATCAACTGATACGTATATCTGGAATAACACATCACTACAATGGTGAAATACACATTACACATCAAATACTTCCTGTTTAGAGTAGCTTAATGGGATAGAGATGTTTGCAATCCTAAGGAAATCAAAACCACAGGATCAATTCCAAGAAATTAATATCAGTATTGTGAAATCTGTATGCACATTATCTAAGAACAAGAAACAGCATAAGCAACACATTCTTTGTATGTTTAGTCCCAGCTAGTACTTGTAAACAACATGGGCTGTACTGCATATTTTAAAGTTTATAACCTGAGGTACCATCTATACTCACTTATAACTCATGTCCAACTGCAAACTGCATTGATCCAGATCTGCCATCGCATAATGTGCTGGTAGATCTGGGTCTATGCAGTTTGTTAGGAGTAATCAGTAAAACAAACAACATAGACCCTGATCTGCTGGTGTATTATTCAATGGCAGATCAGGGTCTATGTTGTTTCCAGTTGGACCCAACTTATAAGCGTACATACAGTAAATTAATTTTCTGTCCAAATTTTCCACGAGTAACACTACGATCTCTCCAGAAATTTCCTCTAAAGAATGACCAGATAGATACATTGCCCTGAAAATGATCCTGATAACTGACAGTAAAATCTGTAACATTACGTTTTTGCTCTGTAGCATTTATGCTACTTACATGTAGCTCTATGGTTGGATGCACAAGGTCAACATAAATTAACAGCATATGTAAAACTAATTCTCCCATGGCTCACCACGGCAAATTCTGTCTGTATACCGGGTCATATGACAATGATAGGAGGCTCTGGTTTTATTGAATTTACTCTGAAAAACGAGAGGATTGGTTGTGGACTTTTGAATTGGCAAAGACCAAATATTACTTTGGGCAGTTTTCATAGCCAAAATGGTGCTTTCCCTTAGCAAAATAAAAAAAAAATTAAAAAATGGCTAAATATCCAGTTTTTCTGCAGTGAAACACCAGTTTTCAGTTAAAAGTGCAGTTAAATAGCAGTTTTCTTAAAAGTTACTTCACCTAGAATCAGAAAAGCAGTTTTTAGAAACCAGTTAAAATGCATTTTTTTTATTTAAAAAAAACTACATAAAACTGGGGTCTGAAAGAAGAAAAACACCAGTTGCTTTGCAGTAATTTAGCAGTTTTTATTTACTGGTTTGAAAATGAAGTTATATTGACAGTAAAATACCTCTTCTTTTCCGAGACCAGTTTTGGGGATAATCACACTCATATTCCATGTTCAGTTATTTGAGCAGTAAAACTGAAAAATCCAGTTTTCTTGTATCTTAAACATTTTAGCCCAAAGAAAAAAACATTTTCAATGAAATGCAATCTTGGGTCT
The DNA here is from genome assembly GCA_029931535.1 of Margaritifera margaritifera. NCBI lineage: Eukaryota > Metazoa > Mollusca > Bivalvia > Unionida > Margaritiferidae > Margaritifera > Margaritifera margaritifera. The sequence goes on from JAQPZY010001511.1 coordinate 2,911,806, forward strand.
TAATAGTCTAAGTGTCTTAGTATATTAAATATGCATGTAATAGTATTGGTGTCTTAGTATATTAAATATGCATGTAATAGTATTGGTGTCTTAGTATATTAAAAATGCATGTAATAGTATTGGTGTCTTAGTATATTAAATATGCATGTATTAGTATTGGTGTCTTAGTATATTAAAAATGCATGTAATAGTATTGGTGTCTTAGTATATTAAAAATGCATGTATTAGTATTGGTGTCTTAGTATATTAAAAATGCATGTAATAGTATTGGTGTCTTAGTATATTAAATATGCATGTAATAGTATTGGTGTCTTAGTATATTAAAAATGCATGTAATAGTATTGGTGTCTTAGTATATTAAATATGCATGTATTAGTATTGGTGTCTTAGTATATTAAAAATGCATGTAATAGTATTGGTGTCTTAGTATATAAAAATGCATGTAATAGTATTGGTGTCTTAGTATATTAAAAATGCATGTAATAGTATTGGTGTCTTAGTATATTAAATATGCATGTATTAATATTGGTGTCTTAGTATATTAAAAATGCATGTAATAGTATTGGTGTCTTAGTATATTAAATATGCATGTAATAGTATTGGTGTCTTAGTATATTAAAAATGCATGTAATAGTATTGGTGTCTTAGTATATTAAATATGCATGTAATAGTATTGGTGTCTTAGTATATTAAAAATGCATGTAATAGTATTGGTGTCTTAGTATATTAAAAATGCTTGTAATAGTATTGGTGTCTTAGTATATTAAAAATGCATGTAATAGTATTGGTGTCTTAGTATATTAAATATGCATGTAATAGTATTGGTGTCTTAGTATATTAAAAATGCATGTAATAGTATTGGTGTCTTAGTATATTAAAAATGCATGTAATAGTATTGGTGTCTTAGTATATTAAAAATGCATGTAATAGTATTGGTGTCTTAGTATATTAAAAATGCATGTAATAGTCTAAGTGTCTTTGTATATTAAAAATGCATGTAATAGTATTGGTGTCTTAGTATATTAAAAATGCATGTAATAGTCTAAGTGTCTTAGTATATTAAAAATGCATGTAATAGTCTAAGTGTCTTTGTATATTAAAAATGCATGTAATAGTATTGGTGTCTTAGTATATTTAAAATGCATGTAATAGTCTAAGTGTCTTTGTATATTAAAAATGCATGTAATAGTATTGGTGTCTTAGTATATTAAAAATGCATGTAATAGTCTAAGTGTCTTAGTATATTAAAAATGCATGTAATAGTATTGGTGTCTTAGTATATTTAAAATGCATGTAATAGTCTAAGTGTTTTAGTATTTTAAAAATGCATGTAATAGTCTAAGTGTCTTAGTATATTAAAAATGCATGTAATAGTATTGGTGTCTTAGTATATTAAAAATGCATGTAATAGTTTTGGTGTCTTAGTATATTAAAAATGCATGTAATAGTATTGGTGTCTTAGTATATTAAAAATGCATGTAATAGTATTGGTGTCTTAGTATATTAAAAATGCATGTAATAGTCTAAGTGTCTTAGTATATTAAAAATGCATGTAATAGTCTAAGTGTCTTAGTATATTAAAAATGCATGTAATAGTCTAAGTGTCTTAGTATATTAAAAATGCATGTAATTGTCTAAGTGTTTTAGTATATTAAAATGCATGTAATAGTATTAGTGTCTTAGTATATTAAAAATGCATGTAATAGTCTAAGTGTCTTAGTATATTAAAATGCATGTAATAGTCTAAGTGTCTTAGTATATTAAAAATGCATGTAATAGTATTAGTGTCTTAGTATATTAAAAATGCATGTAATAGTCTAAGTGTCTTAGTATATTAAAAATGCATGTAATAGTCTAAGTGTCTTAGTATATTAAAAATGCATGTAATAGTCTAAGTGTCTTAGTATATTAAAATGCATGTAATAGTCTAAGTGTCTTAGTATATTAAAAATGCATGTAATAGTATTGGTGTCTTAGTATATTAAAAATGCATGTAATAGTATTGGTGTCTTAGTATATTAAAAATGCATGTAATAGTTTTGGTGTCTTAGTATATTAAAAATGCATGTAATAGTATTGGTGTCTTAGTATATTTAAAATGCATGCAATAGTCTAAGTGTCTTAGTATAGTAAAAATGCATGTAATAGTCTAAGTGTCTTAGTATAGTAAAAATGCATGTAATAATCTAAGTGTTTTAGAATATATTAAAAATGCATGTAATAGTATTAGTGTCTTAGTATAGTAAAAATGCATGTAATAGTCTAAATGTCTTAGTGTATTAAAAATGCATGTAATAGTCTAAGTGTCTTAGTATAGTAAAAATGCATGTAATAATCTAAGTGTTTTAGAATATATTAAAAATGCATGTATTAGTCTAAGTGTCTTAGTATATTAAAAATGCATGTATTAGTCTAAATGTCTTAGTATATTAAAAATGCATGTATTAGTCTAAGTGTCTTAGTATATTAAAAATACATGTAATAGTATTAGTATATTAAAAATGCATGTAATAATCTAAGTGTTTTAGTATATTAAAAATGCATGTATTAGTCTAAGTGTCTTAGTATATTAAAAATGCATGTAATAGTCTAAGTGTCTTAATATATTAAAAATGCATGTAATAATCTAAGTGTTTTAGTATATTAAAAATGCATGTAATAATCTAAGTGTTTTAGTATATTAAAAATGCATGTAATAATCTAAGTGTTTTAGTATATTAAAAATGCATGTATTAGTCTAAGTGTCTTAGTATATTAAAAATGCATGTAATAGCATTAGTATATTAAAAATGCATGTAATAGTATTGGTATATTAAAAATGCGTGTAATAGTATTGGTATATTAAAAATGCGTGTAATAGTATTGGTATATTAAAAATGCGTGTAATAGTATTGGTATATTAAAAATGCATGTAATAGTCTAAGTGTCTTAGTATATTAAAAATGTATGTAATAATCTAATTGTTTTAGAATATATTAAAAATGCATGTATTAGTCTAAGTGTCTTAGTATATTAAAAATGCATGTATTAGTCTAAATGTCTTAGTATATTAAAAATGCATGTATTAGTCTAAGTGTCTTAGTATATTAAAAATACATGTAATAGTATTAGTATATTAAAAATGCATGTAATAATCTAAGTGTTTTAGTATATTAAAAATGCATGTATTAGTCTAAGTGTCTTAGTATATTAAAAATGCATGTAATAGCATTAGTATATTAAAAATGCATGTAATAGTATTGGCATATTAAAAATGCGTGTAATAGTATTGGTATATTAAAAATGCGTGTAATAGTATTGGTATATTAAAAATGCATGTAATAGTCTAAGTGTCTTAGTATATTAAAAATGCATGTAATAGTATTGGTGTCTTAGTATATTAAAAATGCATGTAATAGTCTAAGTGTCTTAGTATATTAAAAATGCATGTAATAGTATTGGTGTCTTAGTATATTAAAAATGCATGTAATAGTCTAAGTGTTTTGGTATATTAAAAATGCATGTAATAGTCTAAGTGTTTTGGTATATTAAAAATGCATGTAATAGTCTAAGTGTCTTAGTATATTAAAAATGCATGTATTAGTCTAAGTGTCTTAGTATATTAAAAATGCATGTAATAGTCTAAGTGTTTTGGTATATTAAAAATGCATGTAATAGTCTAAGTGTTTTGGTATATTAAAAATGCATGTAATAGTCTAAGTGTCTTAGTATATTAAAAATGCATGTAATAGTATTGGTGTCTTAGTATATTAAAAATGCATGTAATAGTCTAAGTGTCTTAGTATATTAAAAATGCATGTATTAGTCTAAGTGTCTTAGTATATTAAAAATGCATGTAATAGTCTAAGTGCTTTGGTATATTAAAAATGCATGTAATAGTCTAAGTGTTTTGGTATATTAAAAATGCATGTAATAGTCTAAGTGTCTTAGTATATTAAAAATGCATGTATTAGTCTAAGTGTCTTAGTATATTAAAAATGCATGTAATAGTCTAAGTGTTTTGGTATATTAAAAATGCATGTAATAGTCTAAGTGTTTTGGTATATTAAAAATGCATGTAATAGTCTAAGTGTCTTAGTATATTAAAAATGCATGTAATAGTCTAAGTGTTTTGGTATATTAAAAATGCATGTAATAGTATTAGTGTTTTAGTATATTAAAAATGCATGCAATAGTCTAAGTGTCTTAGTATATTAAAAATGCATGTAATAGTCTAAGTGTCTTAGTATATTAAAAATGCATGTATTAGTCTAAGTGTCTTAGTATATTAAAAATGCATGTAATAGTCTAAGTGTCTTAGTATATTTAAAATGCATGTAATAGTCTAAGTGTTTTAGTATATTAAAATGCATGTAATAGTCTAAGTGTTTTAGTATATTAAAATGCATGTAATAGTCTAAGTGTCTTAGTATATTAAAAATGCATGTAATAGTATTAGTGTCTTAGTATATTAAAAATGCATGTAATAGTATTAGTGTCTTAGTATATTAAAAATGCATGTAATAGTCTAAGTGTCTTAGTATATTAAAAATGCATGTAATAGTATTAGTGTCTTAGTATATTAAAAATGCATGTAATAGTATTAGTGTCTTAGTATATTAAAACTGCATGTAATAGTATTAGTATATTAAAAATGCATGTAATAGTATTAGTGTCTTAGTATATTAAAAATGCATGTAATAGTATTAGTATATTAAAAATCCATGTAATAGTATTGGAATTGAATCCAGTTGATATTAATCATAATTTATTATGCTTCCTGCACTAAAGAATTTTACTTGGTAATGTCTTTTTACTTGATTTAAGTAAACGTTTTACTAACTGATTAGTAGCTTTTACTTACTAATTACTCACTTTTACTTACTTTTACAGATATTGCTTAATTCAACAAAATAAATTACTTCAAGCTATTACTAAGTAATCAAATTACCTAATTTTCAAGCATGAATTACTTACATGTTTTACTTGAAGAAGATAGTCCATTTGAAGTATTAAAAGAAATTACTTGGTAATTTGTTTACAAGTAGATTTTAGTCAAAGTTTTACAACCTGACTACTAGTTTTGACTTAATAATTATTAATTTTTACATGGCTACTTAAACAGATATGACTTTATTCAATAAAATGAATGACAGGAGACTATTAATAAGTAATCAAATTACTTCATTTTCTGGCATGATTTACATGATTTACTTGGAGAAAAAAAAAAGAAATTAAATTTAAATACTCAGGAATTACTCAGTGATTAAATTACTATGACAATACAAATAATTTCATTCCTCAAACAGTGTTATTGGCTTGGGACTCTAGCTCTAGAATATATATATAAATGGCCAAGCCATATATCAGCAGGCTGTCATTTTCGGCATGGTATATCCCTTACAGAATTGCAACATGTATTGAAAGTGCAGTACATGCTGTACTTATGCTGGTCAAATACTGCATCTATGCAGCAATATTGCAGTACATTTCCAGCATAAACATTCAACTATGCTCGATATTTCCAGCATGGAACGCTATCATACTGAATATGCATGCTGCAGTCATGCTAAACTGATTTAAAAATATCACAATAATTCTGCTTTCCAGGATGAATTGCTGTCATGATGAATATGGGAACTGCAGTCCTGCTGAACTGACTTTGATAATTTCACAACAATTAAGTATCCCAGAATGTACTGCTATAATGCTGAAATTACATATATATTGCAATCATGATATATTTACATACATATGCATGATATGGAAGAATTAATCAATACTGCATTTGTGCTGCAGTTATGCTGTAAAAACTTTATCATTTCAATCTGGAAGAAACAAATTTTCAACATGTTATAGTTGTTTTCACTTTGATGTAAAATTTTTAAGATGCTACAACAGAAAAGTATGTTTTAGACAATAGTTGTTAATTTTTATAAAATATATTCATTTTAAGTTACTAGCTGCTATAAAAAAAAATATACAGATTTTTGTCTTTCAAGTGCTGTATCCCTACAGAAATTACAAGCTGGAATTTCTTCATTCAGGACTTTTTTCTTACTGTTCCCTTCTGAAGTGTTTCAAATTCTGTCATCCACATCTGTTAATAAAGCATTTAGGTTTTAAAACTAAAATTAAAAATAAAAATTTATTCAAACAGCAGAACTGTTACTTTGAAATAAATACAACATGAGTAGGCTAACCTGAACACATAAGAAACTGAGCTTGGTAAATATATGTTACTAAATTTGTGTAAAGTATAAATGTTTACTTATATTCTGAATACCTTAAATAAAGCATGTAGATTCTATATTAATTTCCAGAAATTGCATTTTATTATACTTAATATTAATATCAGATTTATACTACATTGTTGAATGTGGTAAATATCAAAACTTTCAATAATAATAATAATAATAAACAACTCCATTATTCACAGATCAAAGAAAAGTAAATGCATGTGATATTATTTCCTCTATTATACATTTCCATACATTATGCTTAAATAATTAGTATTTTGTACCAAAAAAGGGAGAAAAAATAAATTATTATTTACAAAATTCTGTTTCTTCTGAATTTTTTTTTGCTTGTAAATAACAGACATGTTATACCTGTCCCTGTTGTTATTACTGTAAGTGTTGTTGTTGTTGTTGTTATGAACAGTGTGAAACAGTATTATTATTATTATTAGTTATTATTATTATTATTATTATTATTATCTGCTTCCAGAAGAAAAAAATTGGCAGTTCTTTTCATACTGAATATAAACTTAAAAATATATATATCTTTGAATAATTACTGTCAAGAGAGAGAGTGAGAGAGAGAGAGAAAGAGAAAGAGACCCATTCCATTCTGCCATAATTCTATAAAGAATTATGCTACACACATTTTACTTTTGGGAAAAAAGTCAAAAAATAAAATCACAGCTCATGAAAATTTAAGTAATAAATAGAATCAACTAGTTAAACTACTCTAGTGTAACACTGTAGTGAAACTTTATTTTGAACATAAAAATAACAGTCATGTAATATTATTAATGTAGCAATAGAACAATAGCTCATAATATCTGAAAATGCAAGTACTTGAACATTATTTTGAGACCTCTGTGAAAAACACAGAGAAAGGCAAGCTCCTCGAGGCCAGCCAGTGAGCCGGCACACAGGTGCTTGATCTCACTGCCTTGCCAGTAAATGAAAGACCCACCAGTGGAGAGATTCTAAATGCACTTTCAGCAAGGAAAATAGATGTGGAAGAACTGCAAGCTTTTACATGGTATAATCAAGGAATAATCCTTGTGCACCCAAAGAGAAATAAGCCACTTACCCAAAGGCAACTTGGAAATAAACGGCACAATAATACAGGTGATTGATGCACCAGAGATTGAGAGAGAGATTTTGATCAAATATGTGAACATCTACATTAATGGGATCCCAATAGAAATCCCTTTGAAAATAACAATAGAAAGGCTCCAACAGAAATACAGCATAGAGATAAAGCAACCGATATTGGCTACCTACAAGGACTACCCCACAGTACAAACGGGGGCTAGAATAATACAGGTAGAAAAAGACCAAGCAATAAAGATCGATACCTTTTTCTACATCAATGGATTTCTTGTAAAATCCTCGTATAGCAATTGCATCCATGATCGGAAATGCTACAAGTGTGGACAGAAAGGGCATGACCAAGAAAATGTACTTCTAGGAGCATTACCACAAATACAGTGCCAGAAGAAACAACAACAACAATGGACACGAATATAAGAAACATGCCATGGACTTATACAGAAATGCCTAAAGAAACAACATTGATGGAGAAAAATATTAGAGAAACACGTCCCGACAGAAAAGGATTACTAGGGAGAGACAAGAAGAATAACAAAAGGAAGCAGAAAAACAAGATGAAACCAGCAGATGAAACAGGAAAAGATTACTACAGATTGGACTATCAAAATTTAGACAATACATACGAAGAAACATCAAATCAAGCTGCCAAACGAACGAAATCTAGAAAAAAAACACGAACACCGCTACAAAATATTATGGAGAAGGAACTCATGCCGCCGCAATTAGTAAACAAGAAAACCAACTTCAACACACCTAAAAGACTATCACAACTATTTGGAAAAATAATAGAGCTAGATCAAGAAGAATTAGAGCTACTGGAGAAGATGCCAACACAACCAGGAAAGCTACCAGAGGCAGGAAGAATCACTAAAAAACAACACCGGACATGCATATCTATAAAGAATTTAACTGTAAATAATCATCTGGAAAATATATAGAAAAAGAAAAAGAAAAAAAAATATATATATATATATATATATATATATATATGTATATATATATATATATATATATATATATATATATATATATATATATATATATATATATATATATCTATATACTTATACATGAAAAGTGGCAAGTATAAAGATATAGATATACATATATTCATGCACACACCAAAGAAAGCAAAATAGTAAATAGTACAACTCTGATAAATTTCACGATTTTAAAAACTAAAGAAAAGGATTTACAACTTATCTAGGGGAGAAGGGTAAGGAAACCCACCCAACAGGAAATACCTGAAGGGAGGGGAGTACTGGCCCGGACACCCTAGGCTCTAGAAAACGTGGATGTTTAGAAAACAAAAGAAACAGGAAAGTATAAAAACCTCATTCAAAACTCTCCTTTCAAATATCATCTTCAAAAATTTTAAATATCATAGACTTTTTGGTATTTGGTTATTTTATGAGGGGATATCTCTAAAGCTCTAACCAGCCATTTATTATGGGACAGACTAGGACATGTGCACAAACAAAATTATTTTTTAAACAGGTGCCATTTTTGAGTCTGAGTGGTCAAAATCCAAAACCAATTTGGATTTTTACTCTGAAGTGAAGTAAAAAGTGTATCAAAGCCATAAGGAAAAAATGTGTAGATTTTCCTTCATATTGGATAAAACAGTTGTGAGAGATTCCTTATACTGAAGAGCTTGCCTTTCTGTGGATCAGCCTAGATTTCTGGAATCTTTCCCTTGGTAATTCATTGGATATGATCCAGATCATACATCCACCAAGTCTCCTTTAATTGTTCTATGTGCAACAATTTTGCAAGGAAAGGTAGAATACATCATTCAAAATATACAGAATGTAACAGCTAATGAAATATATTTTGTGTATGAAGTGCTATTATTAAAGAAATTGAACAGCATATCAGTAAACCATGATACACTGTAGAGAGGTTTCATCTTAGCAAACTTTTAAAAGTTATGCCAGAAACTACTTATATATTGCACAACTGTGTGAAAGAATATTTAACTTTGATAAATAATGTTCCAAACAAAAATGAATTTGAATTCATTCCCTCCACTTTGTTTCTTTAGATTTATTCATAGATTTTAGAGGTCCCTTAGAGTGAAACTGCATGATTAATAGTGAGCAAAGCTTGTGCATATGTAATGAGTTCTTTAGAAAGTGTGCACATGTAAAACAATAGGTTAAAGATACACCTGCAGCAGTTGCAAAAACGGTGACACTCAGGAAGTGCATGTAGTCTGCCATTAATATTTTTTAAGTCATAGGTCTTATTCACCATTCAATATATCTGCCACTATGCTGAAAACCTATTCTTTTTTTGTTGCATTTTATTTTTATTGCTAAATATTAAGTCAACCTCTATTAAAGCCATACTCCATATAAGTGTTTGAAAGATCTGTTGTGTGTTTTTTTTGTGCTCTTTGTTAAATAGCTTTCAAAAAATAATATATGCTGGTAGTTCTTTAAAATAAAAATGATATACATGTATTTTGTTGATCATGAATGCTAAAATTTTTAAATTCCTCTTATACTATGTTTCATTGAAAAATTAATTAATTAACAGTTAGTTCATATGTTCTGTTCTCTCCGATTACGACAGTTAATTATGTGATGTCAACGTTGATATTACAGGTTCAAAATTTCCCCTTTAATGTTCTAGGTTAAAATCAAGACCATAGTTATTTTCAAAAGTTAATTTTTTATATATGAAATATGTAAATAAGGTTCATTCAATATGAAGATAATGGTGGAGTGTCTACAGTAAATTAATTTTACGAGTCAAATAAATGTATGTTCTGTTTTGATTCAAGTAAAAGAAATAAATATGACTTCAGAATTTATATAATTGAACTATTTCCCTAGTTTTTTGTGACTTCAGTTCACTGGTGTAAATTCTTATAAATTCAGTGAGATATGACTGCTTTCCATATTTAGCAACAGTTTTTTTTGTGCAGTTTTTGGTAGCAAGTTTTTTTCTCAGTTTTTGGTAGTAATTATTGACATCATTAAACTGGAAGGTTTCTGACATCAGTTTTTCTGTAGTTTTCAATGACATCAAAAAACTGCATTCCTTATATGGAAACAGCATTTTTGCAGTTTTTCTGTGGTGTTTTATGACATCATTAAACTGGAATATTAATGTGAACAGTTTTCTGTCGTTTTTTGTGACATCATAAAACTGGTTACCTCATTTACATATCTCGCCCAATTTCACAACTTCTTCACTGCCTGTTCACTGCATTTTAACTGCTGTCTCACTTAAAACTGTAAAAAAAATACTGCTATATGCAAATCAGCTCACATTTACTAATTTAACTGCTATTTAACTGGAATTTAACTGATCTGAAAAAAACTGGTATAAAACTGCAATTTTACTGCAGCTCTTTTTGCTAAGGGTTGGGAACAGAGAATTGTTGCAGTATAGGCAATATAGGCAAGAGATTTTTTTGCTTCTAAATGTGGATGAATTCATATGTTAAAAGGTGCTATGAAATCTGGTGTCTGTGCATACAAATCTACAGGGGAGCCGTGGTAGCTCAGTTGGTAGAGTGTGGGACTCGTAACCCAATGGTCACAAGTTCAATAGTACCTGTCCAGGTCAGCTGCCTAGGCATGTCCTTGGGAAAGGAACTTATCTCACATTTCCTTTGCATGATACAGCCAAATAATGTGTTAAAAGTACCATTAAAACCAACAAAAACAAAAAACAAATCTACAGATAACAAAATCTGTTTAGCTGAAAGAATAACAAGCCAACAAGAATTGCCTCCCATGCATTACTTACTGACTAATGATGTATTTGAACAATGGCTATACTACCAAAATCATTGTGTTTAATGATCATCTTAGTTTTTGCATCAATATTTATTTGAAAAATATAGAATTTCTTAAGCACTACTTCATGTCAGGAAATACAGTTTTCTACATATAGCTGAATCTAGTAAACCAACATTTTACATCCATTCCAACTCTAGTATGTGTACCATTCTTGAAATGGTAATCAAGTTGAAATTTTTTTATGATGTGGGAAACAAGTCTTTACAAAACATATTGAAGATATTTAAAAGAAAAATGAATGTAAATCTATTAGTTCAGAAAAAGAAAAAGTTTACCAAAAAACATTTAAAAAAATTTACCAATTGAGTATGAATGCTCTTTTGGTCACTAAGATGCAAGACATTCATGTTTATTATTTGTTAATACCAATTTGAGGAGTGAATATTCAAAAAGTAAAACATGTGGGAAATAATACTGAAAATGAACCACTAACACATCAGCAAGCCAACATTTTCAACAGGTGTTTGCCTGACTTAATGTGTAAACTAAGGTCTCAACATATACAACATTTAAAAAAAAAAAATATAAATTATAAAATAAGCCATCTGAAGCAAAGAAATCAATAATAAATAAATTTTTCGTCTCACCTGTTATGATATTGCTGCGACCTAGTGACACAAGACCAAGCAACCTCTAACCTTGACCTCTGACCTTGAAACCTTCCTATTTCTCTGTTAGAATGATATGTGCCAAATCTGATAAGAATTCATGCAAGGAAACAAAAGATACAGTCCTTTATATAGTTCTCAACAAGTCCAAAATGCTAAACGATAATTAACTCCGAGACCTTGACCCATCACCCTTGGATATATGTACACTGGATCAAGGTCTAATGCCAATCAATAAACAATTAATTTTTTCAAAACCTTTACAAAAATTACCACCTTAAGTTGCTATATTCTATATCCAATGGTAAACTTCTGTACTATGTCTGATGACAATTCATACAATAGCAGACTGTACTTCCAGATCCAAAACTTTAACCACTGACCAGCCACTTAAAATTTAAACAATTGCCCCTGGTAACCTTGACCTTTGATCTCTCTGGCCTTTAATCTTGGGATGTTCTACCAGCCCACTCCTGTTGATCTACTCTTAAAACCATGAGATACTGACCTTTTAAAAAAAGCATAAACCAAAAGGTTGATGCCAGATGGACAGATGAATAGACTGATGGACATTGTGACTGCTATGTGAAAACAGCTTATGAAGTAATCTACTAATCACTTACATAAAGTATGTCCTGATCAAAGCTGCTTTCGTACATGTTATAGCAATTAAAACTAAAATACAGATTTGATGAAATTACTAGAATCGACTCTCTTGACATTCCAAAAGTACTATAAAGATGGAGAAAGTGAGTGAGAGGAGGAGAAAGAGAAGAAGAAATGTATGTTATGAGAAAACAAATTGATTATGCAGCATATGAACTGAGAACCATTTTGCAGTTAATCCGAATTTCAGGTAAAGAGTCCCTCTGTCCATAAAGTGCTTTCTGTTCTCTAAGTCACGACTACACTCCTCCCTCGATAACTTGCAAGTGATGGAGTGCACAAACATCAACCACATTGTAAGGGAGAATGAAATTTTGGTTAACAGCTGGGGGAAAACAGGGTGGGGTGACAGCAACTTTTAATGATACATGAAAATTATAACCTCCATTGTCCTACACCAACATTCATCAAACGAGTTTTAATATTTACTGATATTAGATCTGAAGAAGTCAAAGACAATAAATTGGTGTAAGACTTTTAGTATAAATCAAGCTGACATGTAGTACTCACAATATGTATTTTTTTTTTTTTTTTTTTTGGGGGGGGGGTAAAACTAATTTTTATGATGTAATACTTACCTGTTGCTACTGTGTAGCTGGCTCTTTTCCAGATGGAAAATACCCCTACTGTATGGTGAGAATTCATCCCCCCATAGGGTAAACCAGAAGGTTCTGGAACACCTAAACACCCCTGGTCCGACCCGCAGATACCTAGGCCATGCACACTGTCCTTCATTCTTTTTCAGGACGTAGATTAAACTAGTGGGACATTAGTGCAGGGCGAGAGGAGATAATCTGACAATAGCAACAGGTAAGGATTACATAAGTGGTTTCCAACTTTTTTGTGTTGCAACCCTAAATTGGCCACCAACAGGACCTCCTGACCCTCAGGCTGATGATATGATTTCTTCTTCTGATCACCACGACCCTGATTTGGGTCGCAACCTGAAGTTGGGAACCACTGGATTATTTCATTAAAATTAGTTGTACCCCCCTCAAAAAAATAAATTGCATTTTAATATAAGTAATACAAAACCTGTTGCTGTTGTGTAGCTGAATTTGTCAGTTTGGTGGGAGGCTGATGATCCCACAACTGTCCCATAGAATAGAAGACTACTGCCAGATGGTATCCGCATGTGTCACTTTTTGAGCTACAACAATCAGACCCAAGGAAAATATGCCTTCACTTTGGTAAGCCAACGAGCAAAGGTAAAAGGAGGAGAAGGTAGTGTGAGATTGCCAAAATGCAGCTTTCATCACAACCTACCGACACTAATGAGTTAAATAATCTCATAAGCTTGGGGTGATATCATAAAGTCAATTCATGTCTGGTTATTAAGCAAGATAAGGCCATATCTATCAACTAAACATAGATTAATATATTACAAAAGCTATATACAACAATACCTAGACTACTGTAATGTTATCTGGGGAAACACTTCTGACAAGAATATTTGCAAATTATTCCGCTTGCAAAAAAGAGCTTGTTGACTCATCCTAGATAATGCTGAAAACATCCCAAATGCAATGAATGATATTAAAATGTTAACAGTAAGTGAACAAATATTTTTGAAAAAGGCTAGACTTATGCACAAAGTTTCAAACAATATGGGTCCATTATATCTCAAGGAACTACTTCATGCTAGAAAACAAGGCAACACTCAAAATTTAATATCAATTTCAGCTAACCACCTTTGCATTCCAAAACCATATAAAGAACTCTTTAAGAAAAGTTTTAAATATTCGGGGTCACTAATTTGGAATAGAATCCCAAAGGAAATTAGAGAAAGTACAAATATAAATACATTTAATTATAATCTAATTCAATGGATGAAAAGTGGAGCCTATTCGATTTGACATATACATTACAACTTAAAGTATAAATTCTCAAACCTTTCATTTTGTTGTCTCACTAATTTTGTACTCTATATACACAATGTACCAAGTTGGATCATGTTCTTACAAAACTTTCTGTTTATAATGTCCATATATACATGTAGCTTATTATCAATACTTTTTATCATTATTATTATTATTATTATTATTATGCAACTATGTACATGTACTCTGTATGTAAATATGCATATAATAGAGGGCCACAAGGAGGATTAGTTCCATGCAACTAATTGTGTCACCCTCTTTAAACAAAGTCATTATTATTATTATTATTATTATAGGTAGCAATGGCTCGAACCTCAAGAGCTTTAATTTCATGAATGAAAGCGGTCTCTCTCAGTAACGGACTAATAAGCTCTCCTGATAGTTATTGCAATCCACCTCGAGTTGGTTGAAGCTGAAATACCAGCTGAACCCTTAAGGGGGAGGAAAAGATGTTTCCTACTCTTTCTTCTCCCTTTAGATTGAAGCTGCCAAATAAAAGCATAAAGCTCTAACTGGACATAAAAGTCTAACTGGATCATCCCCAGCACTGACATGACTAAGACTGGGGATCTCAATCGGTAGTGGAGCAACCGATGGAAGCTGGTACTTTTTTATTTTATTTTTTTAAACCTGGTTGGCTAAGGAAAGAAACCGACTCGTAATTTGTCATTGAACCTTATACAGACTGGCTCTATAGACAGGCCATGAAGCTCACTCCTTTGTCTCACAGATGCAAATGAGAGCAAGAACTTGAGGGTAAGGTTCTTGAAGGAAGCTTCACTCAACGGTTCATACAGGGTTTTAGTTAGAGACCACAAGACACAAGAGAGATTCCATCTAGGCATTAGCGAGCGAGACACTGGTGTTGGCCACTTGAAATACCTGAACAGGTCTGCTATTGGAGTCCGTCCCAATGGGTGGGCCTATCAAAAATTTGAGGGTATTGGATAGGACTGCCCTATAGCCCTTGATAGTCGAAACTGAGCATTGTCTCTCTTCAAAAAGGAAGAGAACAAAGTCAGCCACTCTGCTCAGAGAGGGACAGCTAGCATGAACACATTTCCTACTACAGCAATCACAAAAGATTCTCCACTTGGCATCATAGACCTTGGACGTAGATCATTTCCTGGAATGAACAATGCACTTTGCAACTCTGCTTGAAAACTTGTCCTGGCAGAAAGATCGTGTGAAATGAGCCAAGCGTGAAGGTGAAGAATTTGCAAGCTTTTGTGGAGGAGACAGCACATGTGCTGCGACAGAAGGTCCCTCCTCTCCGGTAATGTCCTGGACTGGTCTACCAGCAGGTTGAGAACATCCTTAAGGAACAGTGGAGGTCCTTACTTTTTGAAAAACTTATTATCCTTAAGTGTAGGTGAACAGATGATCCCACTTAAGGCTGAAAGTGTCCACTGCCCAGGCTCTCTGATCTGAGACTGAAGAAATGTAAAAGGGGAACTTGTTGTTTAGCCTTATTGCAAACAAGCCCACCAATGGTCTACCCCAAAGTCTGAACAGGAAATCAGTTACAGACTGGTGCAGAGACCATTCTGTGAGGACTATGTTGCCTCTCCTGGACAGACTGTCTGCCAAAATATTATTTTTGCCAGGAATGTGGTGAACTCAAAGGGTAATCTCTTCCAAAGTTGCCCAACCAATGAGGTTCCAAACCTCCATGGAGAGAGAAGGGGCATGGCATGTGTGCCTCCTTGTCGCTCGAGGTACGCTACCATCGATGTGTTGTCAGAGGAGACCATCACACAGTGTTTCTTATTTTATTGACACACCCCTGAAGAGCTAAGAACACTGCCCTCATTTCCAAATTGTTGATGTGGAGGGCAGATTCTTCCTGGGACCACAAACCCGGATGAATCATCCCTTCCGATGCAAATGAGCACCCCAAACAGATAGGAGTGGGGTTCGAGGGCATGCATGGGGACTCTGGCTAGAAACCGTTCCCAATTCGTTCACCAAATCTGATGATCCAGACCTAGAGAAATCTGAGCAGTCGGAGGGTCCCTGTGTGGTTTCCAGTTTGCTAGAAGAAGAAACTGGAGAGGACACAAGTGCAATCTGCCTAGGGGAACCAGGTCTGTTGTGAAGTTCAAGGTCCCAAGAAGAGATAGAAACGGATGAGCCAACAACATGGTCTTGGTTCTCAGTGCCTCTAACAGGGTCAGGATCTTATCTACTATGTCCTGCGGGACATGGACTAATCCTATCTTCGTGAGGAAATTCATCTCCAAATAGATGAAATCTTGAGATGGAGTCAGCTCCTATTTATCTAGGTTGGGTAAAAGACTAAAGCCTGTCACTATGAACCAACAGCAAGACAGATCTATTCCTAGGGACTCTAGCCAGCCGTTGTGGATCAACCAATCTTCAAAATATTGGAGGATAAGAATCCCCAGTGACCTAAGTGGATGGCAATTACTCCCATGACCCTGGTAAAAGTTCTGGGTGCAGAGACTAGGCTGAATGGCAGAACACGAAAATGGAAGACCTCCCCATCCAAGGAAAAATGGAGGTAATGCCTGTGAGGAAGAAAGATAGGGATCTGAATGTATGCATCCTGAAGGTCAATGGAGACCGCCAAGTTACCGGGTCTTATGGCATTCCTGACTGAAGCTGTGGTCTTCATCTTGAAAGGTTCCTCCTGCAGAAACTTGTTCATGGAGGAAAGGTCGATACTCAGTCAAAACTTCCCTCTTCTTTGGTACCAGGAAAACCCGGGAGTAGAAGGCTGCAGACTGATCGCTGAACACCCTCTCTACTGCACCCTTCTGGAGAAGGGAGTGTATCTTGTTCTTGCAGGTGGAAGCACATGGTGAACCTTACTAGAGAAGGAAGTGCTCGAAACCAAAATCAGTATCCTCCTTTTATGATAGAGATGACCCACCCATTGTTCGTGATGCCTGACCAAACCTATGAGAAAAGATTTAGCCTGGCATCTACGGGAACTGATGGATGAGGAACTGCAGCAGAGGAAGCGAGTCACTAAGGCTGCCCCCACTTTCTATTCCTTAGGAAAGGGGGAAGGCCCACAAACTTCCTCTCCGGGCTTTTGCAGCACACCCTTCTAGGGCCCAACTACCAAGGGGGATCTCTGAATCCAGGCTGCTACCTGGATTGGGACTAAGTGGCTTTGAAGAACTTCGCTGACATACCCTGTGGGCAGTCAGGGTGAATCCGCTTCTTGGCAGGTTTCGACGAGCCAGTTGCAGATGCAAGGGATCGGTGTTGCTGGTCTCTCAAATCCTGGTAAACCATGGAGGGGATGAGTCCTCAGAAGAGGGTCCCTGCCTCTAGGGAAGCAGCCCTCTGAAGGTTCTTACCGTGCTCCAGTAAGACCTTAGATGTATCCAGGGCAACATCCCTGCAGAGGTTGAGAAGCTCCACTGATAAAGCCATGGACATGGAGAAAGCATGCCTGGATATTTTGGACACTGCTTCTAACAAACGTTTAACTCTTTAACTATGACTGATGTGTATATCGCTGCAAACATGTGCCTTGCCTCTGCAGTGACTGATAAATCTGCTTGTAAACAAGCACTGCCATCTGCCATAGTGGATATATCCGCATGCTGGCTATGTGCCCTATACCTCAGTGATGGATAGATCCGCTCTGTATGTTCATGCTACAATTGATCTTATTTGTCAATAATGGGTGGTAAAAGGACATTGAACCAATCAAAATAGAGTTAACAAATGATGGTTCTTGCTGTGAAAAACGTTATATACTAAATATGGCTACTAAACATGGGATTTTCTGGAATTTTTTACCACATGATAGTTAGTACATGCAGTTGTTGACAGTGGAAACAATAGCTTTTGCTAGCGATTTGAAATCATAATTTTCAAGTTTTTCAGAGGAAGAAATTGATGATATTGATTTAGGAAGTGTTGGCAGTGACATTGAATTATTGTCTTTGTTCATTCTGTCAGAAATTGAGATAGAATCAGACATATACATTGCAGTGCAGTCTGGATCAGAGCCACACGCTCCGCAAGTCACAGAGTTCACTGAAAGCGTTGGTCCTACTTTCGTTTTGGCTGAGGGGAAAAAAATGAGATAGATTTTTTCTTTAAATATTTGTATCTGGTATTAAATGAAAGAATTGTGGCTGAAACTAACAACCATGCAGCAAAATGTATGAAAGAGAAACCCAACAATATTTGAAAGAAAAAAGGCACCATGAGGTGTCCATAATGTGCAAGCAGTGTGATATTCATCTTTGTGTAAAACAACTGCTTTTACAAATATCACCAACAGCAACTTCAGAACTAGTAGAACATAATGACCAATTTAAACATTCGTAAATAATTTTATATACAAATCTGACATATAACTTTGTATAAAATATGAGTCAAATTTTAGTGTTACAAATAGTGTGCTGTGTTCAATTCATGGATTTTCTTATCAATCTTGTGGAAGTCAGTGGGATAAAAAAATTACTCAGACAAAAAAGTAGTTATAGTTTTTAAACATGCATGATTTAAGTATACAAAATCAGTCTGTTATAAGGAAAATAACTAAAACAATTGACCCATGTCCCCAAATCATCAGCTAAAATGTTATCATTTGGCTGCAGCAGCATCAGCCTCTGGTAGTCAGCCCCCAAACCAGCTGCAGTAATGACCTCAGCAGCTAGTCAGAGCAAACGTCTACGTTAAACTCATGAAAATCTACGAGGACTGACAGGACATCCTCATCCTATTCTCGCTCCTGGGGGGCAGGACTTTGTGAACTAATGTGGGAGACTTATGGGTAAGAAGGACCTCTACCCATAATTCCTCACACATTGCTAAGGGACTGTCTCTAGTGGCAGACTCAGCAGGTGGGTGACAGCAACTCTCAACACTCCTGGGGTGTTTGGTGGAAGAAGGTCTGCCCCCTCCCTGCTTTTTGACCCCACTTTGTAAGATGGTGATATAGGCCTACAGACCACAACATCAACCTCTCTACCATGGGGCCAGAGCCCTGAAGTCCATATCTGTATGCAATCACTTCCCTGCAGTGAAAAGCCCCACATCCCATAGGGATTTAGTGGGATTGTAGGAAAGAAGGGGATGCCAATCTGATACCCTTCCCTAATCTGGTGCCTGTAAGCCAATTTCCAATCCCAAGCGGGATTCAATAGTAGCTGGGAGAGAGGGGGGTCTTGACCAGATCCCTATTCCCAAACCGAGGGCACTCCCATAAGCTGTGACTGGTACTCATAGACCAGTCACTGGTCAATGACCAGGCAGGTGACTCTGATCCATAGGAAGATCCTTCCTCAGAACTTATAGACTTGTATCGTAGGTCGCCCTTTTCCAGGTGGCTCGATCCTGTTGCCAACAATAATGGGGGAATGCAACTTAATTTCATCAAACATCGTGATGTGGGCCAGTAGAGAGTGGTGTTCCTCCCTAATGGGGGGGGGGGGGCACAACTCACTCTCTGCCCTATGGGACTGAAGAGGGTGCTGTTCCTCCTTCATGGGAAGGCATGATTCGGTCTCAGTGATATGGGGCTGAAGAGGTACTGCTCCTCCTTCATGAGAGCATGCAACTCGCTCTCTGCACTGAAGAGGGTGCTGCTCCTCCCTCACGGGAGAGTACGACTCACTCTCTGCCCCCTTATATCCTCCCTTTGGAGAGGCCCCATGGGCCTTATATGTCTCCAAAGACACCTTTCCAATTATATGCTGAGACTCAAGGGACTCAGCAGCGGAAAAACCAGAAAATTCTGAGGAAGAAGAGGAAGGCCGTCTGTTCCTCCCTTTGTAAGTTTGTCTATTTCAGTGAGGACTAGAGACTGCAAATAGGAAAACCTTCTGTTCTTTTACAATTTGTACAAGCTAGGCAGATGGGGTTGGTATCCCAGGGGGATTTCTGGTGCCCACACCACCCCACACTCTGCTTAGGCTTTGCTGCAAGAGAAAATCTCTGATAAACAAGAATAAAAACTTCTATGAAGTATTAGACAAGAGTATTGCGTGGAACTATGTCAATGCAATTAAGAAGCAATATACAAACGTAAAATGCTGACGTTAAAGAAGAAAATTAATTTTAAGGTCAGTAACACAAATG
The DNA here is from genome assembly GCA_029931535.1 of Margaritifera margaritifera. Taxonomy (NCBI): domain Eukaryota; kingdom Metazoa; phylum Mollusca; class Bivalvia; order Unionida; family Margaritiferidae; genus Margaritifera; species Margaritifera margaritifera. The sequence continues at coordinate 2,932,172 of JAQPZY010001511.1, forward strand.
AGCTTGTCTACTTACTGGTTCAGGTCAATAAGCATTACAAGGCCTAAGTTTTTTTGCTTTTTGAGTAAGTGCAATCTTTACTATATAAGGGATGTTTGCAAGTTACAAATAAGAACAGATAATGCAAATGATTACAGTTTTATATTTACCTTTCACCCCAAACCACCCTTGAAGCCACAACTATGTGCTGCAATAAAATAATATAATGCCTACCTTTGACCTTCAGCTGAGACTAACTATTTACATGAATTTATTAATAATTTTGATTGTAAAATTGTTTGTTGATGACCAGGATTAAATGTTAGTGCATTACCATTTTCAATAGAAAAATGAATGTTTTATTCAGTAATTTAGGCCACCAGGCTATATTACAAAATGCAATACAAGTAAATACAGTCAGTGTGTGCCATGGTGTACAGAAATCAAATGTGGTGTTCAACATACGCATACATATACAACTTCCTATAAAGAATCAATGTATGATATTGTAAAAGTGTTACTAGCACTAAGTGTATCATTCACCATTCGTACGAGTTATCAAAGATTGTCTCAGATGAAAAGTTGAATAAATATAGTAAGAAAGATTTCTTATAATTAATATATTATTATGACTCATGAGGGATACACATTTTTCTACAGACGGATAAAGATAATAAACTTTATTAAATTATTTCTTTCTTAGATGATCATAAGTTGGGCACAAACAAATGAAATGGAATTCATCCTCTACCAAATAAACATTATTTTTCCAACAGAAGTCACAGTACCGGTACCTATGATTTCTCTCAATCTTACTATGCCTACCTGTCTCTACTTTCAACATGTGCACTGAGCACCTGAATTAAGCAAGTAACTTCCTAAATAAATATGATAATGCACATGATAGATATTTTATCGGTTCTAATTCAGTTTTATACATACTATAATACAAACATTTATGTGAATTGTTAATATCGCTTTGCCAGTTTTGGAAAGCCGGATCCTCAATTCTTTGCGAAAATAGTGAGAAAAATTGTTTTTCATCTCCAACATCTTGATTTAGCCAGACATACATCGTTTACTTTGGTGGCCCAGTTGACACGGTTGGCTTCATCTAATCTTTTCAGCATTAAATAATATTGGTGTGGGTAGCAAGTTGAAGGCATTCTTACAACCTTCAGCCAGTATTTACTACATTGCATAAAATATGATTATGAGGCACAAAGTGGATATCTTCCTCACTCCCCTAACACAATTGCATTATTAGTAGTTTTAGGAACACCTAAATACTGTTTGCAAAAGTTGTATTGCACAATTTCAATATCTCTACTAAATTCATACAAATTTCTGACCCATAGCAAGCAATTGGTTTTATGGCAGAATAAAAAATTGTAAAAACATCCTTAACACTAAAACAGCCAAATGGTTTTTGAAAAATTAAATATCCTTATAGTGCTTTCTTTGTCTGAGCTGCTAGTAACTGCTTTGCTTTTGTCCAAACCAATTTTAGGGCAAAAAATAAGCCCATATATTTGTAGTAAAGCACACATTCAATACGTCCTTCTTTGAAAAAACAAACTTCTATTTGCTTAAGATATCCCCCATTTCTGAAAACAATGATTTTAGTTTTATCAAGATTGACTCATTTTCAAAACAATTCTTGTTTAATTTTTAACTTATTATGCATTTCATTGTTTAGTACACTTTATTCAGAAGAAACACCATTATCCTTAAGAACCTGTACTCTTTCACATGTATGCAACACTTAGAGTCATTACTGTACAAGCTGTAAAGCATATCAAGCACTGGCCCTGTATATAAAGGACATTTATCTATAAAGGACAATTTTGTCATGTCTCTATGTATACAGGTTTCATTGTACATCCCTATCTGGCATTAGATCAAAGACACTCGAAGAAGTTTTGTAAAATAAAAATGATGAGCTATGCCTTTTGACTGGCATGTTAAAAAAATTCTGGCAGATTGTTATTTATTGTAAGCCCATTCCCAACCAGGGTCCACACTGGACTAAAATTTGTTCGATCAAGTGTCTTTTCTCCTCAGCTAAGATAAGGGAAAATAGGGAGAAGTGAGTGATGAGTACTGAATATTTAAATGTTCAAAACCGTTACTAAAAACATATGCTTTACTATACATCTGAGACAAATAATATAAAAACAAAAGAAATAATCATTAAACTTTATAAAAATTACAACTGTTCTAAGTTTAATTCAGTAAAATTGTTGTTAACTTTGTTTTTGCACAAGACGGTAACCTCAACAATAGGTTACTATTGAAAATGGTGTACATATATGTATTGAGGTATATTATCATATGTTTTTACAGGATGAAATATGAAATAAACTCGTTTCCTTTCAGTAGCAAACAACCTAAAAACATCAAAAGAGTAATAATTGTATCAGAATTTCACCCACTTCTTCAAGCTTCATGTGTACATTTTTTGCAGGAATCTCATCCATTGAAACATAATTGCAGACATAAACAATCATTAAATCAGCATAAATATTGATCAAAAACCATGAAAACACCATGACTATCAATGCTTTTACATTGCTCTTTGAACAGAAAATTACACGCTGATATTGTAAGCAAAATATGAAAGCTTTCAATAGCCTAAAAGAGGGGAGGGGGTGGCAATGACTCGATAAAATGAAAAGTAAATTGCTAGTTCTCCGTATTTGGGTAAAAGTACAGGCATTGGGGCAACTATTTCCTCTGTATTACCCCTTAGTGTGGACTCGAACTTTCCAAAGAAATGTACAAGGCTGCTGGCTCTCTGGGGATTATTATAGATGAAATACTAATATAGCTGCAGTTTCATTTTTGTAAGTGATAAATACAATAAAAACATGATATATCAAACTTTTGAAAAGTAAAACTCTAAAATTTCAATACCAATTTTTTTATTTAAGATGAATAATCTCATAATTCCTGTATTGATTCAGATTCACAAGTTTTCAAATTCCTAATTATTCTAAACTTCAAACAATAGTTTGTAATGTTTATGAATTTTATTCTGTTCAATGACACTAAAGCAATGGCCCATTTGCAGTGGAATAATCATTAATATTTTAAACACTTAAAACAACTATTAGCAATGTTTTACAAAAGAACTCTCTCTCTCTCTCTTTTTCTATACAGGAGAGCTATCTGATTCAGTAAATTATTAACTCAGGTAATATGCAAAGAAGGAATGATTTTAAAAAAAATAACAATCTTTTGAAAGAAAACAGCATAATTTATCTAATATTCAACCCATGGTGATAAATGTACTAAACTTGGAGTCAATCACTTCATGCAAATTGTATCTTACCTTTATCAACTCACGAGCTAGAAAAGCTCTCCTATGCCCTCTACATTGTATCTGGTCATGTCTTTGGTCTGAATCAAGAGTCCTTTGAAGATGTTGAATTGGGTGTATAATTAGCTTATTGAGGAAATCTCCTGATGCTGACATGTTTACTTCAGCCAAAAGTTTGACACACTGATTTGGAATAATGAAATTTGTCTACCCTTCTAGTGAAGATTCTTCATGGAAGAGAACACACAATATGCCCACTATATGTCAAATGTAAACTCCAGTTTCACAGAAGTATTGAATGCTCCTTCAAATGTGCTATATACATTTACCAGCACTGTATTCAAGTATTTTGATGTAATATACTCGCTGAGGCAAAGTACTTGATACATATATGTGCTCTGCTTGCACTCTAAAGTTTTGTTCTTGCTACCAGAATTCATGGTTCCTTATTTCAACATTCTGAATTATCATCCTTATCAGGTAAAAAGCTCAATATTGAAATCAATGTTCACTTCTGTGTTGTAAGCTAGAACACGAAACTGGCCGTTTTCTATATGTTTAAACCACCCCCAAGCTATATTCCAAATCCCAAGAGGGTGAATAAAAAAATGGTATTGAAATAAGAGTAATAAACTTTAACACTGATGTTAATCAAGGGTGTGGATGAGCACACAGATGGACCGACAGACATGCATACAAATCCCAAAGTGGTTGCTATGTTCAGCTCCTAAACCTGACAAAAACTAATTTATCCAATCAATTAATCAAACAGGAACCTAATGTACAATACTAACTGAAAACAAAAATAACGGTACTTAAAGGGAAAATCTGGCCTTCAAGAATGTTGTTTATAGATTAACTCGTATTTAATTCTGAGCCATTTTTATATTTTCAAAGAATTTTTTAATAAAACAATCAAGATAGTAGCCAAAATTTAATTATCACAGGACCACACCATATTGGCTGAAATTCAGGTTTTTAGAGAAAAACTGAATTAAGTCATTTTCTCTTCTGGTGATGTCACATCTCCCTCTGATAAGTGTTGCGAAGTATATATTCTCATACAAGTCTTCATTTCTAATTTTTTTGCAAATATATTTTTTAAACTACTATGATTTTGCAGATGTATAATTATTTAAATGGATATCTGTGAGCAACAAATATGTATGCATAAGGAAGATTATATTTTTATCGATAAATTGGTTTGTCTTTGCACATAATTTATGTAGAATCAGGAAAAAACTTTTCTCCATCAAGATACTGTGAATGTTGGCACCATGTAAAAGAAATAGAATTTGGGTAATAAATTTATTTATATATAAAAATATATTAATTCTATGCAATCCTATGTTTATTTGTTAATTTAATTTGTGTCATTTATTAGTGCAAGTAGACCTATGAGCAACAATAGTGAATTGCAATTTCAACCTCGTCAACAGATTAATCGAGCAGAGAACTTTCATTTAGTCTCAACATGTATCCTTCAAAGCAGTTGATAAACTTTATTTGATTGCAGCAAATATGGATTCAATTACATAAAACCTGTGGACAAAGTTGTTCATATTCCTTGTCAATGTCTTTTATAAAATACTGCATGCCTGATAATTTACAAATGAAACTACAGCGGTCTTGTTGACTGTTATAATATACACATGTGCTCTCTCATACACTGTTAGAAACTTCAGCGTATAAATTGTTCATAGTTCAATACAACTGACAGCAGTATCACGGTAATAACCAAAAGTGCCAGTTAAACATCACTGATACAGCATATATGAGAAAATCACAAACCTCCTGTATAAAAAAAATTTGCGAAATAAAAAAATGATTTATCCATTCTGGTCAACCAGATTTTACAGATATAATAAACAAAATGAACTCTGTCAATTGAGAGAGTATAAGTTGTAACTTAGCCTGGATTTTCCCTTTAATATATGCACTGCATAAACTCCATTTTCATACCTTCAGCAAAAATATTCTGTTCTCTAATGAAAACTTCAACCATTCGGATATAAAAGTGTCCTTTTAAAATACACTCAAATGTTCCATTAATGTTTGCTTAATTTTTATAAACACATCGAATTGTGTATGGAGCAAATAAAAATTAATAAATAAAAATAATATATATTAATGAGTGAAAATTATATATATAACATATATATATTAGGAGGGATCCATTCAATAGGCACTAAAATGTGCTTAAAATACTATGTATATGTCTATCTATGAAGCAAATATTTTTATTTTTCTACACTTATATATTTTAAGGACTTTTAAATGAACAGAAGATGATTCCATTCATATCATTATTACCTCACAGGCCAGGCAACTGACATATATCTAGAGTACACCTATAATGCATCTTGGAAAGAAAAAGGCAGCAAAACTTTAAAATTTATAGTACAAACAGCAGAAAACACATGTCTCAAAATTACAATATTTTCCCATTACAAGAATTCCAGAGCTCCCCAAGGAAATTTGGAAAGTGTAAACAGGTGAAATTGATGAAGTCTCCAGATACAAGCTGCAAATGAAAGTTTAGTATAGCTGTATTGCAATGTTATCTATAATAAAATGCACATTGGTTGTTTTCTGCAGGGCAGATTTGGTAGAATGTCCTGTGACAAGAAGTGAGGAACATAAAAATCCATCTGTCTGCCACATGACTCTATAAACCTGTTGATAATTCTATACCAGTAGTACTCCCCGACTCTTCCTCTTGTTAGCATCTCCAACAAGCAGTCATAATAAAACACTATCAATACTTCTTAGACATAGCACTCCAGTAGTTAAAATAAACAAAACATCAATATCACCAAAACATGAGATCCATTCAAACTGGCAAATTAACAAATCAGCCCACACATTCTTTCTGCTGGGGATAAGCTCACTTCTATGATTAACTTTTTGTCCAATCAGAAGATCTCATCTCAAGCTGTTTTAACCGTACTGATCCGAACTGAAATTTGGCAGTATAACATACATGTCAATTATTGGAGAATTGACCAGAAGTTTACTTTAATTAAACGTAAATAATGATATTCCATTCTAGAGTTAGAATTCAGGGGCAGATCCAGAAATGTCAAGTGGGTGGGGGTGAGACATAAGCAAGTAGGCAACGGGTCTGTGGGATGGAACCTCTGGTGGAGGCCCATAAGCTCCAGCATTTTAAGCATTTCCAGGGCATAATTTTAACCATCTAACTGTAAAGTAAAACTTACTCAGGAAAGATTCTTGTTGTTTTGCACACATTTTTTGGAGAGGGGGTGGAGGTGGACGTAATGGCTGTACCTCTGGAATTTAATAATTTTACCCCCTGGTTTGGAACTAATTGCATTTTTTTTTAAATTCATGAAGTATTATGTCAACACCACAAAACACAAACTTCCGCTACCAGATTGAGTTCTAATCATCAAAACTATAATCATGAATTTTTTTAATACATCAAAACAGTTTAGTGACCAAGACTAACTCGGGGGGGGGGGGGGGGGGGGCGGGATTCTATTAAATGACTCTCATCCAGTGAGTGTTGAGGGATCAAGTACTATCATTTCAAATGTGCACTGAATATCTGGAACATCCACTGATAGCATAGTTTATGATGATCAAACACACCATCATACAACATGGACTGTGCTTACTAATAACTGTGGACTAAATCCTCAAAATTAAATTGTTTTGTGTAACTTAAAAAAAAAAAAAATCTTTATGCATTTTTAGTTGATTTGTCTGTGTAAATACACAAATATGCTACTTATCTAGAGCTCTGCTGTCCTATGTGGATAAGCATGGTAAGTCACTGAAATAAGTCTCAGATCCCCCTCCCAACCATATACAGTTGGAAGACCATCCTTAAAAAAAACAACTCACAAATACAATTTAAAACTTTCCATTATCAAAGCATAAAGAAGCAGTATCCTACACAGTAACTGTATTTCAGTATCCTACACAATAACTGTGTTTTCAGTATCCTACACAATAACTGTGTTTTCAGTATCCAGGTACACAATAACTGCATTTTCAGTATCCTACACAATAACTGAAGTTTCAGTATCCTACACAATACACAATAACTGTATTTTCAGTATACTACACTATAACTGCATTTTCAGTATACTACACAATAACTGCATTTTCAGTATAAATTTTCAGTATACTACACAATAAATGTATTTTCAGTATCCTACACAATAACTGTGTTTTCAGTATCCTACACAATAACTGTATTTTCAGTATACTACACAATAACTGTATTTTCAGTATACTACACAATAACTGTATTTTCAGTATCCTACACAATAACTGTATTTTCAGTATACTACACAATAACTATATTTTCAGTATCCTACACAATAACTGTGTTTTCAGTATCCAGGTACACAGCAAATGTAGTTTCAGTATCCTACACAATAAACTGCATTTTCAGTATCCTACACAATAACCGTGTTTTCAGTATCCTACACAATAACTGTATTTTCAGTATACTACACAATAAAAATATTTTCAGTAGCCTATACCATAACTGTATTTTCAGCATACTACACAATAACTGTACTTTCAGTATCCTACACAATAACTGTTTTTTTCAGTATCCTACACAATAACTATATTTTCAGTATCCTACACAATAACTGTGTTTTCAGTATCCTACACAATAAGTGTATTTTCAGTATCCTACACAATAACTATATTTTCAGTATCCTACACAATAACTGTTTTTTCAGTATCCTACACAATAACTATATTTTCAGTATCCTACACAATAACTGTATTTTCAGTATACTACACAATAACTGTATTTTCAGTATCCTACACAATAACTGTATTTTCAGCATACTACACAATAACTGTATTTTCAGCATACTACATAATAACTATATTTTCAGTATCCTACACAATAACTGTTTTTTCAGTATCCTACACAATAACTGTATCTTCAGTATCCTACACAATAACTGTATTTTCAGTATACTACACAATAACTGTGTTTTCAGTATCCAGGTATGCAGCAAATGTAGTTTCAGTATCGTATACAATAACTGCATTTTCAGTATCCTACACAATAACTGTATTTTCAGTATACTACACAATAACTGTATTTTCAGTATACTACACAATAACTGTATTTTCAGTATCCTACACAATAACTGTATTTTCAGCATACAACACAATAACTATTTTCAGTATACTACACAATAACTATATTTTCAGTATCCTACACAACAACTATATTTTCAGTATCCTACACAATAACTGTTTTTTCAGTATCCTACACAATAACTGTATTTTCAGTATCCTACACAATAACTGTATTTTCAGTATACTACACAATAACTGTATTTTTAGTATACTACACAATAACTATATTTTCAGTATACTACACAATAACTATGTTTTCAGTATCCTACACAATAACTGTATTTTCAGTATACTACACAATAACTGTATTTTCAGTATACTACACAATAACTGTGTTTTCAGTATCCAGGTACGCAGCAAATGTAGTTTCGTACACAATAACCGTGTTTTAAGTATCCTACACAATAACTGTTTTCAGTTTCCAGGATACTCAATAACTATATTTTCAGTATCCTACACAATAACTGCATTTAATAATTGTGTTTTCAGTATCAACACATAAAGTGCATTTTCAGTATCCTGTACAATAACTTACTTTCAATATTCTAACAGTTCCCTATCCCCATCTGAGGTGAAAACGAAAAGAATCTCCAGGAGTCAATGAGTAAGTTTGTTTGTGGAGTTTTCATTCCACATATTTTGCCAATTATGAAGAATATGCTGATTTATACAATATCTGATGTCAGTATATGGAATCTTCCCTTCGGAAATGGGTGACTGCAGGGCAGATTTGGCTGCTTTATCTGCCCTTTTACAACCCTTTACACCAATGTGACTTGGCAGCCAACAGTACAGAATACTCTTCCAAGACTGTATGAGAGCATCATGTTTCTGCAACATCAGGGATATTAATGTGTTGTCAGATTTAAGATTCTCCAAGGCTTTCAATGTGGAAAGGAAATCTGAAAAGATGATGTAATTTGTTTTTTTGAGAGATTTAAATGTAGTTAAAAACTCAGAGTATGGCTGTAATTTCTGCAGTAAAAACTGAGGCTTTACCCAGTAATTGGCTTGAGATGGTGCCAAGGAGTGTTGGATTGGCAGCTCCAAATTGTCCCTATCTTTCGAACCATCTGTATATAGGGACATATAGCTACAAGAGGAGGCTCCAATTTCATTGAATTTACTCTGAAAATGGAGAATTGGTTGAAGACTTTTTGAATTCGCAAAGGTAAAATATTATTTTAGGAGGTTTTGATAACCACAGTGGTGATTTGAGAATACACAGTTTTGCAATATTTCCAACACTGATTTTTGCTGTTTCTAAGTGAGGATGAATTCTTGTGCCAAAAGGTCGAATGAAGAGTTTGGTTTCTGAACGTACACTGTTAAGCATTTGGGCCTACAGGCTACATCATATGCAGGCTTAGATAGATTACAAGATAGTTTGGTAGCATAATAAAAAGCTAATTTTGATCGTCCGAGATAAAGTGATGGTTCATTTGCCTCTACTTGCCTTGCATGACATAACCTTCAAAGTGATGCTGTAAAAAAAAAACACACACACACACACACACATACACACAATGAAAATGCACATGAACAGTAACCTTTCAGAATGCTGTTTACATGAAATAACATGTTGAAAATGGTTTTATTGTTGTGTTAAAAATTATAGCTTTTACCATCACACATTAGCAACAAGAAAAAAACAACAAAAAATAAACAAGAAAAAAAATTACACTGAATACCATATGATGGCAGACCTGGGAAAGTGCAGATAATGTAAATATTTGATTTCTTTTTATATGAACTTTGGCTGGCAATCAATATAAATTTATCAGACCAGAATGAGTTTGTCTGGCAAAACCTATTACAAACTATGATAAAGGTAGCCTCATAACATCATCTGTTCAATGACCAGACCTTGCAGTAAATAGTCCCTGTTTAAATAGCAATTCAGGCGGTCTATCAGACAATAGATTACATAGGTTCCAATTCCAGTGATTACAGTTACACTGTACATTATAAATGTATTGGTGAAAAGGGATGGCAACATAGTTTTTTTAAATCCTTTTTATTGTGAAATTTGCAACAAGTTTTTCTTATGATCAAGGAGTTTGAAATGGTCTATACACTTGCCCTTTTGGATACATTAATGCATAACACAGATATAAATCAATTGTATAACACAAAAAATATCTCTTTATCACACAGATTGTCACGACCAATATGATGCAATTAAAGTACAAAATGCTAAGTAAAACAGGGGCCATAACTCTATGAAATTTTGACCAAAAAAAAAAAGTTACATTCAAATCTGACTTAGTTTGTTTTAATATTAAGCCTTGTGCCTAATTAAGTTTCCATTCATGAAATCCTTCAAAAGTTATTTAGCAGAATTGAAAGGCCAAGTTCTAAGTTAGAGTTGGGTAAAAACTCCTAGAAAATGGTGAAAATCAAACTTGACCTAGGTATTTTTTCTTACTTAAAGCCTCACACAATATGATTCCAATCCCTTTAGTCCTTCAAAAATTACTGAACAGAAGCAAAATGAAAGGGCAAAGGTCTAAGTCAAACAAGGGCCACAACTCCATAAAGTTTTGCAACAAACAGAAAAAGTAAAAATCAAACTTTACCTATGCCTTTTTAATGTAAAGCCTCAAGCTAAATTGTATTTCAATTCATAAAGTCCTTCAAAGATTATTAAGTGGAAATTAAATGGAAGGGCAAAGTTCCCAGACAAAAACTTTGTCAGAAAATGGTGAATTTCAAACTTGAGATCATCTTAATTTAAAGCCTCATAGCAAACTTGATTTCAGTCCATGAAATCCTTTAAAAGATATTGAGCAAAAACAAAATGGAACAGTAAATTTGCAAGTCAAACAGAAGCCACAAGTCTATCAAAATTTTTAATAGATATGAAACGACAGGATGTACAGATATGTGAAACGCTAATATGCCCCCTCCACAGATATGGCGGAAAAATAACAAAATAAAATACAAGTTTTATAACTGCTAAAGTTGTGAACAAATTTAAAATTATTATTTCAAGAATTGTTTTTGGTGGTGGGGGTGGGGGGAAGGAGTTTTTTTTCATTGGTTTTTTTAAAAATAGAAATGTTTATTTTTTCCATTATTCAAGGAATCTGCTGTTTGAATCACATATAAATTTACTGAGATATTGTTATTTCCCTTGTCTACATGGGTACACAACATTTTTGAAGGCAGTTTTCAAGAGTATGTTTCATAAATATCCAAAATAAACACACAAAAATATCACAATGCATCCAATTCTTTTGAAAAGTGAAAAAATGAAGAAAAATATAATAAGTATAATGAACAACATTCCTGTCTGAAATTAACACTGAAACAGTGCACATCACACCCCAATAATTGGTCAATCCCACCACCCATCCTGCAACAAACTCCACTTGGAAACAACTAGGTATACCAGTTTAATTTTTTATTATTTACACAGAATCTACAGAAAATGGATAAAAGAAAAAGAAGACATATGAGTAAAAAATAAATACAAGTTTGATGTTTTTTCTTATCAAACTCCCAATTCATGTCAATGAATAGTATGAAAAATCTGAAGACTCTGATGTACTGCACACATTTTTCACATTTTACATTTTAAAACTATGAAAGTTTAAAATATTTTAACAATAATATTTGCCTTCATCTCCAGATGACTCCATCACGGTCGGAATTTCTAAGGTCTTAATTTTTACAGGTTTTATTGTATTTCAAAACTTTACAAAAGATATGTATTTTTATACTATTTAGTAACTGGACAAGAGATATTCATGGTTCATATAGCCACAGAGAGTTTTCTTCTCATGGACTTTTCAAGGAATTTTCATGGACTTCCATAAGTTTTCAAGGGTTAATTTTCCTCAAGGAATAACTGTTCTCCATATGTTACTTTGCTTATCACTGCATTAATAGGTACAATAGTAGAATAAAAAACCATGACTGATTAGCACACTACTAATGCAAATGGTGCTACTCCATCTGGTAATTACCAGCGTCATGTGTCATTTCATCCACCCAATTTTATCCCAAGTTATGTTTGTTTTTTGTTGGTTTTAATGGCACTATTATTACATTATTGGTTATATCATGACGAGGAATCAAACCTAAGTGTCTTTCCCAACGACACACCTAGGCTGTTGACCCAGGCTATCCTGGGTGAGTATCGAAAATGTGACCGTTGAATCATGAGTCCGATGCTCTACCAAATGAGCTACTGCAGCTCCCTTCACATTTTATGTATTTATGTATTCATTATTTTTAGAAAATATTTAATTAATACAAATTCTGAATACAAATAGTGATGTTCATTTATTCAGTTTTAATGTTTTGTATTTCCTAAATTGAAGGAGTTTGGGGAAAAACTCAAAGAGTTTGTCAAGGAATTCAAGAACTTTTCAAGGATAAAACTAACTTTTCTCACAACTCAAGGAGTTTTCAATACAACCCCCTAAATTCCAGGATTTTTCAAGGTTGTATTAACTATGGATATTCAATCTTATTAAAATCAACATTTCAAACTTAATGGAGATTTGATAGGCACTGATAAATGCTCGTGTTCTGATGGCATTTGGAATTCCTGGTCCACTTATTTCAAGCAACCTATCAGATAAAATGTTGCATTTCATGTTATGGAGAGTAATCACATGTAACAATATGTTCCATATGACGTTTCTTACTTTCAGAAATATGAGCAATAGTTTGATTGGTGACTCAGAAGGTTAACTGATTGGTGACTCAGAAGGTTAACAGTACATGACTTTGAATCAGTGCCCATTAATCTACTTATTGTAAGTGATTTTAATCAGATTCAGTAATATTGATATGAAACAAATTTGCAGCAATGTTTTGAATAAAGATGGGATTTAATAAAAATAAAAGGCTTGAAAATATAAAGCGCATGTTTCATGTATTCAGTTCATATTTCAATGCTATTTTTAGAAATTAGTACGAATCCAGCAATCGCACATCCTAGAATAGACCCTGCATGGGTTCATTTTGCTTAAAATTACCAACTTTATCTGTTTTCTACTGAAAAGTATATTAATTTAACTGGATAAGATGGGAAGTGTGTGTTTCGACTTAAAACCACCCACCCACCATTAAAATCCTTCAAAATCTGCCACTGACTTGATAATTGATGTTTTATCTATAAACAATTTGATACACAGCAAATAGATCTCTTGCATAAATCACGCAAATTCTAATCTAAATGTAAATTTCAGCCATTAACTATAAAGCAATTATGTGAAAACTGAGATAAGTACTGACTCACCATTATATGTGAACTAGCTACTTCATAAACAGTTGAGATTTGCATTTTATTTCTTGACTATGGTACACATTACAATAAAATGGTGAAACAATTCTAATACAAGCTTATAAGGACATTCAATCTTTCTTCCTAATACCAATAGTCTGAATGCATAAATAATCATTACAGAAAACCACCATGATGTGACTTTACATGTAATGGGCAGAGTATGTAATATAGGAGTTCACAAACACCTATTATTAAATATGTGACATTTATAACTTATCTTCTTAACAATCTACCAAAGGTGGAATAAAAACACACTGTGCATGTATACTACCTTAATGTAATATCTCATATTGGTTTGGTTTTGGTTTGGTTTGGTGCTGTATGGCACAGTAACACAAGTAGGTTATTTAGTGCCAAGGCAACTGGAGTACAGTGCCTTGGCCAAGGACACACCATGGTAGCTGAGCCAGGCTGGTCCGATGGTAGGATTCGAACCCGCACCCTTTCAGTCCTGAGTCCAGCAGATTTTCAAGATGACCTATTTGGTGGCCATATTGGACCCCTGATCAGCACCATTTTCATTTAGGACTAACTAGACATCAAACAAAGTCTTTTGGTGAAAACTTCATGTTGATATGACCATCCATTCAGGAGGAGTAGCGATAACAAGATTTTCAAGATGGCCACTGTGGTGGCCATATTGGATGTCCAAGTGGCACCATTTTCATTTAGGACAAACAATGATGGACAACAGACTGTCCCATAAACTCTTCTGGTCTATGACCAGTGGAGCTAAAAATCTCATGCATTATACAGCAACTCTCCTGCTGTGGAATCTTCTACCTCACCATATCAAATCTATTCCAATCCTAAGCATGTTCAAACTTTACTTGAATACAGAATTCAATAATGTTCCTATATATTTCTACACAGGCACTCACCATGCTCAACTCCTGTATGCTAGACTCAAAATGGGATGTAGAAAAATCTTAGGATGCAGAGTTTGCAATTAAAACAAATTTAAATCAGCTTATTAAATAATCCAAATGGTCATTTGGTTTAAGAAATGTTAAAATAGTAGTTTAATTACAATTTTAAATAGAGATCACTTGTCCCAAAAGGAAAACAGAGATGAGTTTCAGTAAAGACAAGTGCAGTCACTGTTCTTAGCATGACATTATTGGTGCCACTATTCATTTAGCTCAACTGATAATAATGTCTTCTAATGTCAGGTTTACTTTCAGTTGTAAATAAAAGATTGTAATTTTACATACCAGTACTTTCAAATCTGGGCATTCATTGCTTTTAAAATTTTCTTTATTTTAATTACACTGTTTAGAAAATACTGATCTAACTTGTTCATTAAGTCACCATGAAAATGGTTTATGCAACAAATCAAGGGCTGTTCAAAGTAATTTTCTGGCAAATTGACTTTATGCACACACACACACACAGTAGTAAGCAACAAACTTATATGAATTAGATCTAAGTAATTTTTTCTTGCTAGTTTATTAACAATAAATAAATTATGTTTAGATCATATCCACACTCATTAAATCTTTTCACTATTTTAAATAGCAATGTGTACAAATAGACAAGGAAAGAAAAAACACGCTTTGTGAATGAAAACAATTAAGTTTTCTATTTGATCTTATAATCCTACACCAGTGTAAAGTTTATTTCTGTATCCTCTTACTTATTATCATATATTTGTGCATCATATATTTTGTAATTCTCCTATGTGCCCAGGGAATTAGAGAATCTAAAACTGTTTTTTTCTTTTCTTCAAAACCTATTTTGCAAAAATGCTCCTTTCCAATAAACAAGTCTTTATCTTGACCTCTTATTTTTTGTTGAGAAAAGGACATAGAAGTTTGCCTCACAATTTTTCTCTATCACTAAATGAGAATCACTTTTCATAACTAAGGATTATACATTTTTGAGGAGGCAGTTAGGAACTTTTAAACGGTGACAAAACAGCTTGAAAAATTCATTCATTTAATGTTCTTTATAGCGATTAATATAACATTCATTATTCTCTATGAAGATTAATATTCTATTGCAATTTATGGTCACTTTACTGATGATTTGTTTCTTAGAACTTTATGAGCAATGGTCTTCTACATTAAATATTAGTGACTTAACAAAAACATCAACTTTTATTTACAAGTCATATTTTTCATCAGATAAATGATGAAAGAATTTTATTCAAATGTTCTTCTAACCAACAAATGAGTCGAAAAAATCATTTACCTCAGTTACTGAAATCATATAAGCAAAAGAATGTATTTTTTAAAAGTAATCAATGAGTGCCTTTTGGCACCAATGACGTCGCACACATCTGGAATACCACATTTAAAACAAAACATTCAATTCAGCCCTCAGTAAAGTACTGTGTAAAAACATGTTCTATCAGCTCTATTGTCCAATGAATCAACATGTTCTATCAGCTCTATTGTCCAATGAATCAACATGTTTTAGCAGCTCTATGGTCCAATAAATCAGCATGCTCTATCAGCTCTATGGTCCAGTGAATCAGCATGTTCTATCAGCTCTATTGTCCAATGAATCAACATGTTCTATCAGCTCTATTGTCCAATGAATCAACATGTTTTAGCAGCTCTATGGTCCAGTGAATCAGCATGCTCTATCAGCTCTATGGTCCAGTGAATCAGCATGTTCTACCAGCTCTACTGTCCAATGAATCATGCCAGTGTATGAATCAAAGTATTAAGAATACTGATGGCTTGGAAGGTTAGGGTAAAAACATATTAAACAAGATCAAATGGATAAACATAACTGTGAGATATTGACAGTATTCTTTCTTTTTATTATCACCAGCAAATATCAATGTCCCTCTACCAATATGTAATCGGAATTTAAATGTTTTAAGTCTATTCTTCTCACTGTCTCTTAACACAGAATTGATTAAATAAGTCATACAAAATATTTAATAATTACCTTTTCTAATCATTTTCTATTTAAATGATTCTGTTTGAAGTACTACACTGAAGCTATCATATCAAGGGAGATAACAAGCTTTCTCATATATCCACGTTGGCCGAGCCAAGACTCGAACTCATGTAGACAGAGGTGAGATATCAGTTATCGGTAAAGGCGAGCACCTTGGACAACTTGGCCACCTGGGGGCCCCTGGCCCTAATCCAACACTAAATCCCATGTCAGTTACACGTATATCATTTCTTATTCTAACAATTACACATATTGTATAAACTCGCTTATAAGCTGGGTCCAAATGCAAACAACATAGACCCTGATCTGCTGTCACATAACGTGCAAGCAGATCAGGGTTTATGTTGTTTGTTCTGCTCATTACTCCTAACAGAGGGCACAGACCCCATGGCAGATATATATGGTATGTACTTGTATGAGGAATTAGTTTCATATAAGCATTTTATTTTTGTTGCTATATATTCAATGATAATTTGATAAGTCCTTTGTATTTTATATTTTATTTTGTTAGAATAAATATTGTTTAAAGCAATCTCCTGCACTGAAAACTGAAAATACAAAATATTCTTCATTTGCCCTTTGGACTTATCACATGTATGTAACCCCATGACAATGTACACGACTTGTTGTTCATGATTTTAATGGCACTTGTAACATATTATTGGCTATATAATGCAAAGGAAATGGGAGCCAAGTGCATTTCCCAAGGACACAATGAAACAGCTGACCCAGGTTTGACATGACATGTTTTAAACCCGCAACCCTGGGATTATGAGTCTGATTCTATACCAACTGAGATACTGTGGCTCCCTATGTATATGACTGATTCTATTAGTCCAACAAACATGGCTAATTAATTCTCTAAAGTGAAATCTTTCTGAAACTGGAAAACATTCTGTCAAGAAATCAATAAAATTTCTATGTGTAGATGTTTGCATTCACAAGAGAATATTATTCCTTTGTTATAGATTTACTGATGGATGCAAGTCTGAACTGTTATTGTCAGGGCATTTTTATTTGAAAAACCAATTTTCATAAAAATTGATGCACGAAAAAAAACCAACTTTCCTGCCTGTTCTACCAACAGAAACTAATCACATGGGACCATTATGTGTAAGATTTTTTCAAATAAATTACAGTGAATATCCATTTCACATTCGGCCCCATCTCAAATCTCTGAAATCACTTTTAATGCAATGTAAACAATATTCCAGAAATCCCCTATGGCTATATAAAACTGAGTTTTGAAATTACTGCAGCTGTAATTAGTTTGTCAAGGCAACTTATTTTACATTCTCTAGGGATATGTGCCTTTGAAAAGTTAGCACCCATAATAATGACTGTAGTAAAATATACATTGGCTCAGAAATAGATATTATAATTACTGTGTTAGCAAAGAAACAAGAAGCCCAATTTTTTACTCACTTGAGATCATGCTGTCATCTTGTTTACAGATCCTTGAAAAACAAAAAAAATCTGTTCCTCTGTCTCTTTCTCTCCTCATTGATGATAAAATGTTACAACCTAACATACCTTTGTTCAATCATTGCATTGTAAAACTTTTCTGTTTTGAACTGCTTAATGTGTTACCATACTCAATGCAATATGCATACATGCCTTAATAACCTTATGCCCCTCATTCTGGTAAATGCCTGAAAGAAAATACAATAAGTAAACATGTCTTGATCCCAACATACCTCACAGGAGGGAAGAGACACCTAAAACCTGCTAAGCACAGCATTATCTCTCACCATGGATACTATTTTTAGTTATCACTCAACTCTAGGTTAAAAAAGTCTCAAAAAGAGTACAGTGAATGGCACATTATTTTCATCAGGCCTACAGTGTCTCATGTATACATGTATAAGTAGTATGTTATTCCAGATGCACTCATCTTAACCAATGACCTTTAAATTCTAAAAATAAATCAGGTCATGTGACCCAGACTATATAAACTCCACACCTTGTCAAACTAGTCACAGTTATTTCATTGCAGACTGCTGCCAGTGACCCGTGCATAACACAGCACACGTGGGAGCAAGGGTAGGTATCTCTACACGTGGTAAATTTTGTTGCTGAGATTCTTCCTACTGCTTGCTTGTTTTCTAACATGGTTAGAGCAATATTGTCGTTTCCATATTTGGTCTTATTTGACACTATTTTTTCTTTTCTTTAGTGTTCTGAGAGTTTTTGAGCTGTGAACGAAGTTCATGTGCTTGGCCTCTGGGCCCTGGTCTATCTGCAAAATGGCTCCCTCTAAAAAAAAATAGAGAAAGGACAATCCTTTCCTTGTTCGACTTTAGTGATGGAAAATTCTCAGGTTTTGACCCCAGTGAAATTGCATTGAGCACAAAACCGAAAAAAAAATCAAGGTTGGCGACTTGTTCATCAAAGGGTAAAGCAAAAAGCAATGATAGCCGAAACATTCTGATGTAACCAAAAATGCCAAAAAACATTATTGATTTGAACAAATTGTTGCAGGACAATGTTTGAAAAAATCCACAGCATGTTAGGTGTTACCTACACGCAGCCAGATTCTATTGCTGTTCTGTTGGAAAATGAATGGAATGTTGGTGCTAAGCCTAATGAGACTGATATCTTGGGCAATACTGAACCTTGTGTGGGCTTGTTCTCTGATGAATATGATCAGTACCATGACCAGGTTAGTAGCTTTGATAGCAAGTTGGCTGGAGCGTTGTTTGACTTGCAGTCTGCTCACAATGAGCCTTGTAGCGGCTGATATTATGTGGTAGTTGCCAAAATATAAGGTGCCAGACAGGGGTGAGAATATTAACCAATCACTAGCTGACCTAATTTAAACACTGCTTGCACAATCCAATGTATGCTGAATGACATAGTTAATTGGTACAAATTACTGTACCACAAAATTGTGAAAAATTGTGTCCTCCCAGAGTAAACAAGGAAATCTGGAGCGAATTAGCTAGGTTCAAATGTGTTTAGACCACAGACAAGAGTTTAAGAGATATTCAGTCTTTGATACAGCAACTGGTCTGTTGCCCATTCTTGAACTTGCTACTTAGGCATTTCACTTATAAATGAAGTATGCTTTACTTGTAAGTGAAATGTTGAGTCATTCACTTATTAAACATATAAGTCACTTCTAAGTGACATACATGAATAGGTGAATTAGGCATTTCACTTATTAGTGAAGTATACTTCACTTATAAGTGAAATGTGAGCCATTCACTTACTACACTTATATGTGAGATAAAAACGAATTCTTGATAAATTCAATGAATTTGGGCTTTAAAAAGCCACTCCGCTCCCTCCCCCCTCCCTCGCCTGACAGGAAATTGTGTCCTTATATAAATAAAGTCAATATATACATGTAAATGGCTACCTGTAAGTTCTGACCTTATAAAAAGCACATACATTTCCATTTAAATGACAATTTGTGAAATGATTTCCAACACATTAGCCTGCAGCTTTAAGCTACCACATTTGAAACGGCTTGCTTCAGATCAAATTGTTACCTGAAATAACACAAATAAGTGATAACCATGAAAATAATTTATACCCCAAGTAAAAAATAAATTTTTTCTTTCAAACATACATCTGGGGCAGAAGCCATCATCATCAAGCAGGCCACTATAACTGGGCTCACTGGCGGCAGTGAAGTTTTCTTTCATAATCTAATGGCCATTCTACTTCAGCTGGTAATGAAGGCTCTCTCAAATTCAATTGTCAGCATGTGAATCCTTGGATATTTCTATATACCATATGATGCTGGAAAGCACACAGAATGAATAAAACAAAACTGCCATAGGGAACAAGTCGGCACAGCATAATTCCATTGTTTAAATTCTGGAAACGTAAGCGTGGCCAAGTCTAAATTATGATAGTGTAAACCGCAGAAATCTTTCGGGCTTGGAATTTTTGCAGTTGAAACATCCTTTCGAAGTCAAATAGTTTTTCAGTGTCTAACAATAGATTGTTTTCTATGATTGCATTAGAATATACAGATTTGAATGTTTGGTGCCAAATAATATTGTTTTAAATGAAATTATAGACAATAATTTATTGTTGGATGCTGAAAAAGTCCTTGTTTACAAGGTGTGTCTGCAATGTGTGGTTGTGTATTGTCACTCATGTCCCCATTTTGCAATTTACACACACACACATGTTGCTTGATTATAGCTTTGATATGTAAAATCCATCAAAGTTGGAAGTTTTATTGCAATGTTTTTCTTTTTAAGATCTTGAAATATATTAAATAAAACATGCTGAAATTCTTTGTGTGTGTGTGTGTGTGTGTGTGTTGTTGAAACAACTCATTGGAATTTATAAATCTGGTGGGAAGTTATGAATTTTGGAAAAAAATCATCACAGCACCTTTGTTGAACTTGGATTGTATCTTGCAGCAAACCTTTGACTTGAGACTGTATTTTGCAGTAAACTGTTAGTAAAAAATAACAATGTCCATGAACTTACAGTTAACTTATACTCAACTGATAAAGGCTTATACGACCTATAAATGACTTATTTATCACTTATAAGTGAAATGTAGGTGAAGGATGGATCAATATTGTTTTCACTTATACTGTCCTTATACAGATTAACATTTCACTTCATTAAATATGCAAAGTATAAGTAACTTAAAAGTGACCTATAAGTCCCATATAAGTCAAGCATATATCACGTACAAGTCAGAATGAGTTATTTCCATAAGGGGGGTCTTTCATTGGTTCCAGCAGACCAGGACTAGGTGGGCCAGTTAGAGGCAGGGGCTTCTCCCACAGCACTCTACCACATAAAGATACCAGACCGCAACCCTGGGTGCAGACCAAGGGAGAAAAGCACTGGTTCTATCGGCTACATCTCCCCCAAACCAGAATCCGTCAGATTAGAGAAAAACCAGGGCTTTTTGTCTGGGTGAGTAACTGGCAAAAAGTAATGTATTGCTTCAATGCATAGTAGGTCTTAACTGCTGACCAATGGATCTTAGAGGCTGTTCATGAGTAAAGGGTTGACTTTGATCAATTACCTCATCAGGAGAAATTGCAGAATCAGATACATTTTTCGGAAGCAGAAACAGTTTTCGTAGACACAGAGGTTTTAGAACTCTTAGTGAAGGTGCTGCTGTGCAGACTGTAAATGAAAGGCATCAGTTTCTTTCAATATTTTTCAAGTTCCAAAACATAATGGCAAGTTTTGTCCTGTCATTAACTTGAAGCATTTGAATAAGTTTGTCAAATATGAACACTTTCTCTTTTGTTTTGGAGTTGATTCAGAAGGATGACTTCTTCACCTCTTTGGACTTGAAGGATGCTTATTTTAGTATTCCCATTCATGAAACAAGTCAAAACTATTTAAAGTTTCTTTGGCACATTGTATAAATTCATTTGCCTTCCATTTGGCCTGTCCTCCGTGCTATGGGTTTTCACCAAGATTTCGAAACCTGGCTTTACCTTTTTCAGAGCACAGGGTATCAGATGTTCATTATAATTTGTTGACTTGTTGAATATGAATTCAGACAGACAGATGGGCTTATGTACAGTCAATGTTGCAGAAGTTGGAGTCTCTGGGCTTTACTATCAGTTATGACAAATCAAGTCTGATTCCTACACAGAGGATAACCTTATTTGGGTACATGATTGATTCTGTTCTCTTTAAAGTTTTTTTCCCCCAAGTGATAAGGTGGAAAAAAATAAGGTGGTTAGCTACTGTCAGTTTTCTTTTCCTTTAAGTCCTGGTTTTCATCAAGCTGGAATTTACATATTGGCATACAATCAAATAATACCACTGAATAGCATTGCCAATAATATAGGTCATATGAATTCCTTTGTCATGGATAATATTACAAAACAAATGTGGGAATGGCGTTTAGAAAGAAATATCTATATTACTGCCTTTCATTTGCCAGGGATACATAATTTGATAGCAGATTATCAGTCTAGACATTTTTCAGATTCTAAAGAGTGGATGTTGAAAGGGAAATTTTTAATCAATTATCCAGATAATGGGTACAACCAAGTATAGATTTCTTTGCCTCTAGATTGAATGCTCAGTTAGATAGAGATGTTTCTTGGGTATCAGATCCAGGAGCTTGTCATACAAATGCCTTTTCAATATCCTGGTCAGATCATGTTCCATATATCTTTCCACCATTAAAGATCATTGGCAAGGTGTTAAACAAGATTACTGAAGATAAGGTAGAGAAAGCTTTAATAGTGGTCCCAAACTGGACCAGTCAAGCATTGTTCCGATTATTACTACAGCAAACATGTGAACCTTCTGGACGGGAGGGTTTTCCTCCCAAGATGAGGGATGTCTCCTGTCCCTCCCATCACTCACTGAAATCTCCCATGTACGCAAAATTATTATTGAAAATTTCTTTTTTTTCCATTTTTTTTCACACCTTGCTTCCAGTATAGTATATTTATGGTAATACTGCCTGTGATTGTGTGATTGTGAACTGGCTTAAGCAGGACAAGACAATTTAGTTGCTAATTTCAAGCAGCATAAAACAATTAACATCCCTTTGATTCTGTTGGCAGGGTTGTTTGGCTTTAGTGTTTGAAGTTTGTCGACATGGATTATACTATGTAATATAAAGATGTGATTTAAAAAGGATTAAAAACATTAATTGATTATGGTTGGATTACTAAAGCTCAATCAGCATAAAACAGGGTTGGTTTGGCTTCAGTGTTTAAGGTTTGTCAAGACGTCTAAGTGTGCGTTATTTCCCCAATGCTAAAATGCCAAAATCTCAGCAACCAAAATATGACACGAAATTCAATAATGGATGGAAACGGGAATTTCAGTGGTTGGAAAGTTGAAAATATGCCACAATTAAAAATTCGCCATTCTCATTTAAAATCCTCATCTTTTGAAGTCAAAACACCAGACAAAATTTGGAAATCTCCTTATTTGTCCTAAGCTGACTTCTCTGTTCTGTCACATGTATGCTACAGTGTTTGATTTCTTTTCTCCTGTCAGGCTAAGACACAAAGACCTTTTGCAGCTTCCTCACAGTGGGGAAATACATCCCATGGGAAGACATCTCAGTCTTCTTGGAGTGTTAGTATCAGGAAATGCCTCAGTGATATCGGCTTTCCAGACACAGCTATTAACATCGTCTCAGACAGTTGCCATTCAGGAACCAGAAAGCAATATGATGCAGCTTGGAAGAAGTGGTATCTTTGGTCTTCTATCCAGAATTGTTGTCCCTTTTGCCCAACTGAAGCTGACGTAGTGTCATACTTGACCTTTCTTGTGAATTTGAAAAAGTCCTATAGTGCTATGAATACACATAAATCACTAATTTTTCAGACACTGAAAATCTTCTATATATCCTGGTGTAGTTCATCCAACATTATCACCAGATTTATGAGAGGTTTATTTCAACAATATCCAGCTAAGCCTAGATACACTTTTACTTGGGATGTTTCTCATGTCCTAAAGCTGTTAGCTTCATGGATGCCTTTACATACATTGACCCTTAAGGAACTGACTTTGAATATGGTTGCATTAGTTGCCTTAGCAACAGCTCCTAGAGCACAGACTTTGTTAGCTCGAAAGATCAGAAATCGTCAGATTTGCCATGATAGACTCATCTTTATTTGTACAGATCCATTAAAACTTCCAAGCCAGGAGTTACGTTTGTTGTGGAGATCAATAAGTTTTGATAAACCAGAATTATGCCCAGTTGGAACACTCTTGCAATATTGACAAAGGACTAAGACAATAAGAACAGGTCTTTATTTGCTTTTGTAGTTTCAAAAGCCACTACTACCAGCACAATAGGCTGAAAGAAGTGCTGTGTTTGGAAAACACACTGATGTACTGATGTGTTTTTGTTCTGCATCAGTTTCTGCAGCATACAGGAAAGAGTGTTCTCTTGTGGAAATTCTGAAGAGAGCAGACTGGCATTCTTCTAAAACTTGTAAATATTATTATTTA
The DNA here is from genome assembly GCA_029931535.1 of Margaritifera margaritifera. Classification (NCBI taxonomy): domain Eukaryota; kingdom Metazoa; phylum Mollusca; class Bivalvia; order Unionida; family Margaritiferidae; genus Margaritifera; species Margaritifera margaritifera. The sequence continues at coordinate 2,956,750 of JAQPZY010001511.1, forward strand.
CATGGTTTGGAACAATCCTCAAGTGGCAAACATGTAAACTTCAGTAACACTGTTCTCATTTTCTGATACTTACCAAAATGCTTTTTGTTTCTGCCACAAGATTAAATTTAATGATTTATGTTGGCTCTCTTTAAAGATGCTAGTTACACATGAGAGGCTATAGGAATGATGAAAATAATATACCCCTCATCCAAACACTTGCTGTGATGGATTAGGGACATTTTTGGAATTAGGCTGGAGGCTGAGCATGCATAAGTACCCACCTAATGTTGTTCAGTTCAGCGCTACAGACCATAGTATGATTTCCTACCCCCTCCCCCTTTTTGTTTTTTCTTCTATCCTTGGGGATTGTTCAGCTCTGTCTTTCGAGCCAACATAAACACGTTAAAATTATGACCAGTTTGACAAGGTGCAGAGTTTATACTGTCTGGGTCACATGGTCCGGCTTATTTGTAGAATATAAAGGGCAGAAGTTAAGATGAGTGCATCTGGAATAACATGCTACTTATACATGCTCAGCCTCTGGCCTAATTCTAGTGATGTCCATCATAGCAATTGTTTGGATGAGGGGTCCATTTTACAGCCACTGTTACAGTCCTCTATATAGGGTATGGTTGGCAGATTATTAACCAACTTTTCTACCTGGACCTTTGGTCAAGGTATGCAGTCTTGAACAAAACTTGCTGTGCAGAAACCAATAATTTCTTATTAGATTTACCATGAACATGACTTCTGCTAACTTTAGACCCCTGAAATCTATATGCTTCTCAATTACCTTAAATGCATGCCATTCACACGAGTTTTGGTCATGTAACTTACTTTTGAAACAAAGTTATTGTGCAAAACCATTTTTCTTTGAGCTGTGATGACCTTGACCTTTTATGTTTTGAATCCAAAATCAACAGGTCTCTCACAAATACTTAAGTGCAAGCCCTCCACAAATTGTTATCAAGGTACATGGTCAAGAACTAAAGATATTATGCAAAAACCAATATTTCTTCTTTCAGTCAGTAACCTTGACACTTGACTTTCTGACCGAAAAATCAATAGCCTTCTTTCTTAACCAATGTGTAAGCCATTGAACATACTCTGAAGGTACACAGTTAATGACTGAATTTTTTTAACAGAAACCATTTGTCTTCTTTCAGTCATACCTTTGACCTTTTGACCCACAAATGAATAGGTACTTCTTTACCCCATGTTCAAGCCATCCACAAAGTTTTGTCCAGGTATATGATTTAGAACTAATGTTATTGTGTGGAAATCATTTTTCTTCTTTCTGTCACAGTGACTATGACCTTTGACCTTTTGAGCCTGAACTCAACAGGCTTCTTCATTACCTTGAATGCAAGCTATTCACTTTTAAGCCATTTTTCTTCTTTCGATCATGATGACATTGACCTTTGACCTTTTGACCCCAAAACTGACCTGGTTCATCCTCAGCCCAAGTACAAGCCAGCCCTAAGTTTGTTAACTGTTGATGGTGGACAACTTGAGTTATCAGAAATGAAATTGGAAACAGACAAAATAAATATACAGAAAACATCACAACGTAAAATGCTCTGTCATATTGTAAGCATATAAAAATGAATTTGAAATGTGCTTTATTCAGCATAGACAAACCGGGAGAAAGAATGAAACTCCTCAATGGAGAGCTCCCAAGATAAATTAAGGGAGCTAACTCTTCTAGCATGTACACACATACAGTTGGGGCATTTCTTATCACTTTGTCACTGTTCATTCATTTTACATGTACAAGTTGTTTATTATTATAATAATGATAATGATGACTTAGTATAGTGCTTAATCTTTAAAAAGCTCTAAGCACTTTACAATATTAGTAACGCATAAGGACATATATATATATATATATATATATATATATATATATATACACACACACACACACATACATGTACATACATACATACATACATACATACATACATACGTACGTACGTACGTACATACATACATATATATATAAACAAGATCATAAAAAACATAACACCATGGAAATACCAACAAAGCATGCTGAAAAAAATTAAGGGTAAATAAACATTTTTAAGCCTTTTCTTGCAGCTGAAAGAGCTGAGGTTTTAGTGCACTCCTGAATGAGATCATGGTGTTGTTGTGTCTAAGTTTGAGAGGCAATTCGTTCCAGGTAGCTGGGCCCTGATATGCAAAAGAATGCTGTCTGTAAGTCTTTATTTTAACAGTGGGAATAATGAGAATATGAGTGTCAGAAGAAGAGTATAAGTATCTATTATTACACCTCACAATTTTGACCCAAATAATATTTTTTCAGTACACAGTGCGAGTAATACATCCAATATAGTAGACTGCAAAATTTTCATGATGCTAAATCAATATGGGCTGTAAAACAAATTGTAAATTTCATTAATTTACAGATAGGAAAATAGAAAAAAAAAATATCAATGTTCATTCTGACTTCAAAATAAATTGAAAATGCTGACAAGAAATATGCCTTCACTGTGAAATCAATTACTGAAAAAGAGTCAGAATTTTTTTTTTGGATCAAATAAAACAAATCTTCAAAGTAAATGAGACTTAAAAGTGCATAGAAATTGTATTTAAAAAAGCTACCAAGGGAAATGATCCACTGACATTAATTCCATATTTAGAAGCTGAGAAAGATCAATTTAACTGCACTTTTTACATGAACAGCACAAAAAGCAATTTAACTAAAAGATATTGGCAAAATCTATCAGATCTAAATTAACTTCGCCTTAATCTAAATGCAGATCTAACATGATACAGTATGAATGTCTTAATCGAAAGGTACATTTTTCATCAGTTATTCATGACTTTACTCTTGCGCTAGTATCTTAGTACTAAATTGAAAATTAGTTCATAGAACAAAGTAGTTCCAAAGCAGTGTCTGAAAACTAAAGTAAGCATAAAATGTTACTGCATGGATGGAACAATATATGAAGACAAAAGAAGAGTAGGCAATGAGGCACAAAAAACAAAACATTGTTTGCTTGGATTAGATGTTTGATCCTGTTGTGAAATTCTCAAATTCTTTTGCATGCTTTTTTTTAAATTTTTTTTTTGTGTGCATGTTTTAGCACTTATTTTAAAAATGAATATTGCAAAAACCCTCTGTCTAGTCCTGATTTGGCCATCTGTTCCTTACGAGTTTTTAGAGCATTCCTGAATTCAGGAGTGCTGTAAAAATCTACAATGCTGACTGGAAATTCACGAAACTTGTCAGTCTGCTTTAAATCATACAATTTCAGTAAGTAAACAAATGAAGCAATTTTTAAGAGAAAGTTATATTTGCTAAAATATATTTCTCCAAAAAACTATGATATAGTAAGTATTAAGAATCCATAATTCACAAAAACTGTATGTCATTAACATCCTGAATCAACTGTACTGGCAAAACTTCTATGAATCTAAAATAATCTAATTTACAGTACTTGTTCATATGACAACCATATGCAATCTAAACTATATCCCAAACACATTTGCTGCATGCTTTTCAGTGATACATTTTGTACCTCTGAAAGAAAAGTGTCAGTGACCAAGTTTGTTCAGGATGGCTACCACTTACTTCTCACAATGGCATACATGTGACAAAACAGAGAAGTCAGCTTAGGACAAATTGGGACATTTGCAAAATTTGGTCTGGAGTTTTGACTTCAAAAGAGGGTGGATTTTTAACGAAAATGGCGAATATGTAGTTTTTTTGGGGGGGGGGGGGGATAAACTAATTTTAATTATCTTCCGTTTATGGTAGCAGATCATTTTTCAGATGTAGTCAAAATAATGTTCCCTGACTCGGAAATTGCAGAAAAGTTCTCATACAAATGGACAAAATCTACTTGCATAGTGACCCAAACTTTGGGTGCATTATTGGGATAAGAAAGTCGAAGACATGTGCTGCAATGAAAATTTAATAGCAGCAATACAATACCCTATCACTGTTACATAGCTTATTACTTTTTTGTGTCGAAAAATCTCGTCCGTTCGATGTGAATACATCCTCCCAGAGAGTGGAGAATTGTCAATAAGACACGGCACACTCATGCACACTCTGCGCCTGCGCGAACATTAATCTTTTTCACACATGACATTACGCCAGGACATCAGAGCAGGGTGGGAGGAGGGCATTCAGTAATAGTAATGGGTAAGTACTGCATAATTAAAATTAGTTTTACCCCCCAAAAAACTACATTTTAATAGCAGCAATACATCACCCTATCACTATTACGAAGCTGAATTTATCAGTTAGGCGGGTAGGCGGATGTGTTAAACTGATCAAAAACAGAGAAAAATGGAAAGTGCTCACCATTTGAGGGAGAGATCCACTTTACAAATTGTTGGAGTCCCTCTGGGCCACATGTTGTGTCGCAACTCTGGGTCCCAAGAGAAAATACCTGCGCTAATGAGCAGAGGTAGAGAAGGTAGTATGGGATCGCCAAAATGCTGCCTTCATGATGTCCTCCAAAGAAGAGTGATTTAGATAGGCCCATGAGGCAGCAAAGGCTCGAACCTCATGGGGTTTATGTTTCATAAAAGAGAGGTCTCTATCGGTAAGGGACTAGTAAGCTCTTTTGATTGAGGCGACAATCCACTGTGATAGTGGAGGCGGAAATATCAACAGAGCCCTTAAGAGGAAGGAAAAGACATTTCCTACCCTTTCTTTTCCCTTTTGAAGTATTTAGATAGAAATGCAGTGCCCTAACTTGGCATAAAAGCCTATCTTGATCATCTCCAGTGCAGATTCGACTGAGACTGAGAATCTTATAGGTGATTGGGCTACCACAGGTAACTGGGGTTTTTTTTTGTAGTTTTTTTCCTAAAATCCTGGCTGATAAAGGAGGGAAATGGATTCGTAATTGCCATTAAACCAGAGGCAGCCAGTGTCAACAGACAATGCACGAATTTCGCTGCATCTTCTTGCAGATACCAAAGCAAGTAAAAACACTGCCACGAGTGCAAGGTCCTGAAAGGAAGCCTTGCTCAAAGGTTCGTAGGGGGTTTTGGTTAAGGACCATAAAACACAAGATAGATTCCATCTGGGCATAAGAGAGTGGGAGACTGGTCTCTGCAGCTCAAAATACTTAATAAGATCAGCAAGGTGCATATCTGAACCAACTGCTGATCCCTGACAGAAGTTAGGTGTGTTGGAAATGGCAGCTCTATAGCCCTTGATAGTTGATACTGAACATCTTTTCTTTTCTCGAATGGAGCAAAAAGGAAATCAGTAACTGAAGTAACCGAGGGACAGCTACAATCAACATGTTTCCTACTGCACAAATCACAGAAGATTCTCCACCTGGCATCATAGACCTTGGATGATGAAGCTCTCCTGGCCTGAATGATACAACCAGCAACCCAGCCCGAACACTTGTTCTGGAGGATAGATCGCCCGAGATGAGCCAAGCATGAAGGTAGAGAATGTGTGGGTTGTTGTGTAGGAGGGAGCTCCTGTGTTGCAACAGAAGATCACTGAACCATGATCATTGGGGCCATAATGGGGCTATGAGAATGATAGGAGCAGTGGAAGTTCTGACTTGCAGAACTTGAGGTAGTAGTCAGAACAGTGGGAAGGCGTGCGCGAACAGACGATCCCACTGGAAGCTGAATGCATCCACTGCCCAAGCTCTCTGGTCCGTGACTAGCGAGACATAAAAGAGAAGTCTGTTGTTGAGCCTGGTCGCAAACAAGTCCACAAGGGGCTTCCCCATAGTGAGAAAAATGATTCTGTTACATAGCAGTGAAGAGTCCATTCCATGAGGACTGTTTTGCGCAACCTGGACAGACTCTCCACTAAACATTCTTCTTCCCTGGAATCTGGCGAACTTGGAGGGTAATGTTCTCCGAGGTGGCCCAGCAGAGGAGGTTCCAGACCTCCACACTGGAGAAGGGGCGTGTGTGCCTCCTTAACGTCGGAGATACACTATGACAGACGTGATGTCGAAGGAGGCCATGACACATCGAGCCCTTACTCTGACGATGAATCATTGCAATGCTAGAAATATGGCTTTCATTTCTAGGTTGTTATGTGGAGGGAGTCCTGAGTCCAATGACCCTGCAGAATTACGTCCTCTGGCTCTAGGTGAGCACTCCAACCACAATCTGACATGCCGGCGAACAGATAGGAGTGGGGCTCAGGCACATGCATGGGGACCCTGGTCAGGAATCTGTTCCAATTCATCTACCAGCACAATGGTGATGAAAGTCTGGTTATAGAGGAATCAAAGCTGATAAAGAATCCCTGTGTGGTTCCCACCTTGCAAGAAGGATAAACTGTAGTGGGCACATATGGAGATGTCCTAAGGGAACCGGATCCGTAGTGGCATTCAAGGTTCCCAATAGGGATAGGTAAAGGCAAGCAGACAACAATGTTTTTGCTCACAGCACCTCTAGAAGTGCCAGGATTAAAATCTATGTGATCCGGTGGAACCCGGACAAAGTTCTGGTTCACGAGGAAGTTCATCCCTATGTAAACTTAGATGGAACGAGTTCTGACTTCTCAAGGTTGGGTAAAAAACCCAACCGAGTTACTGTGGACCAACAACGGAACAGATCCTAAAGGAGGGACTGAACCTGAACATTGTGGATCAGCTAGTTGTTAAAGTACTGGAGAATCGGGGTTCCCAGTAATCAGAGATAGGACTCCTACAGGAGGGGCCTTACCTAATGAGCGGTGCACTTCCTTCCTCACGCAAGGCAGCATCACGCTACTCTGAACGTGAGGGTGTTCAACTTCTCCTCCCTTTCGGGGGGAGGCAATCTACTCCTCAAACGTTCACTCCCTCGTTAGGAGGGGCCTTACCTGTCTCCGGAGATCGTTCCCATAGGCTCCTGGGACCCCGGAGTGTTCTTCTGAGCTGTAGAACTAGTCTTCTCACAGTGTGTTCCCTAGACTCTGTAAGAGCAAAATCTGAAAATTCAGATAATGAGGCGGATTGATGTTTCTTTCGCCCTCTAGCCAATTCCAGATTTCATTAGTCCATTTTGTGCAAAAGGTACAACGATTCTTACGTGTACTCTTGAACATGTGAGGCAGTCTGGGTGGGTGTCCCAAAGGCCCTTCTTGTGGCCACACTTCCTACAGACTGTCCCGACATTGTTCTCTGAAATAAATGTTATCGGAAAGAGAACAATAATAATAATAATATTTTATTATTTCTTCGTATGTAAAACTCACCTGTATGTATGTACTGGGTGCTATATACACCCCAGTGTATTTGCACAAGGTAACCAATTGTTCCCTGAATTAAGAAGTTATCTGAAGGAGAACAATAATAATAATAATAATATTTATTATTTCCACACATGAAAACTCACCCATTTGTATATACCACGTGCTATATACACATCAATTCATCTCACCTTTTTGCATACACTGCATGCTAAATGCACCCCAGTGAATGTTCAAAGGTAAACATTGTTATATACATTACACACCTTATCGCACCTGTGTTTAATAAGGATTAGATGTTCAGTTGTTTAAAACTTGTATTGCTGAACGTACACAATAACAATGTGACGTGTCACACATGGTATTTAAACACAATGGTGAATTAGAAAAAAAACACACCGAATTGATGTTTGATCAGTTATTTTATTAAGGAAATTATGAATTCCTGCTTCTTAATTGTGGTCGGGCCTATGATGCGTTATAACCAACACACAAGACTTACCCGTGAACCAATTGTATTTTGAGAACTAAGAGATGGTGTACTCTAACCCATAAAGGCTGGATACAACGTGGTAACCCAAGAAGACCTTTCCAGAACACAATACTGAAAAGGGCAGGGGCTACCAGCCTAAAAACAGAAGACGAGTCAGATGAATGTAACACTAGATGAAATAAAGCTGAAAGGAGAACCAAACGTGGTTTAAACTCGCTACAAGCAATTTTTCTCTGGTCACGTTATGAACAACACAACCATTTAACATGGCATCCTTGAAAAAGATGAATGTTCGCGCAGGCGCAGAGAGGTGCATGAGTGTGCCTCGTCTTATTGAAAATTCTCCACTCTCTGGGAGGATGTATTCACATCGAACGGACGAGATTTTTCGACACAAAAAAGTAATAAGCTCCGTAACAGTGATAGGGTATTGTATTGCTGCTATTAAATTTTCATTGCAGCACATGTCTTCGACTTTCTTATCCCAATAATGCACCCAAAGTTTGGGTCACTATGCAAGTAGATTTTGTCCATTTGTATGAGAACTTTTCTGCAATTTCCGAGTCAGGGAACATTATTTTGACTACATCTGAAAAATGATATGCTACCGTAAATGGGAGATTATATTCAGCTATAAAGTTGGCAAACAGTGTCTCAGCACATATATCTTTATCCACATTTGATGCAGATTCCATGAACATGGATTTCAGTAATGGTGCATTTCTTGTTGTGTTTAATATGCTTTCATGATATGGGTTTCTGTATGAAGCGCGATGTCATTATTATCACCATAGCAGATTTTAAAATCTGCTTCTCGGGAATGCATATTAATGTCCTTTGAACTTGATTCCAACCACCGACATTCCCATTTCGATCCAACATTGAATTTCATGTAATATTTCTGTTGCTGAAATTTTGGCAGATTGGGAGATAACACATGCTTTGACATTTCGACAAACTTCAAACACTGAAGCCAAGACTGACCCTGTTTAATGCCACTTGCACTTTTTAGTAATCCAACCATAATCAATTAACATCTTTAATTCTGTCTGAATTAATTTTGATCATACATAGTATAGACTCTCAGCCATCTTGTTAACTTTAAACATAAAAGCAGAACCTACCCTGTGGAGACAATCAAAGTAATGTTAATTGTTTCTTGCTCTTTAGTAATCCAATGGCTTTAATTCTTTTGGAATTACTTCTGACCACACATAGTATAATCAATGTCGACAAACTTTAAACACTGAAGCCAACCGACCCTGCAGACAGAATCAAAGGGATGTTAATTGTTTTATGCTGCTTGAAATTAGCAACTAAACTGTCTTGCCCTGCTTAAGCCAGTTCACAGTCACGTGATACCAGGCAGAATTATTGTAAACATACTACACTGGAAGCAAGGAGTTAAAAAATGGGAAAAAAATAATATTTTTCAATAGTAATTTTGCATATGCGGGAGATTTCAGCAAGTGACAGAAGGGACGGGAAATACCCTCATCTGGGAAGGAAAACCCTCCCAGCCATAAGGTTCACATGTATGCATTGGTCCCATCTTGATAGGGCTGTTTAGGTATTTTTAAATAATTTTGAGACAGAAAGTTCGATGGAAAATATGCTAGCTTTTGATAGGTCTGTTAATTTTATGAACTTTCTGTTAATTACAAATGTATAGTGCATCAAGAAAAAGATCTAGTATTGAGATGAAGAAAAAAAAAACTACCTTGTACAGACCAAAAGAATAACCTACATTTGTCATGACAGGCTGAATGTAAATGTTAATGCATGCATATTAGCACTGCAGTCACTTTGAAAGAAATGAAATGGACTGATACATAATATTGCAGATTTGAGAAAAACTGGGGTGAGCATTTACCTGTACAGTGCAAACTATGTGTACACCAATTAAGGGAATGTGCATGATGATTACAGTTTGTACACTTACAGTCTAATACCTTTTCCAGGTAATAAAATCTGTTCATATGTTACTGAGTACTGGCAAGTGCGATTATTGTTTACAAGTATGCACATACTGGTACATGTATGTACACTGTACCAACATTTACATTCTGCCTATGTCAGGACAAAAGTATATAAAATTTCTCATAACTACTTTACATTAGAACCTTGCTACAGTGCAGATTTGCAAGTGTGAAATTACCACAAAACCCATAATTGTATATGAGATATTGAAAGGTATCTTATATACTCGCATATAAGCCAGTAATAACTGCAAACTGCATATACCCAGATCTGCTGTCGCATAATGTGCCAGCAGATCTGGGTCTATGAAGTTTGTAAGGACTAATCAGTAGAACAAACAACATAGACCCTGATCTGCCCGCGCATTATGTGACGGCAGATCGGGGTCTTTGCTGTTTGCATTTGGACCCGGCTTATACGCAAGTATACGGTAGGTTATTTTCTACCGAATTTTCTATGTCAATACCTCACAAATCTGATTGAGAAAACTCACTCAGATGTTTTCATATATATATATATATCCAATTACTACACTCAACAGTATGCATTTATCTCAAATTATACTCAAGACAAATGACTAACACATCTGCTCACATGTAAACATTGCCCTAAATGGGTCAACAACTGCTCTGATGTCATTATAAACAACCTTTTTTGCTTCTAGGGAAGGAAACTGTTAACAATTATTATTGCATGAAGTAGCACCAACCACATAAAAAAAAAACACGTTAATTTAGAACTAAGAGTCCCTTGAAGGGACCGATGCTCTACTGCATGAAAAGAATTTCCAGTTATCCAAGATGAGACCCTTTATTCTTTCTTTTAACTGCTGAGTGTTGATACCACCTCTGATATTTATAAGCAACAACATGATTTTCAAGATGGTCACTATGCAGCCATACTGGATATCAGATCCGAACCTTTTTTCATTTGGGAGCAACTAGACATTGTAAAAAGTCTTTTGGTGAAACCCATGTTGATAAAACTTTCTGCTCAGAAGAAATAGCAATAACAAGATTTTCAAAATGGTGGCCATATTGGATGTCAGATCAGTAGCATTATCATTTAGGACCAACAAGACATGATAAGAAGTCTTCAAGAGGAAACATCATATTCATATGATTGTCCATTCAAAAGCAGTAGCGATATGTAGTTTTTTGGGAGTGTAAAATTAATTTTTATAATGTAATACTTACAGGCCACTATTGCTTTGCTAACCTTTACCAGCATGCCAAGTCCCCAGTCCAAGCTCAATATTACCTCCTCCAATTAGTAATTGGAGGGCCAGAAAAGAATAAAACACAATCACCGTCTAATGCCTTAAAAAGGCAGCTGTCATGACATCATGGACTTTAATTCTCATGAAAGAAAGATCCTTCTCAGTGAAGGACTGATAAGCTCTCGTGATAGTGAGGACAATCCACCTTGAAAAGATGGCCACTGAAATATCAGAGGAACCTTTGAGAGGGAGAAAGAGATGATTCTGACCCTTCCTTCCCCTTTTCAAGGAAGCCCAATGAAACCTTAAGGCATAAATGGGCAAAGGAGCCTATTTTGATCATCCCCAGTACAGATATGAGTGAGACTGGGAATCTCAGTATGAAGTGCAACTACAGAAGGTAGCTGATTCTTAGCGAGAAACCCAGGTTGGCATAGAAGAGAAACCAAAACATAATTTCACTTTTTCTCCTCGCCGATGCCATGGACAGGAGGAAGACATTTTTACGGGTAAGGTTCTTGAAGGAAACATCACTCAACGGACCATAGGTTTTTTTTATAATGCCCAAAGAACACACAAAAGGTTCCATCCAGGCAGTAATGAGGAAGATACCGGTCTCTCAAAATACCTGATGAGATCAGAAAGATGATGATCCGACCCAATGGTGGAACCCATAAAGAACTTGAAAATATTGGAAAGGGCTGCTCTACAGACCCTGATAGTAGATATAGAACACTGTCCTAGAAACGGAAGAGAAGAAAATCTGCAACTGCAGTTAAAGAAGGACAGATAAGATCAACAGGTTTCCTACTGCACCAACAACAGAAAATTCTCCACTTGACATTGTAAACCTTGGAAGTAGAGTGCCTCCTGGCCTGGGCAATGCTGCTGGCAACCTTGCTCGAAAACCAGTCTTGGCATATCAATTATTTTATATAAGCCAAGTATGATGGTGAAGAATGTGGGTTGCTGTGTAGGAGAGACCCCCTGTTCTCCGATGTAATCTCCTGGGCTCATCTACCAATAGATCAAAGAGATCACTGAACTACAATCATTGGGGCCGCCTGGGAGCTATCTGAATGAGCTGAGATATGGTGGTCCTGACTCTGTGAAGAACCTGAGGGATTATGCTGAAAGGTGGAAAGGCATAAGCATACAGATGATCCAACTTTAGACTGAGTGTGTCCACTGCCCAGTCCCGCTGACCTGGCCCTGTGGAGGCATAAAGAGGGAGCTTGTTGTTCAGTCTTGAAATGAAGAAATTCCACTATTGATCTCCCACACAGTTGAAAAATTGCCTCTGCTACCAATTGGAACAGAGACCATTCAATCAGGACCACACAGCCCCATCTGGACAGACTGTCCACCAGAATATTTCTCTTGTCCAAAATGTGATGGACTCTGAGAGTGATCTCCTCCAAAACTGCCCATCAGAGGAGGTTCCAGACTTCCACACACAGAGAAGCAGCATATGTACCTCCTTGTTGCTTGAGGTATGCTAAAACCAACATCTTGTCTGAGGCAATGCAATGATGCCTTATGAGATTGACACACCCTTGTAGGGTTAGATATACTACTTGCATTTCTAGGTTGTTGATATGGTGGGTCAATTCTTCCTGAGACCACAGTCCCTGAAGAACAACAAGTCTCACTTGGGGAACTAATTCTGCAGCTGCATTCAGAGTTCCCAGGAGTGAGAGGTAATGGTGAGCCGACAACAAAGTCTTTGCCAAAAGACCATCTAAGAATGTGGATGATCCTGTCTGAAAGAATGCAAACTATCCCTGACTGGTGAAGAAATTTATACCCACACAAACACATAGTCCTGAGAAGGGATAAGATCCGACTTCTCAAGGTTGGGGATTAGATCCAAATTAGTCACCATCAACTAAAAGAGAGACAGGTCCTTCAGAAAAGTATCTCAAGGACATTGTGTATCAGCCAGTCAATGAAATACTGGAGGATGGGGACCCTTAAGACCTCAAGTGAGCCGTTAATACCCCCATCACCCTGGTAAAGGCTCTGGGTGGGAAGGCGTGGATGAAAATGGAAGAGCCAGAAAGTGAAATACCTCCTGGACCTGACAAAACTGGAGGTATTTCCTGTGGGCTGGAAAGATGGGGATATGAAGGTACACATCCTGACTGAGGCAGTAGTCCCTATTTTTAAATGTTAATCCTAAAGAAATTTCTTTACAGCAGAACAATCAATTATGAGCTGAAACTTTCCACCTTTTTTCAACACCAAAAAAGATCAGGGAATAGAAACCCGGACTTTAGTTGTTTTCCACCCTTTCCACTGCGCCTTAACACAGAAGGGTGTACATCTCTTCCATTAGAAGAACCAGTTCAGACTGAAGAGATGTGGTTGTGGAAAAGGGGAGAAGGTTCCTGGAAACGAAGTCGGAGACCTTCCCTCAGTTTGGAAAAGATGCATGACCAAGCCTCTGAAAAGAGGCCTTGTTGGGCACTTACTTGGACACTAGGAAGTGGAAGACATTGCAGGAGAGGGTGCAACTCACAAGGGCTGAATACCTCCCTCCTTTGGAAAAGGAGAGGAGTCCAAAGAATTCCTCCCTTGGCTTCTAGGACTAACTTGTATAGAGAAAGGCAGGCAGGAGTTTTGAACTGGGCTGCTTGTGTGGCTGTTTAAATTGATCCTGTTTGAAAAACTTGGGAGGAGGTCCCATTGACAGATCAGAGTGGGCATGCTTCTTGGCGTGTTTAGATGGGCCTGGAGCATGCCAGGGACTGGTGTTGTTGGTCCCTCAAGTTGTGTGATGCCAAGGATGGGATTAGACTTCTGAATAGCATCTCTGCATCAAGCAGTGCAGCCCTCAACTAGTTTCTGCTGTGATCCAGCAAAACCTTGGAAGACTGCTAGGCAGCATCTCTACGGTGGTGGAGAAGCTATGCAGAGAGTGCCTTGGACATCAAAAGTGCATGCCTCAATGTTTTAGCCACAGCTTCCAACTGATATCTCCACCTGGGAAGCACCCAAGTCCAAGAGGGGCTTAAGCAGGAATGGACCCAGTAAACTAGAAACCACTAGTTTTAACGTGAATGGAATGGACCCGATACCTCAGAAACCAGTAGTCAAAGTGTAGAAGAGGGACAGACCACCCTTCTGCTGTCTGGCAGCCTCATTGCCCTGAGAAAACTTCGGAGTAACTGGCCCCATAAAGTCTCTCCAAACTGGAAAGAATCGTAGTGTCCTCAGCTCCCAGAGGTTTTGGACACATATTTGGAGGAATAATGCTGTAAACCTAATTTACTACCTTATCAAAAGTCCAGACTTCAGCCTCCTTCTTCACCTGGCCCCAAGGGTGGGATGAAGAAAGGGACCTTACGGAAGGGAAAGGCCTGCTGCACCTGGTGTCTACTTGGGTCTAAATGAAAATGATGCCACTCTGACATCTAATATAGCCACAAAGTACCCTCAGGCAAGGTGCATGGATATATGTGTCCTCAAGCAAAGAACATGGATATATGTAAGTACCTTCCAGCAATATATATGTGAGTATCAATCACAATATATGAAAGTGCCCTCAAGCAAGATACATATATGTATGTAAGTATCTTCATACAAGATACATAAATACCCTCCTGCAAGTTAGATATGTTAATACCCAGATGCAAGACGCATATGGAAGTGTTCTCATGCAGGATACATATATAAGTGCCCTCAATCAAGATATGTAAGTGCCCTCATGCAATATACACATGTAAGTACTCTCAAGAAAGGTACAAAAATACTGGCTAGTTCAAGTGCTCTCAAGCAGGGTACATGAATAAGTGCTCTCAAGAAGAGTACATGAATAAGTAAATGCTCTCAAGTAGGTACATGAATATACAAGTGCAGCTTTGATCTTAACATTTTTACAAAGCACAACATTTTTGTGAATTTAATGGGTACCATATTTTCATACATATATCCCACGGGTTATACAGGATTTTACATACCCCACACCCCCATGCAGATTATCTCAGTGGGTGGGCTATATCAGTTCTTTTTTCACACAGCCGGTACTCATCAGCTTATTTTCAAATTTATACAGATATATAGTTTTTTTGGGGGGGTAAAACTAATTTTAATTATGCAATACTTACCCGTCACTATTGTTAGCTTTGCCATTTTTCGTGCCGAAAAACCACCATCCGTTCAATGTGAATACACCCTCCCACAGAGTGGTTTTTAAAAAGGCGTTAGTATGACCTTTGCACTCCAGTCTGTGCCTCGTTTAGGTTTGCCTAAACTCGTCATCTTTTTTTTATAGACGATGATTACTCAGACATCAGAACGCGGTGGGAGAGGGCATTTGACAATAGCGACAGGTAAGTATTGCATAATTAAAATTAGTTTTACCCCCCCAAAAAACTATATTTTAATAGCAGCAATTACTTATCCTGTTGCTATTGTTAGCTAGGTGGGTAGGCTGATGTTTCTAGTTAAACTGATCAAAAACAGAGAAAATGTAATGTACTCACCATAGAGGGAGAGGTCCTTCTTATAGAAGGTTGGTATTTTTCTGAGCCACATGTTGTGCTGCAATGATGGGCCCCAGAGAAAAAATGCCTGCACTCTGTTGTGCTAATGAGCGGAGATAAAAGGAGGAGAAGGTAGTATGGGAACACCAGAAGGCTGACTTCATGACATCGTCTAATGGGGAGTGATTGATGTAGGCCCATGAGGCAGCAACGGCTTGAACCTCATGGGCTTTTTTAGTTTCATAAAGGACAGGTCTCGATCAGTAACGGACTGATACACTCTTTTACTTGTAGTGACAATCCACCAGGAGATAGTGGCAGCTGAAATGTCTACGGAGCCCTTTGGAGGCATTAAGATAGAAGCGGAGGGCCCTCACGGGGCATAAGAATCTATCTGGATCATCCCCTGCACAGATTCGACTTAGACTGGAGATCACTATAGGTAGTGGGGCTACCAAAGGTAATTGATTTTTAGCAAGAAATCCTGGTTGGCAGAGGAGGGAGACAGAATCATAATTCCCATTAAACGGGAGACAGCCAGTGTCAATAGACAAGGCATGAATCTCACTTCGTCGTCTCGCAGATGCAAGAGCATGTAGGAACACAGTCTGCAGTGTGAGGTCCTGAAAGGAGGCTTCGCTCAATGGTTCATAAGGGGTTTTGGTTAAGGACCACAGAACACAAGAAAGATTCCATCTGGGCATAAGGGAGCGGGAGACGGGTCTCTGGAGCTCAAAGTATTTAATAAGGTCTGAACCGATTGCCATGCCCTGAGAGAATTTTAGTGTGTTGGAGATGGCAGCTCGATAGCCCTTGATAGTGGATACTGAACATCTTTTGGTCTCAAAAACGAACAAAAGGAAATCAGCAATGGAGGTTACAGAGGGACAGATAGGATCAACGTGTTTCCTACTGCACCAAACACAGAAGATTCTCCACCTAGCATCATAGACCTTGGATGTAGAAGCTCTCCTGGCCTGAATGATGCAACTGGCAACTCGGCCTGAAAACTTGTTCTGGCGGAGAGATCGCTTGAGATGAGCCAATCGTGAAGGTGGAGAATGTGTGGGCTGTTGTGGAGAAGGGATCCAATGTGTTATTGAGACAGGAGATCCTTCCGGTAAGGTAGAGACTTGGGTCGATCGATCAACAGGTCTAGGAGATTGTTGAACCATGATTGCTGGGGCCACAGTGGAGCGATGAGGATGATCTGCGTCGTGGAAGTTCAGACTTTTTGCAGAACTTCAGGTAGCAGTCGGAAGGGTGGGAAGGCTTACGCGAACAGCCGATCCCACTGGAAGCTGAATGCATCCGATGCCCATGCTATCTGATCGGGGATGGGAGAAACGTAAAAGGGAAGTCTGTTGTTGAGCCTGGTCGCAAATAGGTGCACTAAGGGTGTTCCCCAGAGTGTGAACAGGGACTCTGTTACAAAGTGGTGCAGAGACCATTCCGTGAGGATGTCTCAACCTGTCCTGGACAGGCTGTCTGCTAATACATTCTTCTTGCCCGGAATGTGGCGAACTCGGATTGTGATGTCCTCTGAGGCTGCCCAAAGGAGGAGGTTCCAGACATCCACGAAAAGAGAAGGGGCATATGTGCCTCCCTGACATTGTAGATACACTACGACAGACATGTTGTCTGAGGAGACCATGATGCAGCGACCCCTTACTCTGTCGGTGCATCCGTGCAACGCTAGGAATACTGCTTTCATTTCTAGGTTGTTGATGTGGAGGGATGATTCGGCTCGAGTCCAAAGACCCTGGAGAATTATGCCCTCTGGTTCTAAATGAGCACCCCAATTGGAATCTGACACGTCGGTGAACAGATAGGAGTGGGGGTTGGGTGCATGCATTGGGACATCAGCAAGGAATCTGTCCCGATTCATCCACCACAGCAAGTGGTGGTGAAAGTCCCGTCCTAGTGGGATTGGGGTTGATAGAGAATCTTTGTGTGCTTTCCACCTTGCGAGAAGGAGGAACTGTAGTGGGCGTATATGGAGACGTCCTAAAGGGACCAGGTCGGCAGCGGCGTTCAAGGGTCCCAATAGGGATAGATAATGGCGAGCAGATAATGATGTTTTTGCTCGTAGTGCCTCTAGAAGAGTCAGGATTCGATCTACCCGATCCAGTGGAACCTGGACCAAGTTCTGGAATGAGTTCCGACTTCTCGAGGTTTGGTAAAAGACCCAACCGAGCTAAGGTGCACCGGGAACGGAACAGATCCTGATGAAAGGACTGAACCTGGATATAGTGAATCAGCCAGTCATCGAAATACTGGAGAATCAGTGTTCCCAGCAATCGAAGGTAGGCTGCAATTACTCCCATAATTCGGGTGAAAACTCTGTTTGCGGAAGAGCTTGCGAACAGCTGGACCCGGAATTGAAAAACTTCCTGGTCTAAGCAAAATCGAAGATATATGCAGTGTGGAGGAAAAATCGGGATGTGCAAGTAGGCATCCTGAAAGTCAATGGAGACTGCCCAATCGGAAGGACGAAGTGCGTTCCGAATTGATGAGTGGGGAGAGATCGATAATGATCTGAAATTTCTTAGTGACCAGGAAGAATCGGGAATAGAAGGCAGAAGACTGATCGTTCAGGACCCTCTCGACTGCCCCTTTCTGCAAAAGGGTGTGCACCTCTTCCCTCAATTTCCCCAGATTGGACTGGGGAAATAGAATGGGGGTCCTTGATAGCGGGGGTTGTTCTCGAAACTGGAGTCGATAACCCTCGTTCACAATAGAGAGGACCCATACATCGTTAGTGATGCTTGACCAAGCCTCTGAAAAGAGGCCTAGGCGAGCACCTACGGGGACTTTTGGGAGAGGGATGCACGGCAGGGGAGGGGTTAGATCCCTAGGGCTGTCCCCCCCCCCTTTCCTCCGGTGGGAAAGGAAAGAGGATTATAGAACTTCCTCTTTTGGGGTCTGCGGCGAGCTTGACGCCGTGGACCCGAAGGACGAAAAGGAAGTCGAATTTGAGGTTGCGGCTTGGGCTAGGGTTGCGTCTGCTTGAAGAACTTGGTGGATGGCCCCTGAGGGCGATTCGCATGAACACGTTTTCTGGTCAATTGCGATGGGCCAGGAGTGAATGTAAAGGATCGATGTTGATGATCCAGCAAGTCTTGAGAAGCCACAGTTGGTATGTGACCCCCAAAATGGTCTCGGCTTCTAGCGGAGCAGCCCTTAGAAGGTCTTTAGTGTGGTTAAGTAAGATCTTCGAGGAGTCCAGTGCAACGTCATGGCGGATGTGCAGAAATTCCGCCAATAAAGCCATTGCAACAGAAAGCGGATTACGAGACGTCTTGGCCACTGCTTCCAGCACGCATTGTAATGCAGCTGGATTCAAGGAGGCCTCTCTCAGCATACTAAACGCAGTTGCTGAGAATAGATCAGAATGTGACGCAATGGTTACAAGTAACAGGGTTTTCTGTTCCATGGCTTCGATTGTTTTAATTGGAAGGCGAGCACAGGCTCCCATTGACATGCCCACTTTGGCCGCCTCAGCATCCAAATGGGGAGGTTTGGTAGGCCACATTGGGGAATGTATCCTGTAACTGGCAGAAAAGACCAAGGGTCTTAATGTCAAGGGAGGGATTACCCATCCTCGACGTTGCCGAGCTAAGTTTTGGCCTAGTGAAAGCCTCTGAGAGTTCCTCAATCGTTGGGGAATGAGGGAGAAGCAAGAGGTCTGGTTGTGTTTGCTCCCTGGAAATCTTTTCCATAAGAGAAAGTATCTTTTTGGAATGTGTGTCACATGGTTTGGGGCACAATTCCGGGGGTAAGAGGTGGTAAACTTTGTTTACTGCCTTATTGAAGGACCAGACCTCTTCCTCCACTTCCAACTGAGAGGAATGGGTGGGCCTGGGAGGTGTCAGTGCCACTGTTTCAGTCTCAAACTCATTAGAGTCAACGAGAATAGATAGGACTTCATCATCATTTGGTATACTCTGAGTCTGAGAGTGGGTGGGCATCACTATGTCCCTTGCTGAAGGGGGCATAAGAGCAGTATGTGCCACAGCCCGTAGTTCAGAACGAGTTCCAGTTGGGAGGCCAGACCACCTGTCTACCCTGGATGATGTGACACCTCTAGCCTTCCGCATTGGGGCCAGCTGGTGAGGAGGTGATGGCGGGACACGAGCCGCAGTATCACCTCGACTGCAAGGAAAAGGTCCAGTAGCCCACGGGTGCATAGTGGACCACGGGCCTTGAGGTGGAGGGCCCCATGTCCCATAAGGATTCATTGGGATAATAGGGTTGGGGGGATGCCGATCCCCTTCCCTAGTCTGAGCCCAGAGGACAGACTAACAATCATGCACAAGATGGGACAGTAAAGGGAGGTACTCAGTCCGTACCTTGTCCCCATACCGTGAGGCCAATGAGTGATAGTCAGAGAGGGAATCATCTTTGACTGAAATATCACTATCCCAAAGGTGAGGGGAGCGGTGTTCTACTTCCCTAACAGGAAGGCGCGATCCGCTGTTGTGGTGCTCAACTTCCCTAACAGAAAGGTGCGACCCGCTATTGCAGTGCTCAACTTCCCTAACGGGAAGGTGGGACCCGCTGTTGCGGTGCTCAACTTCCCTAACGGGAAGGCGCGACCCGCTGTTGCGGTGCTCAACTTCCCTAACGGGAAGGCGGGACCCGCTGTTGCGGTGCTCAACTTCCCTAACAGGAAGGTGCTACCCACTGTTGCGGTGCTCAACTTCCCTAACGAAAAGGCACGACCCGCTGTTGCGGTGCTCAACTTCCCTAATGGGAAGGCACGACCCACTGTCGCGGTGCTCAACCTCCCTAATGGGAGGGCGCAACCCACTGTCGCAGTGCTCAACCTCCCTAACAGGAGGGAGCGACTCGCTATGTAAGGCTTCAACGTGAGAAGTGTTCATCTTCTCCCCCCTGTGGGGAGAAGGCGATTTACTCCTCGAACGTCCAGTCTCTCTTTCTAGAGGGGCCTCACTGGCTTCCAACGAAGTTTGTCCCAAAAGCTGAGATCTCACAGTGAATCCAGAAAAATCTGATGATGTGATGGAGGGAATATTCCTGTGTCCTTGATAAGTACGTCAGGAATCCACTCGATTCCAGGTGGCAGCAGGCCATGATTCATGAAGTGTGCAACGAATTTTTCGTGTACACTTGGAGCACTTAATGCAGTCTGGGTGAGTGTCCCAAGAGCCCTTCTTGTGGCCACACTTCCCCACAGACTGTGTTTTTCTGACATTATTCTGATAGAAGTAATTCACGTGAAACTCACCTTGATTGTATTCAGTGCGTACTTTCTCTGGTGCTGTCTTCAGGCAACGTCTATTCAGCATGGCATCCGAAAAAAAGATGACGAGTTTAGGCAAACCTACACGAGGCACAAACTGGAGTGCAAAGGTCATACTAATGCCTTTTTAAAAACCACTCTGTGGGAGGATATATTCACATCGAACGGACGGTGGTTTTTCAGCATGAAAAATGGCAAAGCTAACAATAGTGACAGGATAAGTAATTGCTGCTATTAAAATAATGTTTAATAACTGTGTGATAATGATTTTTAAAAGTTTGTTTATGTTAAACAGAACAACAACAGAAGTAAGACTTGCACAAAAAAATGGATGCCAAGAAGTTCATTCTAGTGATACCTATCGAAATACGAACGAATTGTGATTGTCTTTTAAGGGAATAGATCAATGTGATAGCTTCTATAGCGCTGTTTTTTCATATAATTAAAAGTAACACCAATTAAAATACAAAACGAAAAGAATTAATGGTGTGAAAGTGTGCTCGCCACTCTTCACCCATTCATCCCATTGTGTACGGAATAACAACAAAATGGCCGCCAGCAGCATTAACCATTGCTTGCACTGTTGGCTCTTTGTGTGCAGCCATGGCATCTAAAACCAACAGTAACTTTGAAAAAAAAAAAATCTGAACATATTCTGTAGCATTTATCTATCCAGATCTGCATCACATCAGTATTCATCCATCCCTTTTTGTTCCAGTGGATGACAACTCCAGCTGGCATGTGGTCGGTTCATGTGAGATTATGTTAGGATTTGTGAGGGGTATAAGCATGGGCGGGGTATACTTAATATTTTTCACATGATTAGTGAATTTCTGCGGGGTATATGCGTGGGTGGGTTATACGCATGGGCTGTTATTATTATTATTATTATTATTATTATTTGAGCGAAATTCGATCAAAATAATTTTATAGGAATGATTTTACTTTGTAAGTATTAATATGTAGTCCACAAACATTTCCTGTGTTCTTAATTAGTTGCGGTGAAATTGTTAAGCAACCAACAGAAAAATGTTATGGATGTTATAGGCTATTCAGCGACAAAAAATAGAACTGAAACAAACAATTCAAAAAACATACATAGTGAATGTATAGGAAGTTGATGAGATTCCAAGATGGTATTACTCACTGCCAGTGAAGCAAAAGATGATTAATTTAATTGGCTGACAGAAATGTCTTACTGAATTTTATTAGCTTATTATTTTTTTTAAAGTAGCATACAGGGAGGAAAAAATGAAGACTAATTAAATCTTGAAAATAAATTATAGAGAGGAATTGTAATTCAAATCCCAGTATAGGCTTGCGGCAGAGGAGGCTGATAATGATATATATTTGAATTTTTTTTTAATAAACAATTTTTGGAATAAACGAGAAACAGGTAAGGTTATTTGATATTCCTGAATTTAGCTCTACTGGTTATATATTTTTTTATGATGTCTAGTTGGTTCTAAATGACAATAGTGCTGATCTTACAGATGATTTGGCTGCCATGGCAGCCATCTTGAAATCTTTTTGTTGCTACTCCTCCTGAGTAGAAAGTTATATTGACATGGCGTTTTCACCTGAAGACTTTTCATGATGTCTAGATGGTCCTATAAGAAATTGTACTGATCCTGACATCTTGAAAATCTTGTTATCGCTACACCTACTAGAAGGATGGTTATATTGACATGTGGTTTTCACCAAAAGACTTCTTATGATGTCTTGTTGCTCTTAAATGCAAATGGTGCCAAATTGACATCAACTATGGTTGCCATGGCAGCCATCTTGAAAATCTTACTGTTACTCCTCTTAAACAGTAAGTCACATAAACATGGGGGTTTCACCAGAAGACTTCTTTATGATGGCTAGTTGCTCCTAAATGAAAAAGGTGCTGATCTGGCCTCCAATATGGCCACCATGGCAGCCAGCTTACAAATCTTGTTTAATCCTACTCCTTCTAGTAATGATACAAAAGTATATCAAGTTTCATGCACATATCTCAGAGTCCAGGAGATATTAAGTAAATAAAGTGCGATGGATGGACAAACAAGCCGACTTCAGCATAATTCCCCTATCCAACTTCCTTTGCAGGGAGTATAATAACTTATAAAACTAGGTATAAAAATGTAAAAATGTGCACCAACCTGGACTGTGACACTTGTGTCAAGCACGGCAATTCCACTATCCCCTTCCTCTTGTTTCTCTAGCTCTGGTTCCACCTTCTGATCTTCATTTTGTGGCAGTTCCAGTGGAGGAGTCAAGGACTGGTCACTGAAACTACACTCTGGACTGGTTCCAAGACTAGTTCTCACACTGGGCTCTGTCTGACTGAAGTGTGTAATTACATCATCTTTTTCCAAGGAGGTGTGAAAAGAAGAAAAGTGATGGAACATTTCTGGTTGACTTGCTGATAATGACATCCTTTGAAAGTTTTCTGAGACATGCTGAGGTGACTGTTCAATGGAGCTGAGAGAATTTTCTGACTTGTCCTTACTGCGTGATTGTACAAGAGCTTTTTTACTCTTGCTTCGAAAACTTGCCAAAAGTCGCTTCCGCAAGGACTTGTGCTGAGGTGCTGGATTTGTGGTCATTGTGGAACTAGTACTGTTATAATCATCTTCAGCCACTCTTACGTCTACTGCACTCTGCGATCTAAGATGTTTCTCCTCCACCACATGTTGCGACACTGCAACGAGAGGAGCCTTGTAAGCTAGTGTATTGTGTACAATAGGAGATGATCTTGCAAGATATTTGAAGCTATAATCCATGAGCATAGCAGGATCTGACACCTTGTGCAGGCACATCTAGAAAATCTTAAAGGCTAGGGTCGATCATCAGTTTTCTATTGGTTTTTTAGACCTTAATATTCAGGTCTATGCCAGCAGTGTCTTTAGGCAGCTATGTCCCTGGAGTGATATCAGATTTTATGGACAAAAAATCTTCACTATTTGAGGTATGATAGTAATTTTGTAAGAACATTACTTCATGGATTCCACCATTGTTAAAATTTCACAAGACTATTACAATGTACATCTACATTTATCTGATGCATTCTCCTGCATCTCATGAGAAGGAAACTAATAGAGGCAAGAGCCATGGTGACTCAAAAGTCAGCATACCAGACTCATGACCAACACAGTACAGGTTTTAACCTACCATTGGATCCACCCAGGTCAGCTACCATAGTGTGTCTTGAAAGGCACTTTACTCCAATTACCTTGGGACTGAATAAGCTACTGTAACTTGTGTTGCTGTGACATAAAACATCAAACAAACCAAACCCAAACATATGAAAACTCAAAGAACAAAATACATGTGTGTCCTAGACAGAATAGTTAAAGATATGTTCAAGCAGAAAAGTTTTATTTGACCCGCCAGACCTGAGGGAATATATGCAAACCAATGGACACATACTGCTACCTCACTACAGTTCATAACAAGCAAAACCTTGATGTAAGCGTCAATGTTACAATGGCAAACTGTTTTGAATGAGAATACAAAAACAAAAGATGGGCCTTAGATCATTATTTCCAAGGTCAGCATAATAAAGTTAATTGTTTTATGTTGATGTAAAGCACTATATCCACATAAACCTTGATGAATTAGTTTGGTTTTGGTGTTTCACAACATAGCAACACAAGCAGGTTATTTAATGCCAAGGCAATTGGAGTTAAATGCCTTGCCCAATAACACACCTTGGTAGCTGACTCAGGCTGATCCAATGGTAGGATCTGAACAGGTGCCCTTTTAGTTGCAAGTCCAGCATGCTAATCACTGCACCACCGCAGCTCCTGCCTCCATTCATCGCCTCTTACAAGATGATGAAGAGTGCATTGGGCCTATTCTAAATCACCGAACTCACAGGGGGATGAACCTAGTTAAATTTTACATAAAATTACATTTAAAAATTATGTTCCTTGATTTTTTCTCACAGTTTTTGAAGGACTGGGTGAGACAAATGTGAAATTCTTTTTTTTTTATTTTTTTAGCATAAGGTAGAGATAAAAAATAAAGTTTAATGAACAATATTTTCTGCTACACATTAAACCTTACATGAGCCTTTTAAATCAATGCTCAAGTTGCATTTCATTGACAAAATCCTATAAATTTGCAGAGACAATGATGCATGGAAGACAGTCAAAGTACACATGGAATTACATGCAAAACATGAAGCTGAATGTTCCTCACAAATAAACTGTCTCTTTTACCATTTTCTAAGCTTTCAAAAGTTTTTAAAACAAAATTGTAGCATAATAAACACAACAGACACACTGATCTATGAAACGATAACAACTTTTGAAGAAAAAAAAATTGCATATTTTTCTTTTAGTTTGACAAGTGTCTTGGCTATACAAAAAGAACTAGTTTCAATTCCTATTTTTAAGTCATCTCGCTCTCTCTCTCTCTCTCTCTCTCCATAGATAGATACATAGATAGATAGATAGATAGATAGATATACATAGATATACAAATGGCTAGCCGCCACAAGCTTTGTAGAAGAGTACCATGAATGGCACATTATACACCAGCCCCATGTTTAATAGTCCTCTATGCAGACACTACTTGGGCATGGTTTACTCTGTAGATTATTGACCAATGGGTCTCAGTGACATGGACCTTTAGTCAACTTTATAGTATGCGGTCTTCAACTTACTGTGCAGAAACCATTATTTTCTTATATGACTTATCATGACTGTGACCAATGACCTTTAGATCTGAGACCCCAAAATCAAAAGGCCTCTCCTATACCTTAAGTCCAAGCACTCCACAACCTTTAGTTAAGGCATGTTGTCTAGAACTAAAATTATATTACAAAAACCATCTTTCTTCAGTGACCATGACCTTTGACCTTTTGATCCCAAAATCAACAAGCTTCTTTCTTACCCAACATGTATCTCATCCACAAACTCTGGTGCAGGTACATGTTCAAAAACTGAAATTTTTGTGCAGAAACCATTTTCTTCAGTCACATGAGGTTTCTTCCTTACCCCAAACGCAAGCCATCCATAAAGTTTGGCCCCTGTCTGTGATGCAAAACTAATGTTATTCTGCAAAAGCAATTTTTCTTCTTCCAGTCACAGTGACCTGGCCTTTCACCTTTTATCTCCAAAATCAACAGATTTTAACCTTACCACAAGTGCATGCTGTCCTGAAAGTTTGGATAAGGTTCTTGATTTAGAACTAAAGCTATTGTGCTAAAATCACAATGGACAAATATCCAGATTGGCACACTGATGTTATAATATTATACACTCCACCTTGTAATGAGTGTGACAAAAATGATGAGCCTTGCCTTTAAAATAAACTGACATTTTAATGGCATGAAATACACCAGTTCATCATTTCCCATATGTCTTGACATAACCAGGATTGTGTTGACACAAGTTAAACCCAATAAATTAATCTGAAGAAAAAAAATTTGTATTAACATATTGATGTGAAGTTGTCCATATCTGTACATGTACAAATTGTTTTCTGCTGGTAATGACTGTGCTTTCAAAACATTATTTGTGCCTGTTTACAAATATGGACAAGTTTATTATAATAAACTTGTTCATATTTGTATTAGCATATTAATCTGAACTTGTCCATATTTGTATTAGTGTATTAATATAAATTTGTCCATATGTTTTTATTTTTATATTTAGAAATGGCAGCCATATTTGACAGTGGATTGGAATCATTATATTTTGAGTAATGGTGGCCATATTTGATGGAAGAAGAGCATCATTTGTATAAATTTGAAAGGCCTTCAAGCTAGGACACATTCTGTCAAATTAGGTCAAATTATGTCACTATTTATTTTTTAGAAGCAGCTATTAAAGGTATTTTTGATGCCAGACTGGCATCAGCTCATATAAACTTTAAAAGCCCTTCATGCCAGACTGCTTTCTGTAAAAAAAAATTAATTATGTTGTGTTCTTTTTAGAAGTCATTGAAAGAATTTTCTGTTTTAAGTAACTGCAGACACATGTAATTGTAAATCAGCATCAATGTATAAATCTGAAAGCCCTCAAAAACAGAATGATTTCTGTCAAATTTGGTCATATTCTGCTGAGCAATATCTAAGAAGTCCTTTTTTTTAAAAAAATTCTTTATATTTAGTAATAGTGGCCATGTTTGAAGGTGGACTAGCACCAGTTGTATCAAACTGTATATGGCCTTTATGCCAGGGTGCTTTCCATATACATTTGGTCAGATTCTGTTCAGCACCTTTTTAAAAGAATCAGCATCATCTGTATTAATTTCAAAGTGCCCTATGCCTGAATGCTGTCTGACAAACTCTGTCAAATTCTGTTCAGCAGTTTATGAGAAAAAGTAACTTCTACGTTATTCTATTTTTAGTAGCAGTAGATATATTTGATGTTGGATTGGCATTGTTCAACCAAATTTGAAAGACCTTCATGCCAAAATGATTTCTGTCGAATTTGGTCAAATTCTGTTGAACAGTTTTTTAGAAGCTTTTTAAAGGTTTTTAAATTTTTGGCCAATTTAGATGACAGATTGGCTTGCACTGAACAAATTTGAAAGGCCTTGATGATAGAATGCTGCCTGTAAAATCATGTGCAAACTGGTCAATTGGTTTTATAGAAGTTGTAAATAACAATTTTGAATGGATAATGCACAATGGATGAAGGACAATAACCAAAAGCTCACCTGGCCAGCCATAAGACCAGATGAGTTATACAATTATGAGATTTTACAAACACATTACTTTAACTGAAAGAAATATACATTAGAGGAAAATTAAATCAAAATGTCAGAGTTATTGCAGTGAAAATTTAATGTACATTTCCTACAGTTTAGTCCAATTTGTGGAAACATTTCCCACATGTTGTCCCACATTATATAATGTTATCCAATTACTCATACCAGCCCCTTCTTTCATAAACAATTCCCACATGTTGTCCCTCATTATATAATGTTATCCAATTACTCATACCAGACCCTTCTTTCATAAACAATTCCCACATGTTGTCCCACATTATATAATGTTATCCAATTACTCATACCAGCTCCTTCTTTCATAAACAATTCCCACATGTTGTCCCACATTATATAATGTTATCCAATTACTCATACCAGCCCCTTCTTTCATAAACAATTCCCACATGTTGTCCCACATTATATAATGTTATCCAATTACTCATACCAGACCCTTCTTTCATAAACAATTCCCACATCTTGTCCCACATTATATAATGTTATCCAATTACTCATACCAGCTCCTTCTTTCATAAAACCTATCAGCTTGAGTATGTACTAAACATCCTGTAAAAATTTTATAAAGTCAAATTAAAATTAGTACATGTATATCCATATTAAGTCCCAAAATAACCAGCTTGTTTCCATACTTTACAAATAATCAGCATGCAAATTTTTACCTCAGAGTTCAGGCATTTTATGAAAGTGGGTCTGGACTTCAGTTTACAGCACTCCTATTGGCTCTGGATAATTACAAAAGTGGAACTGGGTCTCAGTTTACAGCCCTCCCATTGGCCCTATGTAATCAGAAAAGTGTGAATCGGCCTCAGTTTACAGCCCTCCCATTGGCCCTATGTTATCAAAATTGTGGTACCAGGCATTGGTTTATAGCCCTTCCACTGACTCTACATATTTAGAAAAGGAGATACTATGTGCAGTTGTCTGACATGTTGGAATGTTATATTGTGACCAACTATAAATAATAGTAACTGTTGTTATTACCATATACCTTCAATTTACTTGTTAGAAATACTTATTAACTTGCTTGAACTAATGAAGAGCAAATTATGAGTGATTTGTCAATTACAAGAATAAAAACTGGAAACATATGCAGCTTTTTTTGAAAATTAACGATATGCAAGGAGAAAAGGTACTTGATACCAAACTGATCAAATATGTTAAGAATAAAAATCATTCTTAAATCTGACAGGTGCTTCAAATCTTCAGAAACTGACCTTCTACTACCACTTTCTCACTGGATCTTAACCCTTGCCTGTCCCATTCTCCCGATTAAACCCAACCCATTGCTTTTCCAATCGGGAATAAGTTTTACCAGAGAAAAATCACATATCTTTAACCTGACAATACAATAACTATCTTACATTTGACACACCTCTGTCAGCTTGCATCAAACACATGGATCCAGAATAAACCTACTACATACATATGACAAGCTAATAAGCAATTGATAGTTTTATGAGGAATCAGATATGTGGCATATTATATGAGAGTTTTATGAGGAATCAGATATGTGGCATATTATATGAGCTCTCACTATAGCACAAACAGCTTAAGGGAAAAAGAATTACATCAATTGCTGGCCTTGTCATGTGGTCAAGGAGTGTAACAATCTCGGCTTTACAACTTTATTCAAATTGAACCTTTAGATCAGAAAAAAATGTGCCCTCTTCATAGGTCAGTGACCTATTTGCCAATATCAAGTAACATAAAATAAAGAAACACAAGAGGGCATTTGAATATTTAGTAGGCCATTAAGTAATTTGATGGGCTAAGTGACTTGTAATGCTGCTCTTGGATCAAAGTAAATAACTGTGATATTTGCATAATTAGGGGCCTTATTCAAAGATGAATTCAGTTTGTAAATGCATCCTTTAAACTTTGTGCAAACTACAATGGCCCATCTCAGGGATAATCCCTAATGCTAAAGAGGGCATTTAAATGTGATCAGCATGCATACTTGTTTAGCTCACCAACAAATGACCTCCCATAATTTATATCATTATAAACTGTATACTTCAAAAAGCTCAATCTTCAACAAGAGGACTAAGTGAGCCTGAGATCGTTCACCTGGCTGACATCTACCCGATAGCCAAATGCAAGAGCTGTAAACCAAGAAATCAGAGTCAGCAGAATGCTATGCATTGCAATTTCCTCCAATACTATGTTGATTGCATATAATATGAAAACAGCTGTCACAATGTTTCTCTATATTTTTTATTTCCATCCAGATCTGGTACATCAGCATCATTTGTCCAATATGGAAATGCTCCTTGCCAGGATGCTTTGTGTCCAAGTTAGTCAAATTCTGTTCAGCATTTTGTTTTTAGATATAGTTGTCTAAATGCTGTTTGATTTTGAGTAATAGTAGCTAGATTTGATGGCAGAGCAGCATCATTTGTAGAAATCTGAAAGGTTTTCAAGCTTTAGGGTACATTATGTCAAATTTGGCAAAATTCCATTTTTTGTATACTTCTATTTGCATTTGATAGTTTCTGTACTTTCAAGTCCACTAAATTACAGTCCAACTGTAGCTCTTTTCACACTTATGCTAGATGAATGATTTGACTTTGTAATATAGTCTACTAAAATCCCCAGCCTTTGTGAGACTTGAGCAATAAATAAATTGTCTTCCCATGTTTCCCTCACTGATGGGCTTAAAAAAAATTATGTTAGCATATAGGCTAGAAGAATGAATGATAATATGATTGATTCCAAATAGGATTCTTTTAGGGTCCCTTGCTAACATAGGTAATTATGTTAAGAAACTCCAGATCTTGTGATGCAATAAATCACTTGTCTTCTAGAGTTCACCCACAATGTAAGGAAATAGCAGAATTATCTCTGCAGATAGATCAGGGGAAAGAATGATCATATATATATATATATATATATATATATATATATATATATATATATATATATATATATATATATATATATATATATATATATATATATATAGTCCTTTCCCAACAGAATTCTGTTAGGAATCTCCTAATCTTAAGATATGTGCACCAACAGAGGAATTGGGGTTCACAATGAATATTTCAGTCACTGGAAGGACGTAACAGAATTATGTTAGCAGACAAAAGGGGAAAGAAGGATCTTTAAATTCCTTTCTAAATGAGTTATGTTAGGGTCTCTTGCCAAGAGAATTATGTTTAAAGTATCTCCTGATCTTGAGATTCCTGGAGCAACAGAGGCATTATTTTCAGCGTACATTAAGTTGAAGGGCTTAGTAGAATTATGTTAGCAGATAGGCCAGAGGAATACAATCCTTTTCGAAGTTGCATTACGTTTGAGTCCCTTTGACAGAATTCTGTTAAGGATCTAATGAACCTGGGATACTAAAAGCAATGGATGCATTATCTTCACAGTGTGGAGTCAGTTGAAGAGCTTAACAGAATTCTGTTAGCAGATAGGATAGGGGAATTAGAATGATCATGCAATCCTTTTCTAACAGAGTATTTAGAGTTCCTTGCTAACAGAATTCTGTTAAGAATCTCCTGATCTTGATATACCTGAAGCAGTAGAAGCATTGTTATCTCCATGGTTTTTGACAAAAGGTTGGGTATTATGTTGTCCTGTCCATCATGATGTGTGTGAGTAATGTCGTGTAGCTCCTCCTACACTCAAGGTAGAAATTTAAAACCTTGACATATGGTTGAGGGTGATCTGCAGATGTGAACAACAGTTTTAAAATTCTTAAACATACCCTGGGGTTGGGCTAAAGGGTGAGGCTTGTTTTAAATAAATTTGAAATGTCTCCAAAATCAGGAGGCTATAATGTCTGAGAACTGGTTGTTGTGATTACTGACCATGGTGTCAACCTATATTGCATGATGATTTTTTAATTGGTCCCCTGGATCATGCCCCAGGGGTATACAATTGTGACCTAAGGGATCTATACACATACATACACTTATTTAGTGTGAAATGACAAATTCAAATAGATAACTGACTTGGCACAAGTTACACTCATACAATTTTGATGACCACAGAGCCAGAAGTTATGCTCATAAAACTGCCTTTATTCATAACCCCTGGAAATTACATGTAGCCTCTGGGTTGTAACATAGAAACTATGGAGATCACCAATCTATAACTATATATATATATTTACTGGGCATGAAAAGGATAAATTGATACATGCCATTATTTAGATCCACACCATATAATATATGCATCTACAATATAGTTGGGTCTAGTCTTACCCCAAGGATTTTACCCTAGGGACATACATTTGGGTTAAGTAGGTGAATGGGACAAAGTGGGAGAGTTTGAAGGTACAGTATGTCCTTTACAAACACTCAAATCTTCTCAAAGTTCACTCACTGAAAGGGTTTTACAGAATTCTGTTAGCAAATAGCCAAGGAGAAAGAATGATTATACAATCACTTCTAGCAAAAATCTAGTACATGTTGGTCTCTCAGTTTTCTTACTTTCACCAGTTCTTCAAGGTCAAACATCAGTGTACTGGTGTGTAGTGTCCTTAAAAATTATGTGAAGCATTTTCTTCCAAGCTGTGCCAACTGATTTAGCACATGACACTTAAGGGTCAACAAAATTTGATTAATGCTACCTTTCATAGAACAGGTATCAACTTTCCTTCAAAATTCCATGACAGAATTTTCAATTGTTGTCCATTAAAGTATTATGTTAAGTAGATTCTTCTCTAGTTAATATGAAGTTCTGTGGGCATTAAGAATCAGTTCATATTATTATAAGTTCTTATTAAATGAAAAAAAAAATGGAAATACAGACAACAAAAGGCCACTACTAAGTCATAAAAGACAGAGAGATAGAAATACATACATAGATTTTCTTTATTACTGAGCTTTATTATTTCCATTGGGGTTTTTTCAGTTTGAGTCTGGGGATAAATTTGTCCTCATTCAGAGTATTGGTGATTTCTATGTTGGTATCAATGGGTGTTGCTGTATGGTTTAAACCCAGGGTCACTGGGTGGTTCACATGTCTATACACACTTAGTATATAATTCTCAGCATAAATGAATTCAAATTTGTTGTGCACTTGAAAGATTGTTTACAAACCATGATATAAAATACAGCAATGGAATATGATGACAAAAAAATTAATATTCATTCTTTGGGAATTGTTCCTTTCCTCACAGTGAAACACATAAAATAGTTCATAAACAACAAGTAAATTACTATAAGTAAAAATTTAACCCAGGATATTATTATGATTATTATTAATTCCTCATGGGAAAATCTGAAATGATGTAATTTTTTATAGGACTTGGTCTTTCTTGTTAATCAAGGAATTAAATTCAGCCTTCTCATTATCCCTGGAAGCTAATGGCTCAAAATTAAAGGTACAAGCCTAAGGCAATGCAATGATATAACAAAAAATGTTAGTATTGTAAAAGTAAACAGCTCAGCTTGAACAGTACACAGCAATTTTAGTAGGTGGCTGATTGATGATGAAAAGTATGTAAATGTATATAGAATCACTATAATTGCAATAATGGGGATAAAAGAAATATTTAGTTCAATGAAAGTTCATTTGTTCTAGTTTATATCTTCTTGTTCTTGGTTTTAATGGCACTTTTAACACATTACAGGGTATATCATGCTGCGGAAATTGGAGCTAAGTGCCTTTCCTCAAGACACACTGAGGCAGTATCGAACCTACAACCCTTGGATTACAAGTCCGACACTCTAGCAGCAGAGCTACTGTGGCTCCCCCAAGTTTATGTGAAAGTTCATGTTCAGCAACTATCTTCATCTAATTTTACAACGGCTCAGACTCAAAAAGTTTGTTTATTTGTTTTTGTAGATTTAACGCAATTTTCAGCACACAATACATGGCAACCAGTATATCTGGCGGCAGAAGAACCCAGGAAAACCCCAGGAAAAACCACTGACCCAGGGGAAGCTACTGACAAGCTTTCTGACATACCCAGGTTGACTGAACCAAGACTCTAACCCATGCAGACAGAGGTGAGATGTGTGACCACTCAGCCACCCAGGACCCCGACTCAATTTGTAAACATGTTCTTAATATGTAGTAATTTGCATCATCTTTGCTCATTTAAAAATGAAGAAGACAGTATACAATCAGATAAAAAAAATTTGATCAAGGCATCTATGACATTTTTCAACATCAGTGGCAACTTCTATTTCTGGCAAATTTGGATTTAAGCTGTTCAAAACTTAATTTCAACTGCATCTTTATTTGCGCACATATTTTGGTACTACCCAAATCTGAATTTTCATTAGATGCAGAAATATTTTCCGTGGAAATCCATGGATCTCCAAGGAAATTATGCAATATTCCACACACTTCCATATCAGTGGGTTGTCTTGCAGAAATAATTCCTCAAATTTCGATGGAAACTCTTCAACATAGTATACGGAGTTTTACGGAATTTTAACATTGTCAGCTACATAAATAAACAGAAAGTAACAGAAAAATATCACTTAGAAATTTCAGACCAAATCTGAGTATGGAAAATAGGGCTTAGTTTCTTTTCAGTGAATTTTGAATGTAGTAATTTTTCATTACTGAAGTTACTAAATCTATTGCTTATTTTCATTTTTCTATTGAATGTTAATATATATTTCTTTACTTATATATTTTTTCCAAGCTCAAAAAAAAAACAAACTAGTTTTGATTTCACTCTCTTTCTATATCACATAATATTCACATTTTCATCTTTATCCTAAGTTAAAATGGTAAATTGTAGCAGTTATTTTGAAACATTTTGTACATGTATGTCAATAAATACTTGGTATTATTAGTTGGAAAATCCTGCTATCTTACGTATTGCTGTCATATAAATACATACCAAAAAATCAACATTGATAATGATAATATTTAAGAAAGACTAAGAAAGAAAGAAGCAATAAATCTTCATATTATATCAAGAACATTTTTCAGCAGTAACTGAATGTAAAGTATGTAAAAGATAAATAAACAAGAGTTCCCAGAAGCAACTGATGCTCTACTGGGCAAAAAGAATTTCTGAGAAGTCAAGATAAGACCATTTCTTCCTTTTAACTGTTAAATGTTGAAACCATCTCTGATATTCTTTAGCAAATATAAAATTTTCAAATCAGCTGCTGTGGTACACATATTGGACATCATTAAAATTCTTTTGGTGAAACCACCATGTCATAATGATCATCAGTTCAGAGGGAAGTAGTGACAAGAAGATTTTTAAGACAGTCGTTGTGGTAACCATATTGGATGTATGACTGGCACCATTTTCATTTAGGACCAAGTAGATATCATAAGAAGTCTATTGGCAAAAACCCATGTTGATATAGCCATCCATTTGGAATGGAGTAGAGATAACAATATTTGCAAGATATGACTTTCCATTCAGGAGGAGTAGCAATAACAAGATGACTGCTGTGGCAGCCATATTGGATGTCAGATTGGCACCAGTTTCATTAAGACCAAATGGTTTGGTTTGGTTTTATGGATTTAATGCCATTTTTCAGCACATGATAGGCTATACATGGCGGCCAGTATATCTGGTGGAGGAAGAACCCGGGAAAATCCTGGGAAGAACCACCGACCCATGGGAAGCTACTGACAAGCTTTCTCACATAACCACATTGGCCGAGCCCAAGGCTCGAACCCACGCAGACAGAGGGGAGATGGCAGTGATCAGTAAAGGAAAGCACCTTAGACCACTTGTCCACCTGGGGCCCCTAAGACCAAATGGACATCATAAGAAGTCTTTTGGTGAAAACCCCACATCAATATGACTTTCTGTTCAAGTAGAGTTGTAATAACAAGATTTTTAAGATGGTGGCCATATTGGATGTCAGATCAGCACCATTTTTAATTAGGACCCGCTAG
Source organism: Margaritifera margaritifera (assembly GCA_029931535.1). Taxonomy (NCBI): domain Eukaryota; kingdom Metazoa; phylum Mollusca; class Bivalvia; order Unionida; family Margaritiferidae; genus Margaritifera; species Margaritifera margaritifera. The sequence continues at coordinate 2,991,937 of JAQPZY010001511.1, forward strand.
ACATCATAAGGAGTCTTACAGTGAAAATCTCATGTTCAGGGTTAATACAGCTGTTGGTAAAAATGATTCCAGACCTTTTCCAGACTGTTCTGCAATTTTTTCCAAACCCCTCTGGCGCATGTATTTAAAGTCTGTGTCACTATAAATAAGCATGTGGTATCTGCAATGTCTAAAATAGTATCCACCACTCACGAGTGGGTGATAGGTGAAGAGTATCTCGCCAACTGCACTGAACTGGTGTGCCGCAGCTGAAGCCCCATACAACCCCGCTAAGATAAATATCAGTGCAACACATGAACGTGTTCAAGAAACAAAAAAAATAAAACAGTAACATGAAATTCCATACTTTTTCCAGATCTTCAGGGCAAAGCCTTTATTTGCCATACTTTTACCAGGTCTGAAAAAAGCACTCTTTTTTTCCCATACTTTTTCTAGACTTTCCAGACTTTGTTTGAACGCTGCATGTTAATATGACCATCCATTCAGGAGGAGTTGTGATAACAAGATTTTCAATATGTCCACTGTGGCAGCCATAATGGATATCAGACCGGCATCATTTTCATTTAGGCCCAACTGGACATCATAAGAAGTCTTTTACAGCCAATGTTGATACGACCATCCATTCAGAAGCAGCGATAACAAGATTTTTAAGATGGCTGCCATTTTCATTTACGACAAACTTGACATAATAAAAAATGTTTCAGTGAAAACCACATGTTGATATGACCATCCGTTCAGGAGTAGTGATAACAAGATTTTCAAGATGGCTGCCATAGCAGCCATATTGGACATTAGATCATCACCATTTTCATTTAGGACCAACTAGACATCATAATAAATCTTGTAGTGAAAACCCCAATGTTGATATGACCATCCATTCATGAGGAGTAGCAATAAAAAAAAAATTCAAGATGGCCACTGTAGCAGCCATACAGAATGTGCGAGCAGCATCGTTTTCATTTAGGACCAACTAGACCATAGGATGAATGTGTATATAAAGTTTCAATGCAATCCTCCTAGGAGTTAGGAGGAGTAGCGATAACAAAGGTGTGCTAACGGATGGATGGATGATGGACGACAGACAACAGACCATCCCATAAACTCTTCTGGTCAATGAACAGTAGAGCTAATAATAAAATAAATTAATAAATGTATGAATGTATGTACAAACAGAACCAAATCTTAAAAACCCTTCTCTGCAAGCAGTGGGTGTATAAAAATACCCACTAGCCATAGATATGTACATAATCTCTTTACATCAGGCATATGTGCAACTTCTTCCATGACACAGGCCGGATAAGCGATTTTTAAAGCCATACCCTATCATGTATATAAGCCGATAAAACCTGGTCACAGGCTGTATCTGGCCTGCGGGCCATAGTTTGCACATGCCTGCTATACATCAATATTTGATATCCTTGGAAAAAATCCACCGACGGCAATCAGAAATATATCAATAATGAATTTTTCAATCCTATTCCTTACTTTTAATTTGCAGATGTCTTAACCTTGATGGCTTCAATGGAGATACCTCAGATTTTTTCCTAAAAACAAATTCCTTGTTGAATTTCAATCCTGAAGTCTTGTTGCATGTATTTTTGTCACTCACATATCTACTTCATAAAAAGTCTGCATTCCTTCAAAGTGAGAGTTACTATTAGTGTCATTTCTTGAATTATTTTCCTTTAATTTGTATTAGCATCACTAGTATCTATAACACATCATTTTCCTTCAATTTGTGTTAGCATTACTAGCATCTCTAATGCATCATCTTCCTTGACTTGATATTATTATCACTTGCATCTCAAACATATAGTCGGTTGGAAGGTCAGAGATTCTTGCATATAAAAGAAAAGAAATCATCTCTACATCTATTGGTCCCATCAGATGGTGCAGCTTGCCCATTTGTTGACTGCGTAATTATAACCATATATACTCGCTTATAAGTCAGGTCCAACTGCAAACAACATAGACCCTGATCTGCTGTTGCATAATGCGCCATCATTATGCCAGCAGATCTGGGTCCATGTTGTTTGTTTTACTGATATTCCTAATAATTGCACAGACCCAGATCTGCAGGCACATTATGTGATGGCAGATCTGGATCTATGCAATTTACAGTTGGACCTAACTAATATGCAAGTTTATATGGTACCACTTGATGTCATCTAACAAGATGCAGCAACAACTGCTAACATTAACTTTCTTGCTGACTGACTGATAACATCTGTCAAACCAATCAATTCACTGAATTTGCCCTATTACGACTGGTCTTGAATATTTTACATTAATTCAACAGTGAATAAACTACAGCAACTCTGATGATTTATCACTGACAAATCCCCCATGATTTTAACTGGTCAAATATTTCATATTTTACATTGCTTGTTGGAAATATTTTTGTCACCCTTTGATATGCATACTCTGTAAACTTGAACAAGATATTGTTGAAACCAGGTACTACATGATACCTCAAATTTACTTTGTTGCCATGTACAAATTTGTTATGTGATGGTCCTGTTATAAAAAATCTGAAAAAAAACAAACAAAAAACTGGAGTACAATGCGTAGAAGCTGGAGTACCATCATATAATAACAGGACTGGGTGTAGAATTTAATCCTAGTTTGAAAAAGTCCCATTTTTAAACTGTCACAGTAGTTGTGAATATTAATTTACCATTCAGATATATCTCAGCTGGAGAAAAATTCTGAGGATTTCATGTATTTTTCTGCCATATACTTCGTTCATTTCCTATTTCCCAAAATAAAAAAAAAATTAAGGTAAGTGGCACCTGCACATAAAGCTTTATTCTTCTCAGTTCATACAAAATATGCCAAACTTACTTGCTGAATTATAAGAATATTTACATCATACATTCTTAGGTTACATATCTCATGCTAGTGTCACATCTGACAGCTGTTTTCATGGACAAAGGATGTGAGTTAGGGACTGACCATTTAAATTTCTTCCGAGGGGCCTGGGATTTTTTTTTTCTTTTTTTTTCTGGCTCTCAAACAGCTTGAAAAAAATATTCATGCTCTGATTTATATTAGTTGAAAAAAAATTAATTATCTTGAGGTAAAAGAAAAAAAAATATCCTGGATAAAGAAAATCCCAGGCTCACCCCAGAAAATTAAATGATTGGTCCCATATTTAGCTGTTGTCATGGAAATAAGATATGAGTTATTTAGCTATTTTCATGGAAAAAGGATGTGAGCAAGAGGAAGCATTTCATTCTTTGCAAATACAGCAAACACCATACTGACATTAGTCATTCTGGAGTGTACGACATCCATCAACATAACTGTACCACCTGTATGTAACATCGGGACAAACCAGAACATATTCGACATACTGAATTGAACATTCAGATTAGTCCTCTTTATTATTATTCATTATCATAATGTTGTTAAAATAGTAACTATTATTAAACCAATGTTTTCAGGATGATTTCAGCCATGAAATAGATTCATTTAAATACACGAATAAGCACATGCTCATGTTTACACAACTGATTTGTGTTGATCAAGAAACTGTGTTGAGACCCATACTGGACAGAGACATTTTTATTATTGCTGTATTACCTGTAAGGCCCCCACTAAACCTGAAAAAATTATTTCCCTTCCCACCCTCCCAGCCACACACTGAAATGGTCAGACCCAAATTTGTCAAGAACAACTCAGTTCTGACCAGGATTCGTTCTGAGAATCCAGCAAGGAAGTTTGAACAACGGTACCATCCCGTCTCTAATGAGTGCAAAGATGAGCACAAATGATACTTGCATTGCCTTCAAACCCCCCTACTGAACTATTGAGAGCAGCAAAGACTGCATCTAATTGAGCCTATATTTTGTAATCCAGTGGATTTTAAAGACAGAAACTTGATGTAATATGTTTTTATCTAATGTCAGTGTGGTTGTGATTATGTGAGTGTTTGCACATATGTGTATGTGTGTGGTGATGATATCTGACAATGCTAAGTCTACCAACTACTTTTTCAGTGTAAAGAAAACAGACCAGTTATATTATTTTATTCAGATTTGAATTTCCAGTCATTTTCTATAGGCTTAATTGAAAAGGTAGCTTATTCTCAATTGGATGACGTCTGTTGTTTTTTTGGTCACTTGCACTGACCCCACTTGGGACCTCAAAACACTTTTTGAGTCTCAAAATAAAACCTGACACTGTCTGGGAATATGGCAGGTATGACCTTTACGTTATCTTAATAAAACCTGGAGTCTTAATAATAATAATAATAATAATAATAATAATAATAATATTAACACTTTATTTCTTAGGAAATGTGATCAGGTGATTGTTCTTCCTGTACTTTTAAAGTGGTTACAAGTACCATGTTAATATGTACATGAAAGCAGTGCTACAAATGTCGGGAACTGATTTTAATGACTCTAGATGAAACTAGTACACTCTAGGTGAAAATAGTTCGTGTCCAGACATCGATAAGCAGTGCTAATTTGGCATTTGATGCATGTGCTGAAAACCTGTTCACTCCTTTCTGAAGATTATTCCATGCTTTATTTGAATGAATTCCCTAAATATTAAATGCAAAGCAAATGTAAAAGTGTTCAAAACAAAACTGCATGACCATTGTCTAGAAACACAGGTTTCATTCTAAATATTGAAATACATGCACTACAATTATTTGGTAATACACATCATATACACTATGTGCTATTTATAAATAATGTATTTATGAATACATTTTAATTGCAATGAACTAAACCAGAACACAAATTAATGCAGATTAAATGGCCCTTTTCAGTGCTGGGCAAATGAACTGCTGGGTCACAAGATGTCTGCCTTTTGGAATAAATAGCATGCATGTGATTCTACCGGTGGTAGGACAAAAATACCATTTTAAAGGGCATCTACCGCACATACCATTTAATAGTTGAAATCTACTGCTTTTCAAAATTAAAAGATGGGGTTTTTTTAACTTGAAGATAAAAAAGGTATATTTACGTGTTCTATGCACACATTACAGAAACCAGTCATAACCAGTCTACTGGGAACAGGAACTGTTCAATCCAGTGCAACAAAATGTGCAATAATGCATGCTGAGTGAATACTAATCCAATTAAGACCTGTTACACAATGGGTGACATGTGTACACAGAAAGCTGTAAATTGATTACCTTATTGTTTTGATTTGAGAGTTTAAGGCTAAAGGTGGGATATTTATTGAAGTGTCATAAATAAGAAAAAAATGGAATAAAAGGTTTTCCATCATGGCTTGTAAGTGTTTGATTAAAAATTGGCCGACCTTTGGCGGAGTGAGATGAAAAGAAGAGACTGACCAAAACATTATTTTGGCAAAAACACTCGCATAAGCATTTTGATTTTTGTCTTGTTTAATTATTACTGTCTTTTACAAGATGTTTCAAGAGGAATATTTAAGGAGGGCTCATATCTTTCTTTAGTCAATTCATATAAAAATACTGAAACATGTGCTTCCTCACAATGCTAAAAACACATCAGCTAACATATATTACAGTAAGTTCTGCAATACTTGGAAATAAGAGTTTAAGTCGCTGCAGGTGAGTACCAAAGGTCCTGAGTTTGCACTGTTTCATGCATAGTGGACTTTTAGAAATGCCCTTCGCCAGAACAAATCAATACCAAAGTTCATTTTTACCAAAGTCTGTTGCAGAATGGAATCTTTTTTCTGTGGAAATTCTAAACAATCCTTCATTGCACTCTTCTAAATCACACCTAAATATGAACTGAGGAAAAATCCCAATCTATTACTATCAAGGAGAAAGAATAGCACAAATTATGCACACAAGACTTCGACTTGGTTGTAGTTTATTAAACGAGTGACAACTAGCAGTAGATGTTTATGCGGAGAACCAGAAACCGCGAAGCATTTTCTTTTAGACTGTACAAAATGTTACTCTAAGAAACCGAACAATAGGATTATTGAACTATATTACAGATATAACTTCGTTATTAATGAGTAACCCCTTGCAATCGGTTGAGGTCAATGAGGCAGTCCATAAGTAAATAATTACATCTAAGAGATTTGCCTGATCATTACTTATGTCCTTACTTTAAGCTGTTATATCTCTGGTACGTATTTGGTTATTATAAATATATACCACCTGAGCTGAAGAAAAAAAAACTTTTGTCTACCAAGCACCATCAATGCCAGCATCTTTATACTTTTTTTTTTCTTTCTCTTTTTTTTTATTGTTTCCTCATCATTTGTTGATTTCCAAGTATACATTAACATGGTTCTGCTGTAAATGCTTATTTGTTACTGTCTGACATTATTACAATATTGTGTATAATTTTCTTTTAATACCTCATTAGTATGTTTCAATGTTTGCAATATTATGCCTTCTTTATTGACATCAGCCACATTATAAACGTAAATATTATTATTAATAAGGAGAAAGCTCGAAACAAGCTTATGCTTGTTGCTCAATCCTATATACCGGTACCCGGTATCTCTTGTTCAGTTTTATGTACTTTTATGTACTCTCCATGATGATTTCAGCAAATAAATAAATACTGTTTAAATCAAGTATATGGGGGAAGAAATGATGTCACCAGATATATATGCAGACACCATCTCATTGGGAAAATTTGGACCAGAAAACTATTGAGAGCCTGTTAATTGTGTAACTTAATAATCACAATGAATTTCATCAGTGGATACCAGGCAGTAAACTTGTAAAGGCAACTAAAAATGCTTGTGGATTTTATATATAAAAATCTTTGCAGTGAAGTATGAGATTTACAACTCTTCCTTTTTTATTTAATTTACAATACCCCAAGTCATATTACCAGTAATTGATTATTATTGTAACATTGCCATCAGAATCTGATTCATGTTCAAAACTTGCTGTTTTATTATAACATGAAGTTTTATGGCAAAAAATGCACTTGTTTGATTTTCAATTGCCTTTAAATGTATTCTTTTTTCAATCAACATAAAACAAATGACATATGTGTTGAAAAGAAATCCTACTGATTTATAAGACAATCTACTGATCAAGATTTTGAAATCTATTGATCCGATGTCCTGGTTCTCTCACATGTACAAAAGAGAGAGAGGGGGCAATGAAGATGAAAAATTCTCCCGATGTGACCCTAATTGCACACTAAACTTTACTAACAGATATGAATTTTAGAAGCTTTATGTTAAGAGTGTCAACAACTTAAGTGTAAAATCATGTGAAAATAATGAAAATGAGGATAATATTTGAAAAAATGCAAATGTTAATAATGAATGTATTGAAGATTTGTGTACTCCCTTGAGGCCCATGAGACTGTTAAACACCAATAAAGCTGTAAAACCTCTAACAAAATTTTTTTTTTGGGGGGGGGGTGCCTATTATGCTTTGATTTACATACATGTGTATGTGTGGCAAGTATGAACAAAGTTGTCACAATATCATGCTCATACATAAAGATGGGTCACTGTGACTTGATTTGTACAAACTGAAAATATAACCTACATAACCCTGTGTTAATAAAAAAAAAAAGTCAATAAATGATTTGATGCCTAAACTTCACAATTTAACCAGACACCAAGTTGAATTTTTTGGGGTTTTTTTTTTTCCTATCATGTATTTTTTTATTTATGTATGGATACCTGGCCCCTCCATCATAAAACTTGACTCCAAATCTTACCTGAAAATATTCTTACATTCATAACAGTGTATTTGTACATTTGAAATAAAATTCCCAGTCTGGAGTAACATTTATTTACTCAAAATGCTGAGTACAGTTTATGACAGATTATAGGTAAGGACATCCTCAAAATTTTGAGTACAGTTTATAATAGATGGGTAAAGCATACTTGAAAGTTAAGTACAGTTAAATGACAGATGAGTAAGGACATACTCGAAATGTTGAGTACAGTTTTTGACAGATAGGTAAGGGCACACAACAGTTTTCATATTAATGGTAAAAAAGATCACTGGGACTTGTATTGTACAAAAAGAAAAATCTGCCCCATCATTGGTCAAAAGAAGTTAATGAAAGATAACATTGTTAAGCTTTGATTTGAACAGAAAGCATTAATACACACTAAAAAATGCTGCTGCTCTGCACATGTAAATGCAGATAAACTCAATATTCAATGCAAATCTATGCTGCATCTATAAATAGAAAGCCTGGGGTCTATTCAAGAACAGAAATAATTGAGTTTCTTTTTCTTAGAAATAAGTGCAAATTCCACAATCACACATTCTAAAATAAATCCTGAAACCCCCTGAACTATGATAAGATTAACTAAGTTATATAATTTCCTACCTGAGACTGCATCCTTTTCGTGGAAAGATTTCACCCTATATCTTCTTGATCTGACAGTGTTCCCTCTCTGATACATTGTCACTTAAATTGTGTCAAACTTTGTGCAAAGACAATATTGTAAAAATCCTTCTGCAAAGTCTCATTTCCTGAATTCTGTATTACATGTAGTACAAGTGTTCAAGTTTGGCCATTGCCTTCATGATGATCAACATCTGTCAGTCATACACAGTCATCAAATAAAACCAATGGGTTTTTTTTATCACTGCTTATAATGATCAATATCAGTTGAGAATTGCATGTAGGTTGCATGTAGGTGTAAAGTCCAGCCTGCCTACAAATACACAATTTGGCACTGATAAAAGGTCAGAAATCATGCCTGATGTATACGAGTCTGTTGAATTTCTGAGACAATATCTGGAACTCCTCAGTCAGCAGAAACCAGGAATTGATGATTCCCCAAACTCCTGTAAATCACAAAAGTTTACCTAGAACAAAATTTTAGCATTTGGCAAGGAAACTATATTCGTTAAAATATATTTCTGCTAAAATGATATTACAGCACTGCCTCACTTTAAAGCCCTTCATTATAACAGCTTTTGTTATAAGGCTCTTCACTCTGACACAGTTCTTGCTATAAAGCAAGTACAGTAATGGATCCCAGGTCATTAAGTAGTAGTGACATCACATGTATTATGTATTTCATTATGAGGTAGTCTGACTATAAGGCAGTATACTCCATGGACAGCATTATAATGAAAGAGTACTGTTATGTATTATGTCCTTCTTTATAAGGCAGTCTCACATTAAGGCAGGATACTCTATGTTCCCATGGACAGCATTATAATTTATATTTTACTGTATCATGTACTTCATTACAAGGTGGTCTCATTATAAGGCAGTACATGTATACTTTATAGCTCCCCCAGACAGCATTATAATGAGTACTTTATCATATACTTCATTATAAGGTGGTCTCACTATAAGGCAATATACTCTAGCTCCTATCTACAGTATTACGAGTACTGTACCATGTACTTCATTATAAGGTAGTCTCACGATAAGGCCCTATACTCAATGGTTCCCATGGATAGCATTATGATGTATATTTTACTGTACCATGTACTTCATTATAAGGTAGTCTCACGATAAGGCAGTATACTCAATGGTTCCCATGGATAGCATTATGATGTACATTTTACTGTACCATGTACTTCATTATAAGGTGGTCTCATTATAAAGCAGTATACTTTATAGCTCCCACAGACAGCATTATAATGAGTACTTTATCAGATACTTCATTATAAGGTGGTCTCACAATAACGCAATATACTTTCTAGCTCCCATGGACAGCATTACAAGTACTCTACCATGTACTTCAAGATAAGGTGGTCTCACTAAAAGGCAATATACTATATGGTTCCCATGGATAACATTACAGCAAGGGAGTACTATTATCATATACTTCATTATATGATGGCCTCACTATAAGGTAGTGGATGGCATTATAATGATGGAGTGTTGTATAATGTATTAAGCACAAGTATATCTGAGAAAATTGATATTTTTATCATACTGAACAAACTATTTCCAAATATTTCATGGTCCTAAATTATTGTGACTGACAGAATCTACCACCAGATTCAGCCAGCTGTTGCTTATGTGAAATTTTAAACAATCACTAACCAAATGTTGTCCCGGGCAGGCAACAAATGATAGATTATGTAATGACATCTCTGACTAAAAATTACACATGCCACCCAAAAAAGTCAGGCAACTGAATAGATTCCACAGTGTAACACATATACATTCAATTTGTGATTATGTCATTATCAACTGAAAATGTTTCTATCATAAAATGGCAACATTTGAAAGGAAAATCACAGGTTTTAGTAAAAAATGCAAAACTAATGAGCATAAATTCTTATATAGGTTCTGGTGATTTTGCAATTTCATATCACACTTAACACTATTTCTATTCTGTTTCCTATGTTAAAAAGCCAATCTAGAACATGAAAAAAACAAAATGTTATCAATCTTTTTAGTATAATACCAAAATATGTTCCATAGACAGTCTTAAGAAGTCTCATCCTACTTACCATTTATACTCGTGTATAAGCCGATACCAACTGCAAACTGCATAGACCCAGATCTGCCGTCGTATAATGCGCCAGCAAATCTGGGTCTATGCAGTTTGTAAGGACTAATCAGTAGAACAAACAACACAGACCCTGATCGGCCGATGCATAATGTGATGGCAGATCAGGGTCTATGTTGTTTGCATTTGGACTCGGGTTAAACGCGAGTATATATGGTATACTTATCCAATCACTGCTTTAACACAACTTCAAAAATGGAAATAATTTACTGAAAAATATTCAAATTTGGTCTGGTTTTAGTTTGATGTTTTACAGCACAGCAACACAAAGTAGGTTATTTAGTACCAAGGCAATTGCAGGAATGTGCCTTGTCCAGTGACACACATGGTAGTCAAAGCAGGCTAATCCAATGGTAGGATTCTGGCACACTAACCAATGAGCCACTGTGGCCCCTCTTTCAAAATTATTCACCAAAACATTCAACAATATCATTTATGAACCATTTTCAATGAAAACATTTTGCATTAATGAGATGTACATGCATGCAGATAATTTTGAAAATATACAAAAGTTTCTGTTATAAAGCAAATACTACCATGGAGATGGTAATTCTTACCAACTCTGTCCAATAAATAAAATCAAAACATTGACATTAACAAGCTTAGCTGTTGTCAGGTAGCCATGATTTTGTATCACTCAAGAGCCAAGTGAATTCCACTGTAGTGACAATTTATGTGTTTAATTAATTTACACTGAATGAGTAGAATTGTTTTGGGAGGTTAAGGTTGTTTTGGGGTTGTTTTTTAAATTTTCTGTGTTATGTTAATTGTTTTGATTCATTTGTAACCAATTTTGATCCCTCACCTGAGTTCCAAATAAGCTTTTAATGAATTGAAATTTAACTTCTGGTTTGGAGCTAACTAGATCTTCTTTAGATTTCAATACAGCATTTTGTGAACACCACATCAGCACATTTTGAATGCCTTTGAATATGCATCAAATAGCTAAGTTTAACTCAATCTGAGTTCCATCATATGGTTTTATTTGAGCGTTTCTATGGTGATAAAGTATTATCATTTCAAACATGCTCAGAACATCCATAACATGTCCCAATCACAAAGTTAATATAGATCAGAGGCACTATCATAAAATACTGCATTCTGCAGGTGAAATGTACTAACAACTTTCGACTTAATGCTTAAAAATTTTAACACATTTTACAATTTTGTCTTGCATTTTTAGTCAATTCATTTGCATAAATATGTTAATATGCTGCTGATCTAGAGCTCTGTCCTCACAATATCGAACGATGAGATATGGCAACAGAATGTCCCGACAGAAGATCTGTTCTCACAATATTTGATGAAAAGATATGGCAACAGAATGTCCCGACAGAAGAAATGTCCTCACAATATCTGATTTAGAGATATGTCAACAGAATGTCCCAACAGGATATGTCCTCACAATATCTTGTGAAGAGATATGGCAACATAACGTCCCAACAGAAGAGGTCTTCATAATATCTGATGAAGAGATATGCTAACAAAATGTCTCGTCAGAAGATCTGTCCTCACAATATCTGATAAAGAGATATGGCAACAGAATGTCCCAACAGAAGATCTGTCCTCACTATATCTTGTGAAGAGATATGGCAACAGAATGTCTAGACAGAAGATCTGTCTTCAAAATATCCTATGAAGAGATATGACAACAGAACGTCCCAATAGAAGATCTGTCCTCACTATATCTTGTGAAGAGATATGGCAACAGAATGTCTAGACAGAAGATCTGTCTTCAAAATATCCTATGAAGAGATATGACAACAGAACGTCCCAACAGAAGATCTGTCCTTACAATATCTGATGAAGAGATATGGCAACAGAATGTCTAGACAGAAGATCTGTCTTCAAAATATATTATGAAGAGATATGACAACAGAAGGTCCCAACAGAAAATCTGTCCTCACAATATCTGATGAGATATGACAACAGAACATCCCGACAGAAGTTCTGTCCTCACAATATCTGATGAAGAGATACGGCAACAGAATGTCCGGACAGAGGATCATGTTAATTTTTTAACAGTCATACCATCAATGGCACATTATATACCCACTCAGTGTTATGCAGTGTTTAATACTCTTCTGTGTTGATAATTAAAATTTGTGTGCAAAAACCACTTTAATTTTTCAGTCAGTGACCATGACCTTTAAGCCACTGATCCCAAATAGGCTGCTTCCTTACCCCAAGTGCAAGAATCCACAAACTTTGGTCCAGGTATGTGATGTAGAACCAATGTTACTGAGCAGAAACCATTTTTATTCTTTCATAAATAGTGTCCTGGACCATTGACCTTTTGATCACAAAATCAATAGAATTTAACCCTACCACAAGTGCAATCCATCCACAAAGTTTGGTAATCATAAATGATGGAGAACTCAAGCTATTGTGTGAAAACCATTTTTTAAATTTCAGTCAGTGACCCTATCCTTTGACCTTTTCACCCCAAAATCAACAGGGTTCTTCCTGACCTCAAGTGCAAGCCATCCACAAAGTTTGGTAATTGAAGATGTGGACAAATCAAGTTATTGTGCAGAAACCAGATTTCTTCTTTTAATCAGTTTTAATCAGTGAACTTGACCTTTGAGCTTTGGACAACAAAATCGCTAGGGTTCTTCCTTACCCCAAGTGCAAGCCATCCACAAAGTTTGGTAATTGTAGATGGTGGACAACTCGAGTTATTAAGTGGAAACAAAGCTGGTAAAAGACAGAAGGATGGTAGATGGACATAATATAATAATAGCGAGCATATAAAAAAACTGTATATCCAAGAGTTGAAAATAGATTCTACTGAAGTCATGAGCTGCTTGATAATTGCACTATGATATAAAATAAATATATCTTCTTTTTACATAATTACAGCCTAAGTAACACAACAGCGTACTGATCATCAATACAATGTAGTTCTTGAGACAATGAAGTTTACTAGCCTCTGTACCTTTGACAATTTTACACCGCCTGTAATAAATAATCGAACACATCTCATATGAACTTAAATGAGCTGTTTGAGGATGATACTTGTATCTCCTTAGAAGCAAAAAGTACTACTAATGCATTTAAAACAATAATGAAGCAGCTGACCTGAGTGATCTTGACCTTTTAACTAGTAATTTGATGGACTGGTACCTGTCCCATTTTAGCTATTTGCAAAGTCTGATGATAAACTTTCCTTTTATATGTCTGCACCTTTTACACAATATTTTACATCAAAGATAACTGCCAAACTTTATATAACAACTGAGCTAGAAAACATAATCATCTCATTTAGATGGATCTCCCTAACTCAGAAACTAGTGGGCCCTTGTAATGGGCCAATGACCCACTTTCGCATATAAATGCAATGCAAAATAAAGAACAACAATGGGCCATTTGAAAATTGTATTGGCCACCAAGAAAATGTGATGGGCCAAGTATTTCTCAACATTGCTCTTGAAGCAAAACAAAAGCTTTATTTCAACTGGCCCATTAAAAATGAATTCATTTTAACTGTATCTCCAAGACTTTTCTTGCAAATTGATGCCGGCCCATTCCAGGGAGATCGTTGCATTTATAAAGTAAACAAAGATGCAATTTACTAGCTCAAACTCTCAAAATTAAACAAGAAAAATTACAACTGTAAATTATAAAAAGATATCAAAAGATTTCCTGATCATCTAATTAAATACAAACTCATCCAACAGTCTACCGCTAACACTGATGGAGCCCAATGCTGCTTTCAAATAAAATTTTCAACATTTACATACTATTATGTAATCATGTAATCATGCAGCCTTTTGTACTTGTTATGTGGGATCAGGAAACCAGATAACACCTGTGTTAACCTGAATCTTGTTGCAACATGTTGATAATAATCCACCCAGTGAACTTAATAATGTCATCAGTGTTCAGGTATTAACTACCACCTGATTACATAAATCCCTATTGATTGCATTTCTTGGACATCTGCATTCCTTTTCGAAAATCACTTTATGTTAAATTCTTGTATTATGAATCAAAATCTGCCTGTAACATATTGACCATCATCCCACACAGTGAGATCCATTGTTCAGATATTAGCACTGCCTCATTAATGATAAATTTACATCAATTTCATTTCTTAGACAGCTGTATTCATCAGGATTTGGAAAGAAAAACGAGTTTTTGTTAGAATCATTTCATATGCATCCTACTAATCAAATATGTCAACAATCCTCAAATACCTGATAAACCACTGCTGACGTGCACATAGACCTACACTACAAGCAGTGGTCATGTTTCCTATATTTTCATGTGATCAATAACTTGGGATCTAGGACAAGGGATTATTGGAACAGCTGGTCTGTTATCTATGTATGTATCAGATCTACCTGTCATTAATTTGAAATATGGTCCTTTCATGGCTAAAGTTATTCTCCTTTCATTGTCAATGTGATACTCTGAGGTATTCAATTATTCCCTCTTTTAATCAACTCCCCTTGAATGAGACCTGGATGGTATTTTAAATTAGATGCTGAATGAGAAATGAATTATAAATAACATTTTCCGGTTTAGAGATGGAAGCTGTTGCAAATACATCTTCTCTTTATATTACACAATATGTAATGGCAAATGTGACTTCTGACCCTCACCCCATCCCCATGCCCCAAAGGTTGTATCCAGAATATGAAACCTTGTTGACATATACTCACCCTCCTGCAACTTTCACACTGTATCAATTAAAATGATTACACTCCCTCAACTGGTGACCAGATGGAATTTAAGTAACAAGCTTAAACATGGGCTGCATCCAGGATCCCAAACCTATATTGTCATCTACTTGTCCTTGGAGATTGTCTTCATTAATTATATCCCTGTTCTATAGAGGAGGCGGAAGTATATGAATCTTCGCTTCTGTCCAACCATCTATGTTCCTTCCATGTGTCACACAAATTTGCAAACGCATCTAGTTCTGCAGTTTTTGATGGATTTCCATTAAATTTAGAAAAAAATTATGATCACCTAAACATGCACATATAGATAAATCATTTTGATCCCATGATTTTTATTAAAGTTAATGCCCTTTTTTATTTTTGCAGCTGAATTTAGTGTATGACAAAATCTTGAGAATGCATCGTCTCAGTTTTCAATGAATTGACATGAAACATGGCAAATGTTATGATCATCATCTGATAATGTGCAAATCAACAATTTTACTTTGCTCCCAAAATTTTTCTTAGAATTACTGGCCTATTTGTCTTCCAGCTGAATGCAGTGTGACAATTTTGTGAATGCAAGAAGTCTCAAATTTCAATGGATCACAATGAAACTTGAGAAACATTAAACTCATCATCTAAAGATGTGCAGAGCAACAAATCACTTTGCTCTTGCAATTTTTTCTAGAGTTATTGCCCTTTTTCACTTGCAACCTGATGTAGTGTATGCCAGAATGTTTGTGAATGCAACTTGGCTCAGTTTCCAATGGATCACTATGAAACTTTGCTTATGTTACAGTCATCATTTAAAGATGCACATATCAACTAATTACTGTCCTCCTGCAATTTTTTTTATAGTTATTGCCCTTTTTGTCTTGCAGCTGAATGCACTGTATGACAGAATCTTTTGAATGCAAATAGTCCACTGCAGTTTTTGATGGATTGCTGTGAAACTTGATACTGACTATGGTCATCATCTGAATATGTGGAATTCAACAAATTCACTGTGCTCCTAAAAATTTTGTAAATAGTTATTGCCTTTTTTCAGCTGGAGCTGAATGTACTGTATGGCAGTCTAATACAGTCAATGCAACTAGTCTCAGTTTTTAATGGACCATCATGAAACTTTGCACATGTTATGGTAATCATCTGAAGATGCACATATAGAGAAATCTTGCAATTGCTTTCAGAGTTATTGCCTTTTTCTCCTGCAGCTGAATGCGATTGAAGACAGACTCTTGTGAACACAATTTGTCTTGCAGTTTTTTATTGCTGTAAGAAATGGTACATACTATAGTCATCATCTAAAAATGTGCCTATTGACAAATTTTTGTGCTTCTACAATGTTTTCATAAGTTATTGTCCTTTTTAGTTACAGCTGGATGCAATATGTAACAATTTGTAAATTTTAGTTACAGCTGGATGCAATATGTAACAATATGTAATTTTGTGATTGCAATTACTCTCACAGTTTTCATTAGATCTATGTGAAACTTTGTACATGTCATGGTCATCATTAGAAAAAAAGCACTGTACTCGCACTATTTTTTAAGAGGTGTGCACTGCTGTGTACAATAGGTGAATGTTGATGAGAAATTTAACTTTTAAAAATCATACTTCGGTACTGTTCATGTTCAATTACAATTTTTCTGCACATATATTCAACTAAATTACTAAAACCAAACTTAAAGTTATTACTTCTCTGATAAATGAGCAACATTCAATCTTGAGTTATGGTGAAATGTCAGAGCATTAAAAAATTTTTAAAAATGACTTTGTTAAATATATTTTCATCAGTAAAAGCAATCGAACAAAACCAAGATACTGATCTCTTTGAAATTGTTTGCACAAGACATTTTAAACATTATGATATCCTAAGATGAAGATCAGTTTCTTAGTGGATATAGGAAATGACACTTTGTCATCAGATGTCCTTCTTGACCTAATAATTCACTTCACTTGCCCAACTCAAAATGGCAAATGAACATTCTGGTGGTTGAGTAAATTTTCCAGTCTTACTGACCAGTGTTTTTCATGATTTAAAACCACGTTCTGTTGAGAATATTGCACATTGTGGTCATTGAAAGTCCATAGTTTCTATCTTAACTTTGTTTTGATCAAGCTCATACAAGTGCTTCACT
Source organism: Margaritifera margaritifera (assembly GCA_029931535.1). Lineage (NCBI taxonomy): Eukaryota > Metazoa > Mollusca > Bivalvia > Unionida > Margaritiferidae > Margaritifera > Margaritifera margaritifera. The sequence goes on from JAQPZY010001511.1 coordinate 3,009,185, forward strand.
CTCAATCTTCAGTATTAATAAATGCTTTCTTACGGGAAACAGACTGGTTTCAATTTGGGATTAATTACAACTAGTGTAAGAAGGGACAAAGAATAAGTTCTAGAAAACAACCTTTTACATGATGCAATTTTGATCATTAACAACAGCACATTCACATTTTTATACTAACATGTAGTTTTTGGGGGGGGTAAAACTAATTTTAATTATGCAATACTTACCCATCACTATTATATAGCTTATTACTTTTTCGTGTCGAAAAATCTCGTCCGTTCGATGTGAAAAACATCCTCCCACTTAAAGTGGAGATTTTGTCAACAAGACACGTCACACCCGTGCACCTCTCCGCGCCTGCGCGAACATTCATCTTTTTCATAGACGAAATTACGCCAGGACATCAGAACGGGGTGGGAGGAGGGCATTTGATAATAGTAATGGGTAAGTATTGCATAATTAAAATTAGTTTTACCCCCCAAAAAAACTACATTTTAATAGCAGCAATACATTATCCCATCACTATTATATAGCTGAATTTGTCAGTTAGGCGGGTAGGCTGATGTGTTAAACTGATCAAAAACAGAGAAAAATGGAAAGTGCTCACCATTTGAGGGAGAGATCCACTTTACAAATTGTTGGAGTCCCTCTGGGCCATATGTTGTGTTGCAACCATGGGTCCCAAGAGAGAGTACCTGCGCAATTAGCGGAGGTAGAGAAGGTAGTATGGGATCGCCAAAAAACTGCCTTCATGATGTCCTCCAAGGAAGAGTGATTAGATAGACCCATGAGACAGTGACTGCTCGAACCTCATGGGCTTTTAGTTTCATAAAAGAGAGGTCTCTATCAGTAAAGGACTGATAAGCTCTTTAATTGTGGTGACAATCCACCCTGACATAGTGGAGGCCAAAATATCAACGAAACCCTTAAGAGGAAGGAAAAGACGTTTCCTGCCCTTCTTTCCACTTTAGAAGCATTTAGATAGAAACGCAGTGCCCTAGCTGGGCATAAAAAACCCATCTTGATCATCTCCAGCACAAATTCGACTGAGATTGGGGATCTATATAGGTGATGGGGCCACCGCAGGTAACTGATTTGGCTGACAAGGGAGGGAAACAGATTCGTAATTGCCATTAAACCGGAGGCAGCCTGTGTCAACAGACAATGTATGAATCTCACTACGTCTTCTCGCAGACGCCAAACGAGTAAAAACAATCTTGAGTGTGAGGTCCTGAAGGGAAGCCTCACTCAATGGTTCACAGGGGGTTTTGGTTAAGGACCATAAAACACATGATAGATTTCATCTGGGCGGAAGAGAGCGGGAGACAGGTCTCTGTAGCTCAAAATACTGAATGAGATCAGCAAGGTGCGGATCTGAACCGATTTGCAAGCCCTGAGAAAATTTAGTGTGTTAGAGATGGCGGCCTATAGCCCTTGATAGTTAATACTGAACATCTTTTGTTCTCGAAAAGAACACAAGGAAATCAGCAATGGCAGTTACCGAGGGACAGCTGGGATCAACACGTTTGCTACTGTACCCATCACAGAAGATTCTCCACCTGTTATCATAGGCCTTGGATGTAGGAGCTCTCCTGGCCTGAATGATGCAACTGGCAACCCGGCCTGAAACTTGTTCTGGCGGACAGATCGCTTGAGATAAGCCAAGCGTGAAGGTGGAGAATGTGTGGGCTGTTGCGTAGGAGGGAGCCCCTGTGTTGTGACAGAAGATCCCTCCTGTAAGAAAGAGACCTGGGTTGATCTACCAATAGGTCTAAAAGATCGTTGACCAAGATCGTTGGGGCCATAACGGAGCTATGAGAATGATCCGGGCAGTGTAAGTTCTTACTTTTTGCAGAACTTGTGGTAGTAGTTGCAATGGTGGGAAGGCGTATGCGAACAGCGATCCCACTGGAAGCTGAATGCATCCACTGCCCAAGCTCTCTGGTCCGGGATTGGAGAGACATAAAAGGGAAGTCTGTTGTTGAGCCTGGTCGCAAACAAGTCCACGAGGGGCCTTCCCCATAGTGATTAAAAAAGGGGATTCTGTCACTTCGCAGTGAAGAGTCCATACCATGAGAACTGATTTGCCTGACCTGGACAGACTGTCCGCTAAAACGTTCTTCATCCCTGGGATGTGGTAAACTCGGAGGGAAATGTTCTACGAGATATCCCAGTGGAGGAGGTTCCAGACCTCCACGGAAAGAGAAGGGGCATGTGTGTCTCCTTGATATCGGGGATACACTACGACGGGCGCATTGTCGGAGGAGACCATGACAGATCAACCCCTTACTGTGTCGATGCACCCTTGCAACGCTAGAAATACAGCTTTCATTTCTAGGTTGTTCCTAGAGGAATCAGAACTGATAGAGAATCCTTGTGGTTTCTCCCTTGCGAGAAGGAGAAACTGTAGAGGGCGCATACAGAGCCATCCTAAGGGAACCAGATCTGCAGCGGCATTCAAGGTTACCAAAAAGGATAGTTAAAGGCAAGCAGACAACAATGTTCTTGCTTGTAGCACCTCTAGCAGTGCCAGGATTCGATCTATGTGATCCGGTGGAACTCGGGATTCCTCTCTTTTTTAAGTTCTGGTTCACGAAAAGATTCATCCCAACGTAATTAGATGGGACGAATTCTGACTTCTCAAGGTTGGGTAAAACAAACCCAACCAAGTTACTGTGAACCAACAACGGAACAGGTCCTGATGGCGGGACTGAACCTGAACATTATGGATCAGCTATTCGTGAGAATACTGGAGAATCGGGGTTCCCAGTAATCAGCAATAGGGCACTACAACTTCCATAACATGGGTTGAGACTCGGGGTGCAGAAGCGATTCCGAATGACAGAACCCAGAATTGAAAGACTTCCTGGTCCAAGCAAACCTGGAGGTATTCCCACCGGTTTAACTGGAGGAGATCGAAAATGATACACAATTTCCCACTTTTCTTGATGACCAGGAAGAAATGGAAGTAGAGTGCAAGAGACTGATCGTTCAGGAACCTCTTGACTGCCCCTTTCTGTAAAAGGGTGTGCACCTCTTCATTTAATGTTCCCCAATTTGGACTTGTGAAGAACATCGGGGTCCTTGATAGAGGAGGTTGTTCCCAGAAACTGAAGCCGGTAACCCTCACTTACATAGGAAGGACACACCCATCATCCAAGTTACTTGACCAAACCTCTGAAAAGAGGCCTAGAAAAGTACCTACAGGGACAATAGGAGAGGACTGCACGGCAGGAGAGAATACGAGTCCCTAGAGCCATCCCCCCCACACACACTGCCTTTCTTGGGAAAGGAAGGTGGGTTTGGGAAGTTCCTCTTGAAGACTTACTCAGGAGGGGGAGGTCTCATTTGAACTTGTGCATTGGACTGGGGCTGCATCTGTTTTAAAATTTAGTGGGTGGCCCCTGGGAGCAAATCACCTTAGTGTGCTTTCTGGCTGATTACGATGGGCCAGGTGCAGTTGTGAAGGAACCATGTTCATGATCCTTCAAATCTTGTGAAGCCACAATGGGGATGAGTCTTCTGAAGAGGCTCTTGGCTTCCAATGGAGCAGCCCTTAGAAGGTCTTTCCTATGGTTAAATAAGACCTTTGAGGAGTCCAGCACAGTGTGATGGTGGAAGAAGTTCCAATGATAAAACCATCATGACAGAGAGTGAATTCCGGGATGTCTTGATCACAGCTTCCAGCACATATGGTAATGCGGCTGGTTTCAAAGCCGCTTCCTTCAGCATACTAAACGAAGTAGCTGAGAAAAGGCCTGCATAGGAAGCTATGGTGACCAGAGTCGGCCCCTCTGCTCAAAGGCTTGAGCAGGAAGGCATGCCCAGGCTTCAATTATAATACCCACTTGAGACATCTGCATCCAACTGGAGCGGTTCTTAATGGGTTTTCACTTCGGGAATGTACCCAGTAAGTAGAGGCAGAGACCAAGGTCTCAAAGTAGAGGGAGGGAGTAGGGATGTTAATATCGGTTTTTTTCCAAAACCGATTATCGTTTGTAGAAATCCGATTTTAAACCGATTATCGGTTTTTGTCCTACACTGAAATTACAAGAAATATATTCTTATAATGCAAGTTAGTGAATGCCTCTTGCGAATAAAAGATGTTCATTACATACCATAACCTATAGACACGCATCGTCTGACGGCATGGAGGACGATGTTGTGGCTCCACCGAATAAATATTTCTTTATAAAGGTGTTGTTCGTTTTTCTTTATAAATTACCTTTAATTTCTGGATAAAATATCTTGAAAAGATCGTAAAAACAAACATTATTCCACGAGGTATCAGTACTCTTAACATGTGTATCGCTAAACGCAATGTGTATTACGTCACTGTTTTTTTTTTTTTTTTTTTTTTTTTTTTTGATTTGGATACATTCTAGTTTTATTGTTTGTTCAAAATGAATGAGATTTCTTTTATTAAAAAAGATAACATTCATATCGAAAAACGACAACTATCACTAGATAGATTAGATAGATAGATAGATAGATTGTACAAAATAAATTCACAAAGATAAACCATATACCAACTATGAATTTAATGGGTCTAAACGTCAGACATGTAAAAAAAAAATATTAAAATAAATAAATAAATAAATAAATCATCCGATAGAATAGACCAGCCTCATCACAATGATAAACTTGGTCGTCTGTATATCCATCACGGGTCAGTATCCCTCGGAGTTGGTTGGGATAACTAGATGCAGCCGCCTGATTTGCTGCGTGTATCTCTCCCGACAACGAATTTTGTTTTATTCCATGTCGGCGCTGGAATCTCCAAAACCATCCATGACTTGCCATGAAATCTGAATCAGTATCCATAGTTTGGGCCATTTTCTCTGCCTGGGCCTTGAGAATTGTTCCTGAAATCGGAACACAACCAGGTGTACACAGCATCATCTAAATCTGTGTCGTTTGCAGTGCGTGCCCGTTTCCGTTTAAATCCATCATCAGAATCAACTTCATGCAAATAACCCCGAAATTTCTGCTCATCCTTGAGCCAACCTCTGAGTGTTCACTCGGCAATTTTAAGTTCACTACAAACTTTTGATCTTGATTCACCATTACAAACTCTCTGTATGACAGTAAGCTTTTCATTCACCGAGTACGACTTTCGCTTGATTCCCTTGCTCTCCATGCTCACATTTATAAATGATTAGGATAAATTACTGATTAATGTATACTTTAATGACAATAAGTATATACTATTTGAAACCATGTTCGATTGGTCCAATTAATTTCACTGATGTTGAGACAAGATATTGACGACAAGAGTTTATGCATGTAGGATTTGCATTCCTTTGAACTTTTGTATTAAACGTCTTTTATCTGATTTGATACAAAAGACCGACTTAACGTGATAAAACAAAGCAGGTTTATTTTAATTGATTTTTACAATGCAACAATCAATAAACAAACCATAGATAAAAATTGTCCACAGATAATAAAAAAAAGTAAGTCAAACTAGTAAATCCAAATTAGTTTACATATCGAACAAGTCCTGGTTCTTATTCAAAAAAACTAACGACTCTGCATGTTCTGGAAGGAGCCGATTACGTTGATCGCTTATCAAACGTCCAGTGGCTGAAAATAATCTCTCTGATTGTACCGACGTCGCCGGAATACACAAGAATTTCCTGGCAAGATTGGCTGTTTTCGGAAACAGTTTCTCATTATGTTTCCACCACTCCAGTGCTGTTTCCGTTGAAGTCGTCGTCCATGGCGATTTGATATAATGTTCAAAGTCACAGTCATTCAATGCCTGCTGTGATGCACTATCACCCAGCAGAAACATAACTGACGCATGATTTGGTCGAGATCGTTTTGTTGGCGGTTCAGAGCTGGTTGCATCACCACTAGTCGAAGGCTGTTCAAGGTCAGCTGGCATCTGTCTGAGTAGATGGCGGACATTATCATACGCCAGTTTCTTGAAGTTGTCATCAAATCCGGGAAGATGTTTGTACATTGGATCGAGGATTGATGCAACGACGCATTCATTTGTTGCTGTTTCGTCGCGTTCCATGCCAAACCGTTGTGAAATATTCTTATCAACGTCAGTCTTGAATTCTCCCAAAGTCTTAGAATCTTCTTCTTTAAGGATTAGATGATTCTTGATGAGACCCCATAACATCGGAAAAACACAAGAGGCTGAAGGTTGGTTTTCGGCTGACAAGACGGAGGTCATGATCTGCAACGCCTTCAAGACCGGGAGTAGTTCGCTAATCAGTTGCCAATGTTCCTCCTTCATATCCAGTGTTTTGGCATCGTTCATTTTTGTCACGCTTCTGTCACTAAGAACTGCCACAACAGGCCATCTGAGTTGTGAGAGCCTTTCAAACATGTCAAAGACGCTGTTCCAGCGGGTCTTGCAGTACTGAATCAGTTTGAGTGGTGTCTTGTCCTTGTCCATGGACACCTGTCGTTTGGAAATTTGATGATTCGTGACGGCATGGGTGCCCATTGCATGATTAATGCAAAGTTGCAATTTATGTGCCGCACAATGAACATCCAACCATCCATTCACGCTACCGACATCTTTAACATTGGAAGCACCATCATGGACACATGCAACAACTTTACCTTTTATAGCCCATTCTTCAGACACAGTTCCCAGATGTTCAGCGATGATGGCTTGCGTGTGGCGGTCATTCATTGGAATTGTTGCAAGAATGGGTGTCTTCATAGTCCAGTCTGGATCAATGTAGCTGGCAGTGAAGCTCAGGTATGCTTCGTTGGTTACACTAGTCCATATGTCGGTGGTAACGGCAATATCCTTGACATTTTCTTCTAGATGTGTCTGCATTTTCGCCATTAGCGTCTTCTTCATTGTAGTCATTCGTGACATCATCGTCTGACGGCATGGAGGACGATATTGTGGCTCCACCAAAGCCATCAAATCACGGAAGGAATTGGATTCAACAATCGAAATTGGTAGCATGTTTTCAGCGACAAACTTAGCTACAGCAGCAGTAACTTTTTCTTGATGACTATCAGGACAGTTTCTTTGTGTTCCAATAAATGTTGTTATTCGCGGCTGAACATTTGAAGGAGCCGCAAATCCGGGATGTTTGCTACGCAAATGTGCATGCAATCCAGTAGTAGTACCACCGCTCCGACTTATTTGTTGTGAACATAGTTTACAGCGAGCCATGCTTGATGAAATTTTTTCAAAGTTTTCCCATACATCAGATTTATTTATACGACCAGCCATATTTGTAAACTTGAAAAGACACAACCAGCAGAGACCAATCCTCAACAACAGAAGCTGTAGCTATTAACAGTCTATTGTTGTCAATTTCGGACATCAAAGAACTTAGCGACCGGTCGGTCGACTAACTATTGACATCCTTCAACAATAAATGTATTCATTTACAAACATGCTGCATGGAGCGCTCACAAATTTTAAACAAACACATCTTCTTATCTGCTGGCCATATTGTATTAAAATGTAAACACTAAACAAATGCATGAATGAATTTTTTTCTGGCATTTTTTTAAATTTTCACTACAAAAATGGTAAAAAATATTGAATTCGATTATCGTTTTGTAAAAACAAAAACCGATTATCGTTTTCAAAACCGATAATCGGATTTCCGATTTTCGTTTAACAACCCTAGGAGGGAGAGACCATCCTCTACGCCATCTAGCACATGTTGGCCTGTGGAAGAACTTCTATGACATTTCCTCAATTGTTGAGGAATGTAGAAGGAGCAGGAGATCTGGTTGTGGCTGGGTCCCAGAGATCCTTAAACTGGAAAGGATCTTCTTGGGCTGTGCGCAAGATGGTTTTGGGCACAAGTTACAGCGTTATCAAAAAACCAGATCTCTTCCAAATCATCTAAGTGAAAGGAACTGGTGGGACTGATAGGAGGTGACAAAAAAAACTGTTTCTACCTCGATCTCACTGGGGTCAACGAGGGTAGATAAACGCATCATCATCTAGAACACTCCGAGCAGGAGAGTGGCTGGGCATCATCATGTCCTTATGAGACAGTGACATAGATGAACTTTGCGCCATTTCCCGTTCTTGTTCGTCTATGTGTTCTAGATGTTCCAGGATAAAGACGAGACCGCTTGTCTTTCGTGGATGATGCTATGCTTCCGCCTTGTAGGAGAATGCCACCTGATGAGAAGGCGATGGCGGGACATGAGCCGCGGCATCGCCTCTACTCTGGGCCCCCACCTCTCGTACGGATTTATTGGGATAATAGGAAAGGGGGGATCCTGATCCGATCCCCTTCCCTGGTCTGCACCCTGTGGGCAGACTCCCAATCCTGTACGTTTTTTTTTTTTTTTGTGACCGGTCATCATACATTGACCGGTCATCTCTAGCTGTCAATACCCGGTGACCGGACCAGTCACTACCCGGCGACCGGACCGGTCACCGGTCACTACCCGGCGACTGGACCGGTCACCGGTCAATACCCGGTGACCGGACCGGCCACTGGTCACTGGTCAATACCCGGTGACCGGACCGGTCACCCGACACTGACCGGTGACCGGACCGGTCACCGGTCGGTGACCGGTCAGGAGATATATCGGATACCAGTTTGTCTTCATCACTACTCAGGGTGCGGTGCAAAACGCTACTCTGGAAGTGTTTGGTGTGGTGCAACACCTCCCACCTGGAAGGTGCAACACGCTACCTTGAGACAGCAGTGCACTTCCTTCTCTGGAAGTGCTTGGTGCGGTGCAACACCTCCCACCTGGAGTGTTCAACACGCTACCTTGAGACAAGCAGTGCCCTTCCTTCCTGGTGGAAGGCAACAACATGCTACTGCTCATGTTCGTCTTCTCCCTTCCCGGGAGGGGCAATCTATTCCTTTTCTTTCCTGGAACGTTCACTCCCTCCCTTACAGGAGAGGTCTCCTGTCTCCGGACTCTTGAGTATTGGTCCCACAGACTCCTGGGACCCCGGAGCTTGTAGAACTAGTCTTGTCGCAGTGTGTTCCAGCCTGAGACTCTATAAGAGAAAAAATTGAAAATTCCGACGATGATGCGGATTAATGTTTCTTCCGCCCTCTATACATACGTCTGGAATCGGCTAGATTGCAGATTTCATTAGTCATTTGCGAGAAGTACAACGTTTTTCTTACGTGTACACTTGAACACGTGAGGTAGTCTGGGTGAGTATCCGAGGGCCCTTCTTGTGGCCATACTTCCTACAGACTGACCCCACATTGTTCTCTGAAAAGAAAACGTTTCTGAAAGAGCACAATAATAATAAAAATAATATTGTATTATTCTTCATACGTAAAACTCACCTGTCTGTATGTACCGGGTGTTATACACCTCCAGTATATTTGTACAAGGTAGGCAATTGTTCCCTGATATTAGGAATTTATCTGAAGGATAACAATAATAATAATAATAACAACATTATATTATTTCCACACGTGAAAACTCGCCTTGTTTGTATATACTGTGTACTAAACACACACCAGTTCATCTGATCTCTTTGCATCCACCGCGTGCTAATTGCACCCCAGTGGGTGTTTAAAGGTAAACAATTGTCTCATTTTATATAAAATAATACAATAATAAAACGTGTAAAACTCCCCTTTTATTTCCACACGTGGCAAACTCACCCTTTTTGTATGTCGCGTGCTCTATGCACACCAGTTCACTTCGCTCTGTTTGCATATACTTTAGCGGTCTATATGCACCCCAGTGGAATTTGCTACAGGTAAACAATATACATATATATGTTACAAGGATTAGGAGTCTAGTTTTCTTGACAAACTTTATTGTTCCCAAGAAAGTACAGCATAGCAATGCGACGCGTCACGCGTGGTAAATAAAGATACAATTGATTGGATTAGCAAACAATAATCTTTAAACAAAATTTAATTGGTAGAATTATGCGCCTGCTAATTGCGGTGCTATCTCGGTTGTCTATGTCACGTTGTAATGAATACACAAGTCTTACCGTGAGCTAACTTGTATCTGAAAAGAAAATGCACATGGTGTACCCTCACCCCTAAGGACAGAATACACGTGGCAATTTAGAAAGACTCTTTTCTAGAACAAACACTGGCGTAGGGCAGCATAAAACACATAAGACGAGATGTACAAATGTAACCCAGATTGAATTTAGGTGAAAGAAGGATCCAAACGTGGTTGAAAACCGCAGCAGATAATTTTTCTCAGGTTACGTTCGATGATACAACCATAGGCCATGGCGTCCATGAAAAAGATGAATGTTCGCGCAGGCGCGGAGAGGTGCACGGGTGTGACGTGTTTTGTTGACAAAATCTCCACTTTAAGTGGGGGGATGTTTTTCACATCGAACGGACGAGATTTTTCGACACGAAAAAGTAATAAGCTATATAATAGTGATGGGATAATGTATTGCTGCTATTAAAACTAACTGGTTAAGTAACTGTTATACAGGGCAAGTAAAAAAAATTTGGTATGTACTTTTCAGACTGGGCAAGCAGACTTTTTGTGATTTTTCAATCCCTATCTAAAATGTGTGCCCAGCTAATGCTGTACAATGTCAGTTGCATTGCCTTTGTCTTACTGTTAACTACTACCCAAAAGGAAAATTATGCATCCAAGAATATTCAAAATGTGCAACATATATAATCTGTAAATTTAGTTGTGCATTTAAAAAAAAGTAAATAAAATCTGTGGAACACTGCATCCTATAAATATAAGCATGCTGATAGTCAATTTATAAACATCTTTAAAAAATTAGACAACTATGATACAGGAACAACCTACAAGCAAAGTACAAGCAAGGAAAGTTATAATGAAATATGGCAGGATCAATTACAGTCTACTGTCTTACAAAAACAGAGAATAAAGTTTATGCATGGCAGAAAATCACAGATACCAGTTTGACATAAAAAGCAATGCAAAAGCTTGAATCTGGCAAGGATTTAAAACTAAATGCTTGTCTTACAGTCCACTAGAAAAGATACACATGCCTAATATATGAAGTTGATGCAAAAGTGGTCGCAACTGTTAATTTTTCTTTTCCTGACATGGATCTTATTATATACTGAACTGAAATATTTTTAAAATTTTTTTCTAACCCAACCCCAGACAAATGGTGTAAATAAAATTAGTGGGCTCATATCTAAAAGTAAGACCCCAGTACTCCAAGTAAATTAGTACCAGTACTTTTCTGTTACAGTATGAAATAGAAATATGCCTACACCCCATGGATCCCCTTGCCAATGTGATGCTAGTCAATGGCAAAGGTCCAAGTCAAACATGGGCCATAACTCCATGAAGTTTTGATGGTAAATAGTGAAAACCAATAAGGCAGTATATTTTCTTAATATAAAGCACCATACCAAATTCTATCTCAATCCATGAAGTTTGTCAAAATTTATTAGGCATAACTTGAAAGTCAAACAGGTGCCATAACTCCATAAAATTGTAATGGAAAATGGTAAGAACTGAACTTGACTTTGATCTTCTGAAGGTAAAGCATCATACCAAATTTTATTTCAACCCATCAAAGCCTTCACACATTACTGAGTGGAAACAAAACTGAAGGGTCAAACATGGGCCATAACTCCATACAATCTTGCCAGAAAAACTGGAAAAATCAAAGTCGACCTAGGTCTTCTAAGTGGAAGTTTGATATCAAATCTGATGTGAATCCAAAAAGTAACTCAAAAGTTATTAGGCAGAAATGAAACTGAAAGGCAAAGTTTTAAGTCAAACACGGGTCATTACTACATAAAATATTGCCAGAAAATGGTTTAAATCAACAACTCCAATGAAACCAACAACAAAAGAAGCCTGAACAGTGCAGCCATAATGCCCATGGTTGGCATCTCAAATGTTGATTATAGTTCTGTCTGGAGCACTAGTAAACAGTCTCAGTTAACAAATTTACATATACATGTAGTTAAAAAAAATTCTATATGCTGGACTCCAAGAGTTTGGAGTAATGTGGTCTTGAAATTTGACAGTCCAACACTTTCAAAAAACCTGCAAAGTGCCCTGGTCAATAATTGGAAGAAGAATGATAACCATGTTGTTCTCAGACTACTAGTCAGTGCAGAGTGCTGGTTACCTTTCAGGGCATTTTAAGGGTGGTAAAGTCTCTTTTGAGGGTATGTACAAGGGCATTTTTATGCAGTCCATTGCAGTCTATTTTGAGGGTATGTATGAAACTATTTTTATGCAGTCCACTGCAGTCTATTCTAAGATACACAGTTGCAGAATTCACACTAATTTCTCAACAACCATACCTAAAAATCAACTGAATACACAAAAATAACTTGTGTTTGCAAATCCTACTTTTGTTTACTTTCTTATATAATAATAATAAAGTCTTTATTTTCTGAGGGTCACCCAATTAGTTTACAAAACTAATCTCAACTTGAGCCCTATATTACATACCAATGTATAACAGTAAATGTACAAGTATTATATAGCACAGTTATATACAATATAATTTCATTTAAACTGAATTAGAGGGGAAAGAAAACATAACAGTAAAATATTGTGAAGAAAAAAAGAAAAGGAAAGAAAATGTGAAGGAATGTAAGAATGTATTTATTAATTATATAGATGTATCATCTAACTATTTTCTTCTCCTTTGATGAAAAGCCTTTAATGAGGGTGCTTCTTTCACATCTTTTGGAAAACTATCCCAAATCAATGGGCCAGAACATGCAACCTTTTCTTAAATAATTCTTTTGTGGTCTTTGGAATTCTGTAATTATTACTTAAACAAGGCCAATGCTGTTCTTTACCATAGTTAGGAGACACTAACAACCAGCTTAATGTGAAATGTTATACATAAGTTTAGTCTTCTAATAAATATCCTTTCTCTGTTTATAAGTATTCCTAATTGATCCATTGCATGAATGGAATCTATAATTTTCACCTTGTATAATTCTGGAGTCTGAACAGTCAAGTCAGATAAGTCTGGCAACTATTTCCCCATATCATATTACAATGATCAAAGTAAGGTTCAACATAGCTTTTATAAAATGTAACTCTGTGAGAAACAGGGAGGAAGTGCTTAATCTTGGATAGCAAACAGTGTAGAGGAGACCTTTTTAATTACAAGTCTAATGTATTCATTTATATTAGGTTATCAACATGCACACCAAGACCCATATCAAATGTGAGGTACATGTTTTCTTGTAAGAAAGATCAAGTGTTGCTTCAGATAATCTCGTCTTCTCTGGGTTGTTGTAAGCAGAATACTTTGAGTCTGTGATATATTTAAGAGTCATTGACATTCCATTTTGTTTATGCCAAGTTTCTAAAATCATCTATGGCACATTGAAATTATTTTAAAGTACAGCTAATGAGAACTGTGTTATCAGAGTGTGTTGTGAATCAGCATGATTTCTAATAGTTGTAACATTATTTTAAAGTACAGCTAATGAGAACTATGTTATCAGAGTGTGTTGTGAATCAGCATGATTTGTAATAGTTGTAAAATTATTTTAAAGTACAGCTAATGAGAACTGTGTTATCAGAGTGTGTTGTGAATCAGCATGATTTCTAATAGTTGTAACATTATTTTAAAGCACAGCTAATGAGAACTGTGTTATCAGAGTGTGTTGTGAATCAGCATGATTTGTAATATTTGTAACATTATTTTAAAGTACAGCTAATGAGAACTGTGTTATCAGAGTGTGTTGTGAATCAGCATGATTTGAAATAGTTGTAACATTATTTTTTTAAATAAAGAGTCAACTCATTTAGAAAGATTAGAGACAGGATGGAAACTTCTACTGAACCTTCAGACATCATATTGTACAAGTTAATCACTTGAGAGCACCCCACTTACTTTACCTTCTAGGACTCACAATACTAAATATATGGAAGAAGGGGAACCAGTCTAGAAATGGGTGAAGATAAAATAGAGTACATGTATATATGTGTTTGACTGGCCAGGATGGGTTGATAATGAAAGTAAAAGTTAAGTGAAAAGAATCTTTTGAGAGTTTATTCTATTTGTAATGGAAAAAAATAGAGACCATGTTTTAGTGTTGGAATTTCAGTCCTTTTACAGACTTGAGTTTGGAAAACACATTTATGAAATTAGCACCCAACTCTTTCATGCGGATTTGAAAGCACATGTTTCAAACACATGTAGATCCAGAAAATGCCATGGCTCATATTGTTTTCTCAACACAGAAGATGTCATCAAGAATATGTCTATACTGATAAATATAGGTTTGATCATGAACATTCGGAAATTTAAAGTTATTGAATTTTTAATATCATGGTATTTGCATAGGTTTACTATGGGAGCTGAATTAGTACCACGAGTCCTATAGATAATAACAGCCCTACAGTGGTTCCACATATGAGTGTAAAATTAACTTTGCCATAAATGCAAACTTATGGTTCTATTTGTGGATAAAAAGCAAAATGAATACCTGTTTGTCTACCTCAGAATGATTTTCAGTGGGATATTAAACACACTTTCAGATTATATGGCAACTGTTGACATGGAGTAGGGGTTGCAGTGTATAGTGTGTGTAGATTTGACTAAGCACGGTGGGGTGTTTTGCACATTGGTTAATATCTATGGAATCAAATATATAAAGTTCAGACAATATACCATTTACAGAGTAATTATGGTCACCAATTTGATATTTCCTAGTTGTGTTTTGAAACATTATGCTTGAGATATGATCACTTAGATCTCTACCATTATACTTATGGTGATGACCCCTCATGATTTTGTGTCCCACCAATTTCATTCAGTGCATGTTTTTGGAACTTTATATTTTGTATTTTAATTGGCTTATGCCTACCTTACTTTAGTTTTAAATTATATGTGTTCTGGAAAATATTAGGTAATTTATGTCATTTAAATCTCCTTTTCTGTAGTAATACATGCACATATAGATGGTCACCTTGACCTTTGACTTATTTATTGCATATGACAAGGCTGATACTATATTTCAATCTTAAATTGAAGAGAGATAAATGGCGATGGTAAAAAAGGTAACTCTTGATTAGACAGATTTATTTTAATCTTTTTTCTGATTTTCTGAAATGAAGTTCAAATACTTAAAAGTTACCTGAAATGCACCATTGCTATTCTTGGTGTACATGAACTTGCAATATAATTTAATATTCACTAATGTAATCTTTGACAAGCAGAACTCTGCACACTGTTCACTTATGCATTCTACTACCATCCATAGATCTGTCAAGTAAATCAAGGGTGGATATAGGACTCACGGTACTAAATATATGGAAGAAGGGGAACCAGTCTAGAAATGGGTGAAGATAAAATAGAGTATATATGGGTTTGCCTGGCCGGGATTGGTTGATAATGAAAGTAAAAGTTTAGTGAAAAGAATCTTTTGAGAGTTTATCCTAGTTGTAATTGAAAAAAATAGAGACATTGTTTTAGTGATGAAATTTCAGTCCTTTTACAGACTTGAGTTTGGAAAACACATTGATGAACTTAGCACCCAACTCTTTGGTGCGGAATTGAAAGCATATGTTTCAAACACATGTAGATCCAGAAAATGCAGCAGCTCATATTGTTTTCTCTACACAGAAGCTGTCATCAAGAATATGTCTATACTGAAAAATACAGGTTTGATCATGAGTATTCAGAAATTTAAAGTTATTGAATTTTTAATATCATGGTATTTGCATAGGTTTACTATGGGAGCTGAATTAGAACCACGAGTCCTCTAATAACCCTCTGTGAGATAAGATGAAAACCATTTAATAGTAATGTCCATTTTTATAAAATTGTGGTTTCTTTTAAATCTACTAATTCTGAACTTAGAAGTTTTCTATATTTTACATTTTGTTAACTGTACTTTTAGTTGGCACCATATAGCCACTATTGTGCTGAGGTGCCATTAAAAGCTACTATATACAGTACATACATATTCCTTAATCTATGGCTTTTAACCATTTATCTACCACCGATATTAAAGTCATTTCACATGAATGATTGGGCATAAATCCTGACTGATTTACACAAATACTGTGGTTTTTGCATCTTTCCAGGCAGCAAAAAAAGGACCTTTTTCTGGTCAAAAACAAAAAAATATTTCATTGTGTCTGAAAACAAACAAACGAAAAGTTGAAGCCCAAGCAAGCAAACCCATGCATACATTATTAGGCCATCCCTTAAGTCACACAGCAAAGTAAACACACTTCACATATTCTTTAATGAATGAAAACTCACATTACTTGCCTAGTTGCATCTAGTTTATTTCAGTCTGCAAAAAAATACAAATGCATATTGAAATACATAACTTCACAACAGAAGCAAAAGAATCCACCATGTGTTATATATATATATCATGCCCATGGAAATCTGCATAAATATAAAACTCAGATTGGTCTCCAAGTTTGTCACTACATAAAAACAAACTGAAAAATATGATGAAACAAATCTTGATTGTAATTTTCCAGATCGTTAAAGTGTGGTGTGTGTGGTGTATTTCTGTAGCAGGTGGAAGATTAGAAGGTCAGTTAGAATGTAATGATTAGAAGGTCAATTATAAATATTAATTACAGAATGGAAGATTAGAAGGTCAATTATAAATATTAATTACAGAATGGAAGATTAGAAGGTCAATTATAAATATTAATTACAGAATGGAAGATTAGAAGGTCAATTATAAATATTAATTACAGAATGGAAGATTAGAAGGTCAATTATAAATATTAATTACAGAATGGAAGATTAGAAGGTCAATTATAAATATTAATTACAGAATGGAAGATTAGAAGGTCAATTATAAATATTAATTACAGAATGGAAGATTAGAAGGTTCATTATAAATATTAATTACAGAACCAATGAACTGATCCAAGTTTGTGCAGTCTGGTACTGAAACTTCTAACTAAAGTGCATTCCGATACTTATAAATTCATAATAATATATAAAACACATGATCTGTACAATATGTTTGCTTTTTTTTTTTTTATATACATCATTATCCATTTAAACCAATTCCTATATATGCAACTGGTGCATGACCAGGTACAGATTTTAGCATTATCCACAATGGAAATGTTAAACAAAATTTGGAAGATGAAAACTTCAACTTTTATGGTTTTCTCTTTTAATACAGGATGGCATATTCTTCCAATATTTCAATGATTAAATTATTTTGTTCTTACAGGTGAGAAATATAGTTTTAAACAAATGTTATTCATTATATCAGTGCCAGAGATCTAATGGATAGTGAAAATGCTTCCCCCAATATTCTACATTTGAATCATACATAAAACATGTCAAGGCTATTTCCAATGATAAAACAAGCCATTCCTCCACTTTCTGAATGTGGTATTAGTCTGTCTCTATTGTTTGATCATTGTTGCCGCAATTATGCATTCAGCATGAATCGGCTCAACTGATGAGGTTATAAAGTTTCCATGACCTATTTTGCATACCAGTTGTGGAAATGTGATTTTATTTCCTTCTTTGTAGTCCTTATTTATTGTAAAGTTTAGTGGTTGAAGTTGCTTCGTACATCAAGCAAGCTCAAACAATGGAGTGATTCCATTTTTTTAAAATTTAGTTAGCATCTTCACACTTTGATGGACTCTGAACACATCAAATGTTGACACTGCTTGTTAATTGCATTGTGCAAGGGGCAACAGTCACGTGTTTGATTCGCATGTGGAATGATGACATTATCCAAACCAACAGGGATCTAAGTTGAAGAGATCATACACATGTACTTTAATAACCAACTAGCTTTTCGTGTTCTTGGCTGCATCGGCTCCCTTTGATGTTGAGTGTAAGTGATTGATCTTGACGTGTGTTTGATTTTGTGCTCATACAGGTGGTAGTATTGTTTTAACCATTGATGCAACCACCATTTGTTGTCCACATAGCTGTGTTCTTTTGTATTCTTTATTTTGGCTATTTGTAGAGGTTAATCCATGAAATTAAATACCTGCAAATATGCAAAGTATGACAGGCAAAACCACGAATTTAAGTACCCATGAAAATGTCTTATTTTACAAAACAACGAAAATTGAGACCAACGAAAATAAATTATACTACAGTATTAGTCTGTCACTCTTGTCCGATCATTGTAGAACTACAACTTTTAACATCAGTCATAGATCCAGATTTGTAAATTGGGATGATTTTAGCTATATACCTTCCAGATGTGGGAGAACTGCCTCAATGTGTCCTTCAGAAAGGCACTTAACTCCCATTTCCTCAGGATGATATAGCCAATAATGTGTTAAAACAGCAGTAAAAACCAACAAAAACAACAAAAAATGTCCAGTGTTAATGCTCAGAATTATAAAGTATGTAATGCTTCTGCTGAGACCGGACAGGATACTTCAAAACTCTTGGGCCATTTGATCCAGTCCAGTTGCTTTTAACAAGTTTTAGGGGGTTGTTTACTCATACAATATGCTTTTAGCACATCATAATATGTACATCTATAAATTGATGGATCTTTTAATTTAGCAGATACATTTGCACAGAAAAAAAGTCATTGCAATCTGACAAGAATCAGTAATATTCTGTCCTTTTTCTGAAATAGTTTTAGCATGTAGTTTCTTGGAGGGGGGGGGGGGGTAAACTAATTTTAATGATGTAATACTTACCTGTTGCTTATCCTTTCCCAGACGGAAATTACCCTCATCCATATGATGAGAGTTCATCCTCCTTTAAGGTGACTTTCAGAATATTCTCAAAGTTGACCCTACAATCCAGTGCAGGCATAGTAGTCCTCATCCTTTTTAAGGACACAGACTACTAGCTCAGAGAGGGGTGGGAGAAGGGAATCTGGCAATAGCAACAGGCAAGTGTTACATCATTCAAATCAGTTTTACCCCACCAAAAAACTACATTTTAATATCAGTAATAAATTATCTGCTGTGAAGCTGAATTTGCCAGTTCAGTGGGAGGCTGATGACCCCCAAAACTAAATTGGAAACAACAAGGAAATACTCACCCTTACTCGAGAAGTCTCCACCATTGTAAGATGGTATCTGCTTGGGCCACTTTCTTCACCATAACAATGGACCCTAGAGAAAAAATGCCTTTGCTTTGGTGAGGAAAGGAGCAGAGGTAGAAGTAGGAAAAGGTAGTGTGAGATCACCAAAAAGCTGGTATTTTGCTAAAAACACCTGGTTGGCAAAGGAGAGAAACTGACTCTTAATTGCCACTGAACTACAGACAGCCTGGTTCTATGGATAGGGCATGAAGCTTGCTTCTTTGTCTCATGGACACTAAGGTGAGCAAGAAAATAGTCTTGAGGGTGAGGTTCTCCAAAGAAGCATCACCCAAAGGTTTAAAGGGGGTTTTGTTAAAAACCGTAAGACACACAAGAGATTCCATCTAGACCAGGGGCATCAAACTCATTTGCTATGGCGGGCCAGATAAATAATAATAAATAATAATAATAAATAATGAGTCTAGCGGGCCATATCCACCCCCGTGGGCCATATGCTTGATCAGGTCGGCAATATGAGAATCCAAACCAATGGCCAGGCCTTTTAAAAATTTTAGTGTGTTCAAAAGGTCTGCCCTATAGCCCTTTGTTAGTATAAACTGAGCATTGTCTCTCTTCAAATAGAAAAAAAAAGAAGAAAATTAGCCACTGTGCTCACAGCAGGACAACTTGGATGAACACGTTTCCTACTGCACCAATCACAACAAATTTCTCCACTGGGCATTATAGATCTTGGACGTAGAACGTATCCTCGACTGAACAATGCACCTGGCACCTTTGCTTGAAAACTTGTCCTGGTAGACAGATCACTTGAGATGGACCAAGCATGAAGGTGGAGAATCTGTGGGTTGTGGAGAAGAGAGTGCCCTGTGCTTCAGCAGAAGGCCCCTCCTCTGGGGCAATGTCCTGGGCTGATCTACCAGTAGGTCAAGAAGATTGTTGAACCATGATTATTGGGGCACAGAGGGGTTATCACAATGAGCTGAGCAGTGGAGGTCCTTACTTTTTAAAGAACTTGTGGAATCATCCTGAAGAGTGGAAGATGTAAACGAACAAACGATCCCACTTCAGGCTAAAGCATCCACTGCCCAGGCTCTCTGGTCTGGGACTAGGGAAACATAAAAGGGAGCTTGTTATTTAGCCTTGTCGCAAACAAGTCCACCATAGGTCTCCCCCGAAATCTGAACAGGAAATCTGCTAAAGATTGGTGCAGAGACCATTCTGTGAGGACTATCTTGCCTCCCCAGGACAGACTGTCTGCCAAAAAATTCTTTTTTCCAGGAATGTGGCAAACTTGGAGGGTAATCCCTTCTTAGGTTTCCCAAGAAAGGAGGTTCCAAACCTCCATGCAGAGAGAAGGGGCCTGAAACTGGTCCCAAATTGTCCATCAATTCAGATGATGGTGTAAATCCAGTCCAAGAGAGCTGTCAGAGGATCCCTGTGCAGTTTCCAGCTCGCAGAAGGAGAAACTGGAGGGGGCGCAAGTGCAATCTTTCTAGTGGAACCAGATCTGCCTTGGAGTTCAAAGTTCCAAGAAGGGATAGATATAGATAAGCCTACAAAGTCAGGGCTCTCAGCACCTCCAAGAGGGACAGGATTTTGTCTACTCTGTCCCATGGGTCACGGCATAATCCTTTGTTCGTGAGGAAATTCATTCTCACACAGATGAAATCTTGAGAAGCAACCAGCTCTGATTTCTCAAGGTTATGTAAAAGGTCCAGTCTGATCCAACAGCGAGACAGATCTAATCTCAGGGACTATAACCAGCTAATGTGGACCAAACAGTCATCGAATTACTGGAGGATTGGAATCCCCAGTGACCTTAAGTCAATGGCAATTACTCCCTTGACTCTGGTAAAAGCTCGTGTGAGAAAGCTAGGCCAAATGGCAGAGCATGAAATTGGGAGACCTCCCAATCCAAGCAAAACCGGAGGCACTTCCTGTGACGAGGAAAGATAGGGATATGAAAGTACACATTATGAAGGTCGATGGAAATGACCCAGTCACCGGGCCTTGGCATCCCTGACCAAGGCTGTGGTCTTCATCTTTAAGTGTTCCTCCTGCAAAAGGTTGTTTAAGGTGGAAAGGTCAATAATTAGACGAAACTTTCCACCTTTCTTGGGAACCCAAAAACTCTGGAAGGAGGCCCCATGGGCCATAAGCATCTCTGAAGAGAGTGATCCAATCCTGCTCTAAGACCAGAGGGATTCAGTGATGGATATCTTATTTCCTCTCTTGGGAGGGGCCCAATGGGCCTTGTGCATCTCCAACGAGACTGATCCAATCCTGCTCTGAGACCCAAGGGACTCGGCGATGAATACCTTATTTCCTCCCTTGGGGCGGGGGCCTCATGGGCCTTATGCATCTCCAAAAAGACTGATCCAATCATGCTCTGAAACCCAAGGGAATCAGCGATGGATACCTTATCTCCTCCCTTGGAATTAGCCCTATAGGCCTTATGTGTCTCCAAAGAGACTGATCCAATCTTCGAGATCCAAGGGACTCGGCAATGGAAAACTTATTTCCTCTGTTGGGAGGGGCCACATTTACCTTAAGTGTCTCCAAAGAAACTGATCCAATCATCCTCTGAAACCCCAGAAAATTTCAATGAAGAAGAGGAAGGCCTCTTCTTCCTCACTTTGTATGTCCATCTGTTTTCAGTGAGGTTATAAACCTCGTCTAACCAGAGACAACAAAAAGGACAACCATCTGTCCTTTTAAACCTCATTTCACCAGAGACAACAAAAAGGACAACCTTTTAGAACTGGTACATGCCAGGCAGGTGGGGTAAGTATCACAGGGGGCTGTCTTGTGCCCCCATTTACCCACACATGGTCTCTTAGACATTGCTGTAAAAAAAAACTGAAAAAAAGAACAGTACTCTTGTATAATGAATATGAGGTATGAGAACTAGTACTGAATGCAAATAAAAACAGCAATACTAATACCTGCCCATATGAATAAAAACAACAACAAGAGTCCCTCGAAGGGACTGATGCTCTACGGCTGAAAAGAATTTCCAGGAATTCCTGATAAGACCATTTCTTCATATTAACTATGGAGTGTTGAAACCATGTTTCATATTCAACCATGTTTCCTATTCTTCAGCGATAACAAGATTTTCAATTTAACTGCTGCTTTACATTATTGGATGTCAACTTGACACCATTTTCATTTAGGACCAACTAGGCATCATAAGAAGTCTTCTGGTGGAAATCCCATGTTGATATGACTTTCTGTTTTGGACATGTAACAATAACAACATTTTTAAATACATGCAATGATAGCCATATTTGATATCAGATTGCCACCATTTCTATTTAGTACCAACTTGGCATCATAAGAAGTCTTTTGGTGAAAGCACAATGTCGATATGACCAGCCATCTAGGACAAGCAGTGATAACAAGTTTTCATGATGGCCATTGTAGCAGCCGTATTAGAAATTGGATCAGCATAATTTTCATTTACAAGCAACTAGACATCATAAGAAGCCTTTCAGTTAAAACCCCATGCTGATATGATCATTCATTCAGGCGAAAAAGTGATAACAAGATTTTCAAGATGGCCACTGTGCAGGCATATTGAATGTTTGCATGGCACCATTAGGACCAACCAGAGATCATATGAAATTGTTTAGTAAAAAAATCCATGTTGATATGACCATCCATTCAGGAGTAGTGACAACAAGATTTTCAAGATGGCCATTGTGCCAGCCATATCAGACATCAGATCAGTACCATTTTCATTTAGGACCAACTAGACATCATAAGAACTCTTCTGATGAAAACCCCATAGCAATATTACTTTTCATTCAGGAGGATTAGAATTAACAAGATTTTCAAGATGGCCACTGTAGTGGCCATATTGGACATCAGATCAACATTTTCATTTAGGACCAACTGACGTCATAAGAAGCCTTCTGGTGAAAACCCCATGTCAATAGCAACAGGTGATGTATTACTGATATTAAAATCATTCAATTTAACACTTCTCCCTCATCATAGTTTTTTCACAGTTCCTCTCTATATTTAGAAAATTCCACCCCTACCCCTTTTTCCAAATAAAGGTGGAATTTCACCCTAAATTTTAAGTTCTAAAACAGACCTTGCCAGTGGTACATTTCAGATAATATTTTACACTGCAAGTGAAGAGAGAGGTTAATGATGCCAAGTTTATGACCAAAAATGCATATGCTGGATGGTACCGTATGTATTCACTTATAAGTCGAGTTCAACTGCAAACTACACAGACCCTGATCTGCTGTTGCATAATGTACTGGCAGATCAGTGTACATGCTGTTTGTACTACTGATCACTACTAACAAACTGCAGAGACCCAGATCTGCCATGCATTGAGCGCACTTGGACTCAACTAGTATGCAAGTATATGTATATATGGTAGGAGAAATGGAAGCACCCACAAGAGAAGGGTGCCACCTCAGAATGGCCGCATGCAGCACCTTCAAAAAGCAGGTTATGGACAACACTGAATGTTGAAAACAATATCAAGAATCTTTAACAATAACACAGTAACCATTTTTTAAATTTCTTTTACAATGGAATGGACATGTCAACATAAGAAAAATGTTGATGCTACTAAATATTTTTTAAAAAAGCTACATTATACTGTTGTGGTGTATTACACAAATGGCTCACTTTTTGTTGATCGATGTGGACATGGCAATTTAACAATGATGATATAATAATTGAGTTAAGGTACATCTATAAAGGAAGACACTACTGATGATGTAGAACACTGACAATGAAACCCACATGTGGTCTCATCAATATAAAGCTGCATACAAACAAAGGTGATTCTCAAATTCCACTAATATTGTATCAATATAGCGCTGCAAATAAAATTATCTTGAAATCCTATAATAATAATATTTATGGGAATTACTGTGTGGAAGCAAGATTGTATGGATCGAATAATCATTAGACACAACTCAGTTAAATGATGATGCAAATCAAACGCTGAAAGTCAAGGTGTCATCAACATAAATTTGCATACTACGGGAATTATTGCACAGAATGGAAAGTTGACAAGTCGGACAATATGAGGCTATAACGACAATGTATGCTGAGAATGTACCTAAACATCAGGGACAATCAAACTCAGCAGAGATCTCATTCTCAAGCCGCCAACTAAATATGTTTAAAATCTAATAAGGAAATCATTTGTGTGCAAAACCAAAGTGGGTGGGGTCTGACAATCAGGAACTGATACTCTGCTAAATGGTGTAAAATGATGACAAATTAACTCAGCCAAGGTCCTATCAATATCAAGCTGCAAACAAAAATTGGGTTGGCATCCATGAAAATAATGAAGCTATTGTGCAGAAATTAATGTGAATGTGTCTGACAACCAGGGACAAAATCTCCGCTAAATAATGACATACATTCCTGATAATTACTTCTGCCAAGGTCCTATCAATATCAAGCTATCTACTGAATTTGGTTGAAATCCAATTCAAATAATCAAGCTATTGTGCTGAAATTAATGTGAATGGGACTGACAACCTGGCATTAAATCTCCACTAAATAATGACTCAGAATGCTGATAATAACCTCTGTCACGGTCCTCTCAATATCAAAGTGTCAACCAAGAGCCTATCAATATCAAACTCTACCAGATTTGGTTGAAATCCAATGATAAATAAAGGAGTTGCACAGAAAAGAAATGGGGAGGTCTGTCAATCAAGTTCTATAACTCTGCTAAATGATGATGTAGAATGCTGACAATCAAACCCAGCTGAGACCTCATGAATATCATGCTGCTTATAAAATTTGGTTGAAATCCAATATTAATTAAGAGAGTTATTGTGTATAAAAAAAAAGTGGGTGGGTCTGACAATCGAGGACTAAAACTCCACTAAATGATGCAGAATAGTGACAAATGAACTCCGCCAAGGTCTCATAAAAATCAAGCTCCATACTAAAATTTAGTTCAAATCCAAAAATAATTTTGGGAGTTACTGTACAGAAATTAAAGTGGGTGGGTCTGACAATCAAACTCTGCCATGGTATCATGAAAATTATGCAGCATACCAAATCTGGTTTAAATGCATACAAAATGAGACCATCAAAGGGACTGATGCTCTACTGGGCGAATAGAATTTCCAGGAATTCAGGATAAGACCATTTCTTCCTTTTAACTGTCGCGTGTTGAAACCATCTTTGATTTTCTTCATCAATAACAACATTTTCAAATTAGCTGCTGTGGTACACATATTGGTTGTCAGCTTGGCACCATTTTCATTTAGGACAAAGTGGACATCATTAGAAGTCTTTTGGTGAAAACTCCATGTTATAATGATCATTCATTCTGGGGAAGTAGCGACTAAATGATTTTTAAGACAGCCATCATGATAGCCATATTGGATGTACAACTGGCACCATTTTCAATTAGGACCAACTAGGTACCACAAGAAGTCTATTGCCAGCAACCCCATGTTCATACAGCATCCATTTCGAGAGGAGTAGACATAACAATATTTTTAAGATACGACTTTCCATTCAGGAGTTGCAATAACAAGATTTTCAAGATGACTGCTGTGGCAGCCATACTGGACATCAAATGGGCACCATTTTCATTTAAGACCAACAGGACATTATAACAAGTCTTCTGGTGAAAAACCCATATCAATATGACTTTCTGTTCCAAGTAGAATTGCAATAACAAGATTTTTAAGATGGCTGCCATGGTGGCCATATTGGAAGTCATATTGGCATCATTTTTATTTAGGACTGGCTAGACATCATAAGAAGTCTTTTAGTGAAAACCCCAAGCTGATATGACCATCCATTCAGGAAGAGTAGCAATAACATTTACAAAATGGACAGTGTGGCAGTCATATTGGACGTCAGATCAGCACCAATTTTATATAGCACCAACTAGACATCATAGGAAGTCTTTTAGTGAAAACCCCATGTTGATATGACTATCCATTCAGGTGTAACAATAACAAGATTTTTAAGATTACCGCTGTGGTGGCCATATTGGATATCAGATTGGCACCATTTTCATTTAGGATCAACTAGACATTATAAGAAGATATAAGAAGTCTTTTAGTGAAAAATCCATCTTGATATGACTATCCATTCAGGTGCAGCAATTACAAGATTTTTAAGATGACCGCTGTGGTGGCCATATTGGATGTCAGATCAGCACCATTTCATTTAGGACCAACTAGACATCATAATAAGTCTTTTAGTGAAAACCCCATGTTGATATGACCATCCATTCAGGAGGACCGTTTTCATTTAAGACCAACTAGACCTTGGGATGAATGTGTGTGTAAAGTTTCAAGGCAATCCTCTAAGTAGTTTATGAGAAGCATTAATAACAAACTTGTGCTAACGAGTGGACAGATGTCAGACAACAGACAATAGATCATCCCATAAGCTCTTCTGGTTATTCTGCATAAATGAGTGGGTGGGTCTGATAATCAGTGGCTATAACTCTCCTAAATAACTACACAGAATGCTGACAACCAAACTCAGCCAAGGATACATTAATATCCAGCAGCATACCAAATATGTTTGAAATCAAATAATAATCAAGGAATTTAATCTGTGGAAACAAAAGAGGGCAGGTCTGAGAATCAAACTCAGTACAGATCTCATCAATATCAAACTACATACAAATCTGGTTGAACTGAATAATAATTAAGGGAGTTATCGTATGGAAACGAAAGTGAGTGGATCTGACAATCTGGGGCTACAACTCTGTTAAACAATGACACAGAACTTATCCAAGGGCTCACCAATATCTAGCCACACACCATATTTGGATGAAATCCAATAACAATTTTAAGGGAGTTACTGTGCAGAAACAAGGTGCAATGGAGAGACTGATGGACAGGTCCAATTTAATATCCCTGTTTTCTATGAAAAGCAAGGGACAAAAAGAAGTTACTGGTACACATAATAGTTCACTTTTCTCATCTTTTTTTTAAAAAACAGCACACACAAATTCTGAATAAGAACAAATAATTAGAATAGAAAACAAAGTTTCCGTTGCAGACTTTGTGTCCTTAAGTCTGCAATAAATAGTGTTGTTCTGATTAGTTCATTTGGTCAAGCATCAGTCACTTTAAATGAAGTTGCCAATTATAGATTACAATTTCTGTGATCTGTTTTGGTTGAAATTGAGTTCTGCAACATTCCCAATGTTTACAGACTAAAGTCTTTATGCTATTAGAACAAAGAAAGCTCTTATTTTGGCAAGACATCATCTGGACAAATTCAACGATCAGAGATCATCAACCATGAAATTTCATCAGATTTTTAACACAAACAATAATCAGTAGCAAGGAGTGTCCTTATGTCTATTTTCTCCAGCAATCCTTTCTTCAATAATTTATCACATTGTGTAATACATATATTATACATGTATATTCACAATTAGATACATGGAGAATATCTGTTTTGATAGCAATTTATCTATATTCCATGATCAAATACACTGCATCAGAAAATACAAGACTTCACGCAACATCCTATTTGTCTATATGCATGAATACTGAGCAAAAAGAATAAATGATTAATAATTTTATTTATACATGTTTAAGTAAAATGAAGACATAAAAGTGCAACAATTTAACAAAATTTAGTGATGGTATTACCATAACAAGCCTTTATGATAACTTAAAAATGCTAATTTTACCTCATATACAGTATTACATCAACTAAAACTAATTCAATTATTATTGTGACAATTCAGCTTTACAAGTATTGTTGTTGTGGAAACAATAATGCTTTACCTTTAATTTTTCATTTAAAAAAGAAATAAATCTATCACCAATTCAATTTAACATTCATCAAATTTATAACCACATTACAATGCTTCAGAGTAAAAACACTAATCCTCAATGTTAAATCAAAATGCCCAGACTCCAGTATTTGCATGCAGCCTATCCAAAATGGATTTTGTAAAAGAAATAATCCTAAATTGTTCTACTGTTTCTTAGTTACCAGTATTTGATTAAAGAAAATGTCATTGCAAGTGACATAATACGCATGTAAGTCAGATCCAATTGCAAACAGCATAGACCCAGATCTGCCACTGAATAATGTGCAGTCACATCTGGGTTAATAATATTTTTTTAGGACTAAACAATAGAATAAACAACATAGAACCCTATATTCCAGTTCATTATACAATGGCAGATCAGAGTCTATATAGTTTGTTCTTTAATCCGACTAGTGGACAAGTATATACAATAATCCAAGTTTATACACAAGTACTGCAAAGCAACGTTATGATTACTGACATCTTGATTTTTCTACCATATTTACCCATGTGTCCATAATGCGCTGGCAGATCAGGCTCTATGTTGTTGGTTCTACTGATTACTCCTAACAAATTGCAAAGACCCAGATCTGCTTGCACATTATGCAACGGCAGATCTGGGTCTGCACAGTTTGGAGTTAGACTCGACACAGAAAAAAAAAAAATACTGTGAAATCACTATTTTTCATGGAGTAACAATTTTCATGAGGGTATCCATTTTCATGTATTTCATGGTTGCAACAAACCATGACTTTAAAGATCAGATGAACAGTTATCCTTTCATGGAAAGAATAGATCACTTCTGTAATCCACGAATATGAGTACGAGCAGATTTTTTTCTTCTGCGTAATCAAAAAATGTATGACTACAAAAATGAATGAATTCACAGTACACCTCTTCCTCGATAACTTGTGCATAACGGGGTCCCAAAACATAGACCATAGCATATTAGTGAGGGCACGAGTTACCGTGGTATCTCGCACAAATCAAGGGATGCAGACTGACAGTGAGAAGGGGGAAGTAAGTGGTTGAATACTAGTTTTATAATTGCATTGGGAATATTGTCAATAAATAGCCTTTTTCTAATGAAGTTGTTGGCTTTTCTTTATAAATTACCTTTATTCTTTATTTCATGATAACCAATCATTGAAAGATCGTTGAAAACAGTACTCTATGAGGTTTCAATATACATGTACATCACTAGTATACCAGCAAAAATACTGTGCATTACATCCCTGTTTTTTGCATGTGAATGTGGATGCATTCTAGTGTTATTGTTGATTAAGAACAGAAGTAGATTCTTTTTTTAAAAAACTGGTGGACATTTATTTCTTGAAACAACAATGTCAAACCTGATGTTGTTTTCAATTTTTTATTCTTCTATCAGTAAAATATTGATACTATGATTTCATTGCAAGTAAGCGGGAATTTCAGCTCATCCTTGTGCAAATCTCCAAGTATCAACTTGGGAATTTTAAGTTCACTCCAAAGTTCAAAATTGGATCTCGTTTCTTCATAACGACCCCTATCTGTGAAACTAAGCTTTTCATGCACCAAGTA
Organism: Margaritifera margaritifera; assembly: GCA_029931535.1. Classification (NCBI taxonomy): domain Eukaryota; kingdom Metazoa; phylum Mollusca; class Bivalvia; order Unionida; family Margaritiferidae; genus Margaritifera; species Margaritifera margaritifera. Next base: position 3,038,432 of record JAQPZY010001511.1, read on the forward strand.
CGCCTTTCGCCTGGTTCCCTTGCTTTCTTTAATCACATTAGCGAATGATTAGGATAAACCACTGATCAATGTTATATACTTTTATGATGTTATTTACATAATAATATTTAAAACCGTGTTCAATTGGTCAACTGAAATGAGTTGACTTGACATACGACTGTGACCATTAATTCTTATGCAGGTAGGATTTGCATGCCTTTTAATTTTGTTTATTCTGCCTCCTTTACTTGATTTGATACAAAGACATCATTAAAGTGATAATACAAAGCAGGTCTACTTTCAACTGAGTGTAACAATGCAACAAACACTTCTGCAAGTCACAGATCAAAACATTGTCAGCACTTAATTAGGTTCTCATGGAAACTCTCATGGGCATCGCTTTGACAGTCAATTGACAATTTCACATTTGAACAGAAGGAAGCATATCACACTGATGATGATTACACTGTTTGAATACAAGTGGGCATATCACACTGATGATGATTACACTGAAATCAAATTCAAAGATAAAACTGAAACATGAATTTCATTTGACAAGATTTATTTAATTGGTATTTATTTCTTAAAGTGTTGCCACCAATAGGCATTACCAACATTTTAACTGACTGATATTTCATCATGCATTGCTATATAAAGGTGTATCGAGAATTTTTTTTTTTTTTAAAAGAAAGTCTGAAAAGATTTTTTTCTTATGAAAAGTTGCAAATCTGTTAATTCCAAATTTCTGCACACCGTGCAGTTTTCAATGACAAAACATGCAATATATCAAGGGTTCATTTACCAACTTTGATCACAATTTTTTTCACCTTAATCAAATTAAAGAAAAACTGTGATCCATGCCAGTCTCCACATCATAAGTGGATTCAAGAGTTATCCAGGCATGCTAAAATGAGGGAGACATGTATTGCATTGCCTTGAAATTTCATTCTTATGCAAGTATCCATGCACTAGAAACTAACATTCTAAAATATTCACAACATCGATCAACAAACATCCAGTTTACAAGTATTTTATCAAGGGGACATACGTGAAAGGTGCCATAATTAATTGTTGTTTGTTATGTCATACATCTGCATCATTTAATACCCAGTCCTGACAAACAGATTTACTTGCTATTGATCATTAGAAAACACTAACATTTTAAGTTGATGATAGAGCCCAAAACCCAGTAGCAAATAAATCAAAGTGGAGAGGGGGAGGGTGGTTCCTAAACCCTATAAACCATTTGCTAATAGCCAGATGAAAGCATATTTTGCCACAAGAGTTACCTCTCTTTGAAAATGATAGGAGGAAAAAAACTAAATTGCCTCTGACTACACAGATTTATGTATAAAATTTATACTTACCGATCATCTGAAAATAATGATTAATATTCTTAATATACACCAGCAAAGAAATCTTTGCTGAAATTGTACACTAAAATTACAATGTAAAATCATATCTTGGCACTTTTATAAAAAAAAAACATCACAAACTTTTACAGATGTATTCCATAACTACAGAAAAATAACATCATATAATTTATCAGTGTTGCATCTTTTAAGCGAGCCCTGGGGATATTTTCCCACCCCTAACTGCTAGCGTACCCCTAAATTGAACAAATCCCAATAGCTTGATGATTTGGGACTGACCATTTTGTTATTTTATTTTTGGGCAGGGGGGCCTGGGATTTTTTTATATAAAAAATGTCCAGCCCGCAAATAGCTTGAAAAAATATTATTGCTCTAATCTGCAGAAGAATTTTGTTTTTATCCATTATACTAGTTTAAAAAAAATAAAGTAAAAGAAAAAATATACAGTGGTTTGAAAGAAATGCCAGGCCCCCTCACAGAAACTTAAATGGTCAGTCTTTTTTTGGAGGATAGAGGAACAAAAAATGTCCCCTTGGCAGCTCAGCCAAGGTGCAACACAGATTTATTGTCTCAAATGTGAAAAGTGAGACAAAGGAATCACTCTTCCAGCACAAAAACAACAATGGCAGTGGTATTAACAATGTTCAGTGCTGTATTCAAGTTTTTAAAAGTCATATATCTTCTGCATCACTCTGTTCAACTGAACTTTGATAAGATATTACTGTAGGTCTTAAAGTTTGTACCATTTCTACTCACTTATAAGTCAGACCCTACCGAAAACTGCATACACCCAGATATGACATCGCATGATGCACTAGGAGACCTGGGTCTATCCAGTTTGTTCGGACTAATCAGCAGAACAAACAACATATACCCTGATCTGTCAAAGCATTATGCAGGCCTGAGTCTATGTTGTTTGCAAGTGGATTCAACTTAAAGGTGAGTATATACGGTACCCATATATTAAGAGTTACTATCTTGCCTGTGTAAAGAGAAAGGAACTGTAAAATCAAAGGCAAGACATCGCATAATGTGGAACACTTTTGATTTATATGTGCATTTCTCTTTTTCCATCATATAATACAATCAGTTGTTAACTGATGATGTAGATCTTTTGATGGATTGATAGGTGCACATTTCACTAAGTCTTAGCAAATGCTCTGATAATCACTACTATATATACTCATAAATAAGTTGGATCCAACTGCAAACTGCATTCGCCCGGATCTGCTGTCACATAAAGCGCTGCCAGGTCTGGTTTTATGCTGTTTGTTATACTTAATCAGCAGAAAAACATACACCCTAATTTGCTGATTCATTAAGTGATGGCAGATCAGTATCTGTATATGTGCTTGCAGATAGACCCGACTTTTACGCAAGTATATAGGATACCTTCCCATTACTCATATATACATATCCCGATGCCCAAGTTCCACAAACAGGGGATGGATCAAGATTCTAAAACCGTTGTACACATCTACAGACCACCCCCAATCATCCAAAAGTATCCAGTTCTCTATCTTAAGTGTAGGAGTAATTGCATTAATTACATATGCACGAATGTTTGGACAGACATGATCACCTACATGTTATCCCCACCTTGATTTCAACAAATGTAGGATGATGATGAGGTGTAATGAATATACATTGTTTGTATTGTGTTTGAAAGTTACCTTGATGTTGCAGAAAAAATTCCATTATCCCAGTTATAATGTTCAATGAACAGCGTTTAAGGCATTTCAAACATCTACAGCTTTACATACAGAGTTAAAAACCAAATGAAATGAAACTCTGTGATCCTTGACTTTGGAGACACGGTATGATAAAATCACCACCAATGAAATTCAAAACATTGAAATGCCAGTCTAAGCATATATGCATATTGATAAAAATATTTTGCATCAATGACAGGCATTTAACCTTTTTACTACCAAAATGTTCATAGTCTCTTGCATGGAGGTAAAGAATGTGATGCAGCTAACAAAATTCATGTACATGTAGATGACCTGAGATGGAAGCCATCATAAATATTCAGACTTATTTTTGTCTTTTACTTTTGACCCTCACTCCACTCCTACACGCTGGACCACGCGCAGCATCCAAAACCTTCATTTTCATCTACTCATTTTTGGGAGAACTGTCATGGCCCATTGGTGAAGGTACTGGACTTGTGACCAGATAGGTGTGGGTTTGATTGCCACAATATGATCAGCTCAGATTGAGAACCATTGCGTGTCCATGGGTTATGTACTTTACTCTCCTTGCCTTGGCACAAAATAACCTTCATAGTGTTGCTATACCATAAAACACCAAACCAAATCACCCATTGTGAAATATTGTACCAAATACAGTGCAACCTGCCTTAGATGATACCACGATGTTAGGGCACATGCTCATAATGCAAAACATCTGCAACATTTACCTAAATTTCTAAGTATATACACAGTATACAATAACTGAAACAATGCCATTTAATCAAACCGCTTAAAAACTCAACCTTTCTCCCATTGTGCACTGCTGACATACATTTATATGTAAGCCACCAACAATGTACATACCATTCCTCACTGAACTTGCGATTGTTGCATTTCCTTACATCTCTTACCTCTTATTATGACAAGACTCAAGTTTGCCAGATGTCTTTGCTGAATATATCTGACACTTATGTAAAGTGTTCTTTGGTTCATCATAATATTGTTTCATACTGCTACACATGTGCATGATGAGATGCAACTGGACCTACTGCCTGGATATGTGCATAGGATGCTTTGTAGAATTTAAAATAACTAAGAAACTGTGGAGTGGCTGACAAACATGAAAACATGTTTCTTGCAAATAAAATGTTACTCTTCAAAGGATTCTGCAAAAGAAATTGTTTTTGAAAGGTTAATAATGTAGTTTAAAGAAATTTTTGCCAGCATTATCAGTAAATGAACTTGATGTGCAGTGTGCAGTACAAACAGTGAGGTACAACCAATTCTCATCAACTTCAACTTTTTCCTAGCCATGCCACATTCAATGTGAATATAATCCATACTTGAAGAAAGGAATGAACAGAAAAATCCTACAGTCCTCTTTAGCAAAGAAGTGGAAATATATCATTTAATTGGAACAGTTAGTTCCTGCATCACTGACTGCCATATTTACAGGCACTAAACTAAACTAAACCATTTACATAAACATTGCAGCCTCATCTTGCATTATCCCTACAGACAGGTAATTGTCTTTAAGATCACTGACCGTCGATCAGCATTGATGGAATAATGAATAACAAAGAGAACTTCTTGTCAAACACTGATGGATAAATGGATGGACAGACACAAGGACAGACACACATTAAGATGGAAATGACCAATTACAATAAACCTGTATAGGTGCTGATATAACATGAGCTATATGAAGGATGCTGTGCTCCTTCAGGAAGCCTGTCATGATGATGAATGTATGCGCTGGTTCATTTTCATGGAGTAGATGGATACCTCTGGTACCGATGCGTGGACATGTGGTTCAGATGTGTTCCACAACTTTTCGCAACATTTTGGCGGCATAAAAATATCCAGTGATACTAACAGAGTCTTGCACAGATACCTGGATGACCGAGTCTTTTGCATAGAAAAATAATGCGTATAAAACTCCTGACAGTCCGACAATGTTAGGTGATTTGTAGTCTCTGCTCCTTTTTTCCAATCCAAACATTATTATTTTCTCTCGAGTCAGTTCAAAAAAGTAAATCCATGTTTCATCACCCGTGACAATCTCATTCAAATGCCTCAGGGTCACTCTTTTCATATTGGGCAAGTACCGGTAGCTGTCTGTCGATTTCAACACGAGTCTGTTTTGATCAGCCTTCAACAAATGCAGGACCCATCTTGCACAAATCTTTCTGAGCTTCAAATGATATGACATTCCATTACAGGAGGAGTAGCAATAACAAGATTTTCAAGATGGTTGGTGTGGTGGTTTATACTGGATGTCTGAGCACTATTTTCATTTAGGGACCAAATGGGCTATGGGATGATTGTGTGTGTAAAGTTTCATCGCAATCTGCCAAGTAGTTTAGGAGGAGTAGCAATAACAAACTTGTGCTAATGGACAGATGGATGATGGACAATGAATACAAGACCATCCCATAAGCTCTTCTGGTCTATGACCAGTAGAGCTAAAGAGGAGAAATGAAGGATTCAGGGAACTACAGACCAATATCCATTCAACCTACATTACCAAAATTATTTGAAAGTCATGTACCTAAGCAGGTCTAACAATTATGTGAAACTTACTTTCCATTTCATAAGGCACAATCAGCATTTAGAAAATATCACTCATGCCAGACAGAAACTCATCAAAATGTAAGGCGGGGGCGGGGTAAAACTAATTTTTAATGATGTAATACTTACCTGTTGCTATTGCATAGCTTGTACTTTTCTGGGACGATTATACCCTGACTGTAGAACAAAAACGTGTCCTCCCATTAGGGTGAACCCCTGAATGAATAGTGCGAGTTTGTGAGCTAATGTTGCCAATGCTTACTTGTTATGACCTTTGGTTTAAATATGATCTAAATATGTTTAAAGAAGAATTATTAAACCTGTAACAGTTCAACTTTTGCAGCAGAATTTCATCTCGAACAAGATCAAAGGCTTTCTTGAAGTAAAAAAAAACAATCCCAGTCAAAGAACCATTATCTATTTCTTGTAGCCAAAAATCTGTTATTTTAATATCAGTAATAAAAAACCTGTTCCTATTGAATAGCTGGTACTTTGTCGGGTGGAAAATACCCCAACTGTATGGCAAGAAGTCATCCTCCCATTAGTGTGAACCAGAAGATTCTAGAACATTAGATCATCCCTGGTCCAACACACAGATACTTTGCCCATAAGTACTGTCCTTCATTCTTTTTAGGACACAGCCTAAACTAGTAGAACATCAGTGCAGGGCAGGAGGAGGGAATCTGGCCATGGCAACACACAAGTATTACATCATTTAAATTAGTTTTACCCACCCATCCCCAAAAAGAACAAACTACATTTTCATATCAGTAATACAAAACCTGTTGCTACTGCATAGCTGAATTTATCAGTTTGGTGGGAGGCTGATGATCCCACAACTGGCCTGTAGAATAGAAGACTACTTCTGGATGATATCCACATGGGTCACTTTTTGAGCTACGACAACAGAACCCAAGGAAAATATACCTTCACTTGGTTAGCAATTGAGCGAAGTTAGAGAGGAGAAGGTAGTGTGAGATCGCCAAAATGCAGCTTTAATCACATCCTCCAGATACTAATGAGTTAGACAGGCCCATGAGGTAAAAATCGCTCAAACCTTATAAGCTTAATTCATGAATGAAAGGTCCCTCTCAGGAAGGGACTGATAAGCTCCCCTGATAGGATATGCAATCCACCTCAAATGGCTAAAACTGAAAGATTAGCCAAACCCTTATGGGGGAGGAAAAGATGTTTTCTGCCCTTTCTTCTCCCTTTAGAAGCTGCAAAAAAAAAAGCATAAAGCTCAACTGGACATAAAAGTCTAACTGGATCATCCCCAGCACAGATACGACTGAGACTGGGGATCTCATTCAGAAGTGGAGCAACCGAAAAGCTGGTGTTTGCTAAAATTCTGGTTGGTAAAGGAGAGAAGCTAACTCATGATTCCACTGAACCTCATACAGCCATACTCTACTGATAGGCCATGAAGCTTGCTCCTTCGTCATGCAGATGCTAATAAGAGCAAGAAAACTGGCTTGAGGGTAAGGTTCTCGAAGGAAGCTTCACCCAGTGGTTCATAAGGGGTTTTAGTTAGAGACCACAAGATGCAAAAGAGATTCCATGTATGCATTAGCGAGCAAGACATCGGTCTTGGCAGCTCAAAATACCTGAACGGGTCTGCTAAGTGAGAGTTTATCCACATGGCCAAGCCTATTGAAAAATTTACAGTGTTGGATAGGGCTGCACTATAGCCCTTGATAGTAGAAACCAAGCATTGTTACTCTTCAAAAGGGATGAGACAAAAATCAGCCACTGTGCTCATAGAAGGACAGCTAGGGTTGACACATTTCCTACTGCATCAATCCCCACAGATTCTCAACTTGGCATCACAGACCTAGATGTAGATCATCTCCTGGACTGTATAATGAACTTGGCAACTTGCTGAGATCGTTGAGATGAGCCAAAGGAAAAAAGTGTAGAATTAGTGGGCTGTTGTGTGGGAGAGAGAACCTGTGCCATGACAGGAGGTCCCTCCTCTGGGGTAATACCCTGGGATGATCCACCAGCAGGATGAAAAGATCATTGAACCACGATTGTTGGGGCCACAGAGGGGCTAACAAAATGAACTGAACAGTGGAGTTCATTACTTGTGAAGTACCAGAGGGATGATTCTAAAGGATGGGTAGGCCTAAGCGAACAGACGATTCCACTTCAGGCTGAAAGTGTGCACTGCCCAAGTCCTCTGGATGGCGACTGGGGAAATGAAAAATGGGAGCTTGTTTGTTTAACCTTCAAACAAGTTCACCAGTGCTGTCACCCAAAGTTGGAACAGGGAATCCACTATGGATTGGTGTAGAGACCATTCCGCGAGGACTATCTTCCCTTTTCTTGACAGACTGTCCTCCAAAATATCTTTTTACAAGGAATGTAGCTAGCACAGAAGGTAATCCCTTCCAAGGCACCCAGCAAAGTAGGTTCCAAACTTCCCTGCAAAAAAAGGGGCATAGGTGCCTCCTAGTCTCCTGAGGTACACTACCACCTATGTGTCATTGGAGGAGACTGACACGCAGCAAACTCTTATTTTATTAACACACCCTTAAGGGCTACGAACATTGCCCTCATTTCCAAATTGTTGATGTGGAGAACAGATTCTTCTCAGAACACAAACCCTGAAGAATCAGTCCTTTCAGCACCAGATGAGCACCACATCCTCAATCTGACGTGTCTGTGAATAAGAGCTGAGGGACACAGACTAATCCTGTTTGTAAGGAATTTAATCCCCATGTAGACAAAGTCCTGAAATGGAATAAGCTCTGATTTCTCTAGGTTGCGTAGAAGGCCCAGCCTGGTCACTATGGCCCAAACAGCAAGACAGATCTAGTCTGAGGGACTATAGCTGGCCATTGTGGATCAACCAATAATCGAAAAAGGAGGATTGGGATACGTAGTGACCTTTGGTCTGAACAAACTCTCAACTGCACCATTCTGAAGAAAGGAGTGCACCTCTTCCTTTAATCGCATCAGATTCAACAGGTGGAAGAACATGGGGAGTTTAACTTGAGAAGGGACATGACAAAACTGAAGTTGGTATTCACCTTTATGATAGAAATTACCCAACCATTGACCGTTATGCCAGACCAAGCCTCTGAAAAGAGGTTTAGCCAGGCACCTATGGGAATCAACAGAAGAGGAACACTCTGCAGGTGAGGAAGCAAGTCCCTAGGGCTGTCCACCCTTGTCCTTAGGACAGGTGGAAAGGCCTGCAAACTTCTACCCTGGGCCTTTGCGGTGTGCCCTCTAGGGCCCAACTGCCAAAGGGGCGTTCTGAAATGGGGTTGTTCCTTTGATTGGGGCTGCATGGCTTTAAAGAACTTCAGTGTGGATGATTTCGCTTCTAGGCCAGTTCAATGGGCCAGAAGCGGATGCGACAGACCAGTGTTGCTGGTCTTTGAGATACTGAGAAGCCATGGAGGAGATGAGCCCCCAGAAGATAGTCTCTGCTTCCAGGGGAGCTGCCCTCAGAAGTGTTTAAACTGGGAGGCAGGCCCAGGTCCCCATGGAAATACCCACTTGAGTCGCTTCAGCATCCAAAGTAGGAGGTTTAATTGGCCAGGAATGGGATATGAACCATATAGCTTAATGTAGAGACCAAGGGTCTGAACGGGGGCGGGGACAGACATCCCCTTAAGTTTTCGAACTAAGTCCTTGCCCTTACTAAACCTGTCATAAAAGCATCTTAATTGTAACCAAGTGATGAGCAATAAGAGATCTGGTTGAGAGTTAGCCTCATAAAGTTTCTCGAAGCTGGAAAGTATTTTAGTGTCACCAGAGTCTGAGTGCTTGGGACACAGATCACTGTGCAAAAGACAGTAAACCTCATTTACCGCTTTGTCAAAAGACCAGATCTCATCCTCCTCTACCACCTTTACCATCAGATGGGAGGAGGTCAAGGACCCAAAGGAAGGGTGTGCCTTTTCTGTATCAAACTGGTGCAAAACGACAAGGACAGAAAGGACGTCTTCATCTCTTTCTCACTCCTGGGAGGCAGGACTATGCAAGCCAATGTCCAACTGTTTCGGGGGAGACTTGGGGATAAGAGGGACCCAAATCTATAACTAGCTAATGGACTGTCTCTAATAGTAGGCTCAGCAGGTGGTGGAGAGAGACTCTCCACCCTCCTGGAATGTTTGGGGTTAAAGACCCATCCGCATCCCTTTTTTTGATCCAAGGTCATAACAGAAAGATGTAGGTCCACAGCCCACAGCATCGACCTCTCTACCATATGGCCAAGGTCCTTAATTCTATGGCTGCATGCAGGGAAAGGGCCGATCGCTTCCTACAGTTGAAGGTGCCTTGATCAGAACCACCACTCTAGTCTGGGGTCTGTATGCCGATACATAATCCCAATGGAATGAAACTGCAGTCTGGACTCGTCCTTGTCTCCGTACCAAAGGGGATCCAATGACCTGCACCCGATGATCGGTCAAAGACCGGTCAGGCAACTCAGATCTGTAGGAAACCCATCCCCAGATCTGACAGAGTTAGATCTGAGCTTACGGGGGGGGGGGGCTCAATCCCATTGCCGACAACAGGCCCCGGGGACTGAAATGGTGCTGCTCCCCCTCATGCCCTTCTCTGCCATTCTGGATAAAACAGGTGCTGCTCCTCCCCATGGGGATGGTGCAACTTGCTCTTTGTCCTAGTGAAAAAGAGGGTGCTGCTCCTCCCACACAGGACGGTGCAACTCGCTCTCTGCCCTCACGGAATGGGAAAGGTGCTGCTCCGAAAGGGAGGGCGCAACTCACTCTCCACCTGTTGATAACCTCCCTTGGGAGGGAGCCCACTAACCCTAAGAGTCGCCGATGAGACTATGGTAATCCTTCCCTGAGACGCGAGGGACCCAGAAAAGGAAAATTCCAATTTACTTTCAAAGAAAGACAAGGAAGGAACTCTCTTCCTTCCTTAAGTATGACTAAGTTTGGCGAGGTCCCAGACCTCGCCCAACCAGAGATAGGCAAGTGAGGTGGGCATCGAATGGGCTTTCAAGTGGTACACCCACCCACACCCTGCCTAGCCATTGCTGAAAGAAAATGCTATAAAGAAGATTTATTCAAAAACTTCTAAGTAAATGTAGCAGGGGTCAAGCTAGACTTGAATTTTAGGGAGAAGTGACTTCTCCTTTTGGACAGAATCATACATGCCATAACACGACGTGTCACGCGAAGAACACGATTTTTTACTCCCATCCCCACCCCCGACACGGTCATATTTCGAAAAATACGATTTTCAGCAATTTTAGCGAAATAAAATGTCCACAAAAAATATATTAAAAAAATACAAAATATACATTTCTTGACACATTGACACATGCCCGTAATCTGTGGTATGCATAAACAATAAACAGTCTTGCTCATAACTCATGTAAAACTATCCTCGGGGCAGTTGATACAGCTGTTTTAGAGACAATTAAAAGGTAAGGTGGTCAGAGATAAACAGACACCTTTCAGAGATTTACTTAATTGGCTCACAATAGCTAGGGTGATGTGCCGTGTCAAATCCTTTGAGTATGCTGAGGGAGAACCCATTAGGCTAATTTGCATAGGTAAAGCACACTAATTGGAATAACCCAATTTCTCTGAAGTTAAGTACATCGATCAGTTGCGTGTTGAAAAACAAATGTTATTACACATCACTGACTGCATCGAATAAGAATGTTGAAGCCATCTTTTTTAAAGTTTATGATCAGCAGCAACGTTTCTTTGAAGTCGGATTTTTGCTCCATATATAAAATTCAAAACATGATTATTTCGGTAGGTTGAACGACAGCACCATTCAACAGCACCTAGGATCCAAAGGTCAGGGGACACTGTGTCCCTCACCCTCCAGATTTGGGGGACACAACATTTTAAAGGGAAAAAGGAAAACTGTAGTACATAATGCACTAGAAGTGCTAAAAAAAATGAGATACTGTAGTATCATCAATTTTCGTGGTTTTCGTTGTTGTCCCGAATGACGAATTTAAATACCCAACGAAAAATTAGCCACGTATAATGATAGCGGCACCCCCCCCCCCCCCCGCTCATTTTCTTACTGTGTGTCGTTCCTAGAGATTATGGAACCTACTAGTATTTTATAAATCAACATCAATTCTGTAATTTGGAAATAAAATATTAGCTTTTACACGTGTTTGTTTTATTTTAAACCTTTGAAAAAAGAATTATAAAGGATTTTATATTGTTTCAATGAACACGTGTCGATAAGATATCCAATAGGTGTAATTTCCACTCACTGCCTTAAATCGATAAGCGAGATAGGTAAGGATAGAGAGAAACGAGAAAAACAATAAGGTATTCGAACACTAGTAATGTTGAAAATGAAAGAAAGAATAATAAAAAAATAATAGTATATGAAAATTAAATACTTGTTCTAATTGATCCTTCACTCGAGTACAAATGTTGTTAAACAATTTAAATCCTCCTGAAACCACATTTCATTTTATCCATGCATTTTGAATCCAAAAGAACAACAAGCCTGTAAAATACTAGAACTATTGCTTGAAGCACTATTATTAATGAAACACTACGTATATACACTAATTACAGCAGAGTATTAAAGCTCACACTTCACTAATTTTCGGACAATGCCACTGTATCAACATCGTTTCAATCAAGTCTCAATGTACACAATTTAAGTCCTCCTGAAACCACATTTCATTTTATCCATGCATTTTTAATCCAAAAGAACAAGCCTGTAAAATACTAGTATTGCTTGAAGCATTATTATTAATGAAACACTATGTATATAGTCTAATTACAGCAGATTATTAAAGGTCACACTTCACTGATTTTCAGACAAAGCCACTGTATCAACATCGTGTCAATCAAGTCTCAAAGTACACACAAATGCTTGTCAGGTAAATAATCCCCAAATTGCAGAATTAAACAAGTCACATCTTTCACTCATTGTCGAGTGTGCTGCAATTATCCATTCGGCCCAAATTGGCTTGATTAATGAGGTTGCAATCAATTATCGCCACCAGTAGCATCTTCCTTTTTTTCGTGATGTCCTCCATGACCGGTTTAGCATACCAGTTATGGAAGTGTGATTTTAATTATTCTTTGTACTCTTTATCTATTTTCAAGTCTAGTGGTTGAGTTGGTCTGTACAAGAGGCAGGCACAAACAAACGCGTGATTCCAATGTCTTTCAATTTAGTTGATGGGCTCTAGACACATCAAATATTGCCACTGTCTGCTGATTGCATTGAGCAAAGGTCGGCCGGTCACGTGTTTTGTTCCCTTTATGGATAGTGTTTTAAGTTAGAGATCCTACATGTTACTTTAATAACCGATTGACTTAGTGTTGAAGTCTGCGTCGGCTTCCTTTGATGTTGAGCACTCAGATGAAAACACTGTGTAAGTGATTGACCTTGACAGCTGTGCTATTTGTGATCATAGAGGCGGTAGTATTGTTTTAGTGTTGTTGGCTGCGTCGGCTTCCTTTGATGTTATTCACTTGACAAAAACACGGTGTCAGTATTCAACTTGTCAGGTTTTTGATTTGTACTCATACATGTGAAAGTATTGGTATAAACATTCAAGTGACCGCCGTTTGCGTCGGCAGAGTTTTATTCTTTTGTATTCTTTATTTTGGGTATTTGTAGAGGTTAAACAACGAAATTAAACACTTAGTAATATGCAAACTTTGACAGGCCAAACCACGAATTTAAGTATCCACGAAAATGTCTTTTTTTTTACAAAACCACGAAAATTGAGCCCCACGAAAATAAATGATACTACAGTAATCTTATTTGCTTTGACAGTTTTGCCACCTTAACTTTCTCATATTTTCCTTGGACATTTATCACCATGGAATTTTAATTTTAATAATTTAAAAGTATTAAATCATGAATCAAATGACAAATTGTGTATTTGCATAAATTAGTACCTTTTTTCATTAATTCAGCCTGAGAATTAATTTAATCTTCACTGCCGTAGGTGTGACTTTAACCTCGAAAATACGTTACAATAGCGGCGGTCAAAGACTTGAGCAACTCGGCCAACTACCACAAACCTTGAATGTTTTAATTGCCAGATTTATTGTTTTTAAATGGGCATTCATTGCCATCTTACAGGTTTTATCATTTTTAGCGACTTTGGCCATTGCTTGCGCAACATAGACGTGAATGCACATTCGCGTAGGACAAGTGTAGGCATATTTGTGAACACAAATGACACTTGCATTACCGTCAAACCAACGACCGAACTATTGAAAGCAGCAAAGACTGCATATAATTAAAACTACATTCCACTGTCCATTGGGTTTTAAAGACAGTAACTTGGTGTATTTTTGTATTTGATGTCTGTGAGGTTGTGACCATGTTTGTGGTGATGTTATTTGACAATGCTAAGTCTACCATTTTGTTGTTGTTGTTGTTGTAAGTATATTACATGCTTCAGATAAAAGAGATGGTCACGCGCACTGCCCCCCCCCCCCCCCTTTTGGGACATCAAAACACACTTTTTGAGTCTATAAAACAACCCTACACTGTCTGGGAATATGGAAAGTATGAAGAATAGGGATAAGTGAGAGCAGGACAGGGAGAAGTGGCATAATATATTATGAACGCAGTTTGTAAGTGTATGAATGTATCATACTCATAAGCAGTGTATTCATACTTGAAAGTGTGTATGCTTAGATGGAGAGAAATATGCAATGTATTTTGGTTATATGACTTCAACAAAGCAGAGTAGAAACTATACACTGTAATAAATTTTAACTAACAGTAATACCTAGATTACAGTACTGTAATTGCAAATAGGTAAAAATACATTAGCAACAAATTTAATTTTTTGTTAGTTTCTTCAGTAGAAAATGGCAGTCGACAACATTTCTAAACTATTATGAAACAACCCCTATAACATGCACATGAGAGCAGATGCACAGGTGTCTAATATCATAGTGGTCATCCATTCACTCCACAGTAGTCACTGATGAGTAACCTCAACTTTACAACTGCATTTTGAGGGAGTTGATTCTGAATTAAATGTGAATCGTTTGACTCACTTTTTGGTGAAGTTTTTAAAAGTATAAACATTAAATTGTTCTAGTGGCAGTTGATTAACTAGTTATACCTATTTATAATTACAATGATGTAATCTAGTTGAAACACTACTTTAGCTATTCATCGATGATGAACTGAAGCACTGAAGTAACTGAATCGTGGCACACAGCCAAGTACAAATATGAAATTATGGTGTGACGCATGCCAAGTAGATGCATCTATTTTTAGAAACGGGATTTCTTCAAATGACCACTCACTTCTAGCTTCGTTACAACAATAATTTGATAGAATTGAAAATGTATGGTTTTAATATTTGTCTACGTACTCGTAATAACGTAGTGTATTGGTTATTTTTTTATTTGCTACTTTTTCTCGTATTTTCACTAAAATGAGTGATGTAAGAAAACCTTGACCTTAAGTTACACCGTCTATCAATTCCACAACATAGTATTGTCCAATACATTTCTGACCAACACATTTTTATTTTGAAGTTAAATCTTTTATCACATAATAGTTACACTTTGCTTTCTACGAATTGTATAATTTCCTGAATTTATGTGCCCAATGAATTGCGAAAACAGACAGTCTAATGAAGACGTACTTCCAAGACACAGTGATGTCCGCCATTATTACCCCTTGTCACGTTCGCTTACAGTTTCAAACTGATTTTATGAAGAAACTAATGCAAGCACAGCAGTTAAATTCATCAAAATATACATTTAGAAAGTGCTTTCACCGATTATATTCTTAAAAGAAATTGTTATTTACATACAGATGATTTAGTTTCGAAACACAAGTTATGTTTTCATGATCTAATGATACCTTGTGGAAATCGGGCAGCGATATATTGCGGGGTGAAAGAGTTAATGGTCAATCAGCTATTAAAACACATGCCTGTGAATGTGCAAGAGTTTGTTTCTTCAGCGTAATTGATATGAACACCTGCGAAGGCAACATGCAATCCATTTCGCCTGGGACTTAACACTAACTACATAGCTGGGTTAAGGGCGCATCTCAAAAGGAATAAACTACTGTCACTCTGTTTAGCTCTAATCAAAATGACAAAGCGAAGTCATTTTCGCTTTCCGATTAGAAAAAGGCAAAGTTTACATTTTTTCGGCGAATTAGTCGCCCACTTCAACCAGAAGATTCTAGAGCACGAGATCGCCCCTGGTCCAACCCGCTGATCTGGTTCACCCTAATGGGAGGACGACTTCGCGATATAGTTGGGGTATTTTACACCCGACAAAGTACCAGCTAGTCAATAGCAACAGGTTTTTTGTCACTGATATTAAATTAACGGATTTTTGGCTACAACAAATGGATAATGGTTCTTTGACTGGGATTTGTTTTCTTGACTTCAAGAAAGCCTTTGATCTTGTTCAAGATGAAATCTGCTGCAAAAGTTGAACTGTTACAGGTTTAATAATTCTTCTTTAAACATGTTTAGATCATATTTAAACCAAAGGTCATAACAAGTAAGCATTGGCAATATTAGCTAGCAAACTCGCACTATTCATTCAGGGGTCCCTCAAGGCTCTGCTTTAGGCCCTCGCCTCTTTTTTATGTATGTAAATGGTCTTCCATTACATAATGAATTCACAATTTTGTTTGCAGATGATGCAACATTGTATATATCTAGTTCTGATACTGACGTTATCCAAACATGATTAGACTCGGACCTTATTAGAGTCGGGCACAACAAAATATGATGGTAATCAATGAAGGCAAAACAAATTGTAGGATTCTAGGACCATCACAAAAACTACATAAATTAGGGAACCCACATTTATTTCTTACGATGAATAATTGTCAGTTAGAAAATGTCAACATGAAAAACTTACAGGTGTGATTGTAGATAATAAGTTACAATGGGATGACCATGTTGACAAGCTTTGTAAAGCGGTCATCCAAAATTGCCCTACTCAGCAGAATCAACCAATATTTACCTATAGAAACTTGAATTCTATACAACAATGCATATATTCTTCCAACAATGGATTATTGTTCAGCTGTATGCGGAAACTGTGCCAAATCTCAGCTTGACTGGATTTATAAACTTCAAAAAAGGGCAGCACACATTATTTTACATGCATCTGTGGATTATTCATCAAATGCATTGTTTACACAACTGCAATGACTTACAATATATGAAAGGATCAATTTTCACAATGCAGTTCTTGTATATAAATGTCTACATAGAACTGCACCAGAGTACACTGTATCATCAGAATTATTCAGGCCTTATTCAACACTTTACCAGTTGAGATCAACATCACATGGAAACCTTCATCAGAATTATTCAGGCCTTATTCAACACTTTACCAGTTGAGATCAACATCACATGGAAACCTTCATCCACCAAAGTGAAGATCAGAGCAATTTATTAAAAGTTTCCAATACTCTGGTACAGTTCTGTGGAACAAGCTTCCACTGCATGTAAAATCTGCTGAAAATATTACAGTATTTAAGAGATATCATAAGTATGTACGTGTAACCAATAAATTATAGTAGAATTTAGTATTTATAATACTAACGACATCTTAAAATAAATAGTAATTACTATTATTTTTTGTATGATGTATATTGTTATACTTTCTTCTTAAGAGTGGGACAGTAGTCCTCGACTAAATTAGTCACTCCATAAATAAAGTATTATTGTTATTATATTATTATTATTATTATTATTATTATTATTATTATTATTATTATTATTATTATTATTAAGTGCAAGCCCTTCACAAACTTTGGTCAAGGTATGCAGTTTTTCAACTGTTATGCAAAAAAAAAAAAAATTCTTTGTGTGTGACCTTGAATTGGACTTTTTTAACCCATGATTAATATGCTTCTTCCTTACACAAAGTTTTGTCTGGGGTCTGATGTTATTGTGCAGAAACCATTTTCTTCTTTCAGTCACAGTGATGTTGACCTTTGACCTTTTGATGCCAAAATTGATAGACTTCTTCATTATCATAATTGCAAGCTATTTACAAAGTTTGGTAACAGTAAATGGTGGAGAACTCAAGTTATTGTGCAGAAACAAAATAGCGAACAGACAGATGGACAACATCATAACATGATATGCTTTGCCTTATGGTGGGAAAAACAATTCCAAAATAAAAGCGCAAAAATGTCCTTTGGGGAGGTGTGTAAAACTAATTTAATTATGCAGTACTTACCCGTTGCTACTGCATGGATTTATCTTTTCTTGTTGAAAAATCTCATCTGTTCGATGTGAAAACATCCTCCCAAAGATTGTCAATAAGACACGGTCCACTCGTGCACCTCGCATGCGCAGAAGTCATATGTTTCATTGACGATATTATGCCAGGACATCAGAGCGGGTGGGAGGAGGGCATTCGGCAATAGCGACAGGCAAGTATTGAATAAATAAAATTATTTTACCCCCCCCCCCCCCCACTACATTTTAATAGCAGCAATATCTTACGAGTCGCTATTGCATGGCTGAATTTGTCAGTTAGGTGGGTAGGCTGATGTGTTAAACTGATCAAAAACAGAGAAAACTGGAGCACTCTGACCATTTGATGGAGAAGTCCACTTTACAAATTGTTGGTGTCCCTCTGAGCCACAAGCTGTGCCGGAACTATGGCCCAAGAGAAAAAATGCCTGTGCTTTGTTTGTGCTAAGAAGTGGAGGCAGAAGCAGGCGAAGGTAGTATGGAATCGACAAAATGCTGCCTTCATGACGTCCTCATAGGAAGAATGATTTAGATAGGCCCATGAGGCAGTGATGGCTCGAACCTCATGGGCTTTTAGTTTCATAAAAGAGAGGTCTCTATTGGTAAGAGACTGATAAGCTCTTTTAATTGTAATCAAAATTAACCACGAGATAGTGGAGGCCGAAGTATCAGTGGAGTCCTTAAGAGTAAGGAAAAGAAGTTTCCTACCCTTTCTTTTCCCTATCGAGGAATTTAGATAGAAACTGGACATGCAAGCCTATCTCAGAGATGCGGCCAGGAATTTTCTGAAGAGGGGGAGGTCCCCAACACCTGCTTCAGGAGGGGGGATCATGGGGGGCAGGCGGGGTATACAATAGTTGATGGGTGACAACATTATTATAAGGTGTAGAAATACCTAATTTAAAACAAACATTTAATGATTTTGTATCACATCTTTGAAAATAAATATATAAGGTATCTGCATACCTCATTGTTGCTCAGCTGGTAAATATTCTTCATTGTTTCTTATCACTCCACTTCAAAAAAGACGTTGCAAACTGAAAACCATTTATTGGACAACACACATCGTATAGTTATCAGTTTATTTACTGTTTCAGATGTTAGCCCACAGGCCTTTGAAACTCTATCACTGTAGTAAGCAAATGTCAGAATATCTTAGCCAAAAATGAATTTTAAAAAATCCTTTCCATATATATATATATATATATATATATATATATATATATATATATATATATATATATATATATATATATATGCGTGCGCGCGCGCGTGTGTGTGTATAGGATTTTGTTTCATTTTTTTCTCAGATATTTTAACATTTTCTTACTACAGTGATAGAGTTTAAAAGGTCTGTGGTTTGCCTATTCCTTGGAGTAGTGTGAATTTTGTTTTGAGAATTGAATCCCCTTTCACAATCAACTGTTTATAAAGGCAGAACAGCTGCAATTATTGCCAATCTGAATAGATTCGGGAACTGGTTTTTAGGATATATATATATATCCAAAACACAGTTTTCCATAATTCGCGCATGTTGTTTCTTGGATATTTCTGTCGATGCATTGGATTTTCTGCTATGTTCTGTTAGCAGCAAACCATCAGATTTTCACACACACACACACCCCACCCCACCGCCCTAGTTTCGTCCTTAACAGATGATCTTTCCATCTCGCTGAGATTCCTAAAGAAATCAGTTATATTTTGTTTCAACATGACACACTGCTGTTGCACATATTTCCCTAATGGCTAATCAATGGATCAATTTACTATAACCCTCCAGGAAAAATTTCAATCAGAATACCTCCATAGTTTCTGCAATACTCCAAGAGATCTCCATCATAAAGGTGCTTGCATTCAAGCAATATTCTCCATTGATATAGGATTAATTGAGATCATGGAGAAAAGGCAAAACAGACAATGATCTGAGCAAGCTAATTAAAAAACAAAATGATGGAGCTACCGAAGGTAACTGATTTTTGGCTAGAAATCCCGGTTGACAAAGGAGAAAAATGGAATCGTAACTGCCATTAAACCGGATGCAGCCAATGTCAACAGACAATGCATGAATCTCGCTGCGTCTTCTCGCAGACGCCAAAGCGAATAAAATCAAATTCTTGAGTGTGAGGTCGTGGAAGGAAGCCTCACTCAATGGTTCATAGGGGGTTTTGGTTAAAGAACATAAAACACAAGATAGATTCCATCTGGGCATAAGAGAGCAGGAGACAGGTCTCTGCAGCTAAAAATACTTAATCAGATCAGCAAGGTGAGAATCTGAACCGATTGCTGAGCCCTGAGAGAATTTAAGTGTGTTGGAAATGGCAGCTCAATAGCCCTTGATAGTTGATACTGAACATCTTTTGTTCTCGAAAAAGAACAAAAGGAAATCAGCAACGAAAGTTACAGAGGGACAGCTAGGATCAATGTGTTTCCCACTGCACCAATCACAGAAGATTCTCCACCTGGCATCATAGACTTTGGATGTCGAAGCTGGCCTGAATGATGCAACTGGCAACCAGGCCCAACAAATTATTCTGGTGGATAGATCGCCTGAGATGACCCAAGCATGAAGATGGAGAATGTGTGGGTTGTTGTGTAGGAGGTAGCCCCTGTGTTGCAACAGAAGATATATCCTGTAAGGTAGAGATCTGGGTTGATCTATCAACAGGTCTAGAAGATAGCTGAACCATGATCGTTGGTGCCACAGTGGGGCTATGAGAATTATACGAGCAGTGGAAGTTCTTACTTTTTGCAGAACTTGAGGTAGCAGTCTGAATGCGTACGCAAACAGACAATCCCATTGAAAGCTGAATAAATCCACTGCCCATGCTCTCTGGTCCTGGACTGGAGAAACATAAAAGGGAAATCTGTTGCTGAGCCTGGTCGCAAACAAGTCCACCAGAGGCTTTCCCCATGGTGAGAAAAGGGACTCTGTTACGGAACGTTCAAGAGTCCATTCTATAAGGACTGTTTTGCCTGACCTGGACAGACTGTCCGTTAAAACGTTCTTCTTCCCCAGAATGTGCCGAACTCAGAGGGTGATGTTCTCTGAGGTAGTCCAGTGGAGGAGGTTCCAGACCTCCACGCAAAGAGAAGGGGCATGTGTGCCTCCTTGACGTCTTAGATGCGGTACGCTACGACGGACGTATTGTCGGAGGAGACCATAACACACTGACCCCTTACTGTCGATGCACCCTTGCAACGCTAGAAATACAGCTTTAATTTCTCTGTAGCTGATGTGGAGGGATGTTTCTTACCGAGTCCAATGACCCTGGAGAATTACGCCCCCAGGCTCTAAATGAGCGACCCAACCGGAATCTGACACCTCAACAGATAGGAGTGGGGGTCGGATGCTTGCATGTGGACCTCAGTCAGGAAATCTGTCCCTGATTCATCCACCAGCACAAATGGTAATGAAAGTCTGGTCCAAGAGGAATCAGAGTTTATAGAGAATCTCTGTGCGGTTTCCATCATGCAAGAAGGAGAAACTGTAGAGGGCGCATATGGAGATGTCCTAAGGGAACCAGATCCGCAGCGGTGTTCAAGGTTCCCAATAGGGATGGGTAAAGACAAGAAGACAACTATGTTTTTACTTGTAGCGCCTCTAGAAGTGCCAGGATTCGATCTATCCAATCCAGTGCAACCCAGGCCAAGTTCTGGTTCATGAGGAAGTTCATCCCCACATAAACAAAATCCCAAGATAGAATGAGTTCCGTCTTCTCGAGGTTGGGTAAAAGATCCAACCGAGTTACTGTGGACTACAACAGAACAGTTCCTGCTGGAGGGACTGAACCTGAAGGATCAGCCAGTCATCAAAATACTGGAGAATCAGGGTTCCCAGTAATCAGAGGTAGGACGCTATTACTCTAATAACTTGGGTGAAGACTCTGGCTACAGAGCGAGTCTGAATGGCAGAACCTAGAACTGAAACACTTCCTTGTCTAAGCAAAACTGCAGGTATTTTCGATGTGGAGGAAAAATCGAGATGTGCAAATAGGCATCCCGAAGGTTGATGGAAACCACCCAATCTGATGGACGCATTACATTCCGGATTGAGGAAGTGGTCCACATCTTGAAATGTTCCTACAGATCAAACCAGTTTAATGGGGAGAGATTATGATAAAACATTTCCCATTTTCTTGGTGACCAGGATAATTCAGGAGCAGAATGTTGGAGACAAATCGTTCAGAACCCTCTCGAATGCCCCTTTCTGCAAAAGGGTCTGCACCTCTTCCCTTAATTTCACCAGATTGGACTGGTAAAAGAACATGGGGGTCCTTGATAGAGACGGTTGTTCCCGAAACTGAAGTCGGCGAACCTTGCTCACAATAGAAAGGATACACTAATAGTCCGTGGTGCTTGACTAAACCTCCGAAAAGAGGCATAGACGTGCACCTTCTGGGACGTTTGGAAGAGGAATGCACAGCAGGAGAGGGTGTGAGTCCTTAATGCTATCTCCCCCACTCCTCAGGATGGGAAGATGGGTTGGAGAACTTCCTCATAGAGGTTCTATGGCGACTTCCACGCCAAGGACCAGACTGATGAGGAGGAGCTCTCATTTAAGGTTGTGCATTGGACTGGGGTTACATCTGTTTGAAGAATTTAGTGTTAGCCGCTGGGGACGATTTGAATTAGTAAGTTTCCTGGCCGATTGTGATGGTCCAGGTGCAGTTGTGAAGGATCTATGTTAATGATCCTTCAAATCTTGTGAACCCAAGGTGGGGACAAGTCCCACAAAGAGGGTCTCGGCTTCGAACAGAGCAGCCCTTAGAAGGTCTTTACTATGGTTAAGTATGACCTTTGAGAAGTCCAGCACAATGTCACGGCGGATGTGCACAAGTTCCGCCAATAAAGCCATTGCAACAGAAAGTGAATGCCATAATGTCTTCGCCACAGGTTCCAGCAAGTGTTGCAATGCGGCTGGGTTCAGAATGGCCTTCTTCAGCATACTGAACGAAGCAGCCGAGAAAAGTTCAGCATGGGAAGCTATAGTGACCAGAAGCCGGACTTTCTGCTCAATGGCTTCAATTGTTTTAATGGGAAGGTGTGCCCAGGCTCCAGCTGTAATACTCACTCGGGACAAACCTGCATCCAACTGGGGCGGTTTCATGAGCAACTTCGGGGAATGTACCCAGTAACTAGAGGCAGAGACCATAAGTCTCAAGGTAGAGGGAGGAACAGACAACCCTCAACGGCATCGAGCGATATCCTTTTAATTGCCCGGTGGAAAACCTGTGATATTTCCTTGATTGTAGAGAATTGAGTAGGAAGTAGATCTGGCTGTGGTTGAGTCTTTTCTTTTCCAAAATGGAATGGATCTTCTTGAGCTGTGCGCTTGATGATTTCAGGCACAAATCCGCGGGTAGAAGGTGGTAAACTTCATTTAGCGCCTTATCAAAAGACCAGATCTCCTCCTCTTCGTCCAACTGAGAGGAGCTGGTGGGCCTAATAGGACGAGTCAAATCAGCTGTTTCTACCTCAAACTCACTGGAATCGACTAGGATAGATAACACATCATGATCTATAACATTCCGAGCAGGAGAATGGCTGCTCATCACCATGTCCTTCGGAGGAGGTGACATAGGAGCACTCTGCATCATTTGCCGTACTAGTTCGTCATGGTGTGTAGGGGCTCTGTATTCTAGAAGTTTCAGGATAAAGACGAGACTGCTTGTTTTTCCTGGATGATGCTATGCTTCCAGACTTCCTGGCGGGACACGAGTCGTGGCATCACCTCTACTCCGGGACCAATTACCCTGAGGTGGAGGGCCCCGCATCACATCCGGGGTTCATTAGGATAATAGGAAAGGGGGGATATTGATCCGATCCCCTTCCCTAGTCTGGACCCGCTGGGCAGATGCCCAAACGTGTACAAGGTGTGATGGTCAAGTGGGGTGAGGGGGGATCTCGGTCCAATCCATATCCCCATACCATGAGACCTCTGAGTGATGACAGGTGTGACGTTGTCGACTGGTACAAGATGACCGGTGACCGGTACGAGATGACTGGTCACCGGGACTTTGATGAACTGACAAGTGACCGATCACCAGAAATTGACCGGTCACCGGTCAATGACCAGTCAGGCGACATAGATATGTCAGTGCCTAGTTCGTCTTCATCACTCATCAGGATCTGGTACTGCTCCTTTAATTCGGGAGGGCACGATATGCTGCCCCGGAAGGGTTGGGTGCGATGCAGCTCCTCCCTCTCATGAGGGTTCGACACGCTACCCAGAATCGAGCAGTGCACTTCCTTCCTCGCGGAGGGCAGCAACCTGTTACCCTGAGACGAGCGGTGCACGGAAGGCAGCATCACGCTACTGTGAACGTGAGGGGTGTTAGACTTCTCCCTTTCAGGGGAAGCTATCTACTCCTCAAACATTCATTCCCTGCTACAAGAGGGACCTTACCTGTCTCTGAAGAGACTAATCCCATAGTAAGTAAGACCTTCGAGTAATCCAATGCAACGTTTAGACCACCGTTTCCAGCACGCATTGTAATGCGGCTGGATTCAAGGAGGCCTCTCTCAGCATACTAAAAGCAGTTGCTGAAAATAGATCGGAATGCAACGCAATGGTTACAAGTAACCCGGTTTTCTACTCCATGGCATTGTTTTAATTGGAAGGCGAGCCCAGGCTCCCATAGAAATACCCACTTTGGCTGCCTCAGCATCCAATTGGGGAGGTTTGGTAGGCCATTTTGAGGAATGTATCCTGTAACTGGCAGAAGAGACCAGGGGTCTCAATGTCGAGGGAGGGACGAACCACCCTCGACATTGCTGAGCTACATTTTGGCCTAGCGAAAGCCTCTGTGAGAGTTCCTCAATCGTTGGAGAATGAGGGAGAAGCAAGAGATCTGGTTGTGTTTACTCCCCGGAGATCTTTTCCATAATGGAAAGGATCTTTTTGGATTGTGTGTCACATGGTTGGGGCGCAATTCCGGGGGTAAGAGGTGGTAAACTTCGTTTACTGCCTTATCAACGGACCAGACCTCTTCCTCCACTTCCAACTGAGAGTTAGGGGTGGGCCTGAGAGGTGTCAGTGCCGCTGTTTCTGTCTCGAACTCATTCGAGTCAACGAGAATAGAGAGGACGTCGTCATCATCTGGTATACTCTGAGTCGGAGAGTGGGTGGGTATCGCTATGTCCCTCGATGTGGAGGGGGCATAGGAGCACTCTGCGCTACGACCCGTAGTACAGTGCGAGTTCAAGTGGGGAGGCCAGACCGCCTGTCTACCCTGGATGATGTGACACCTATAGCCTTCCGCACTAAGGCCACCTGGTGAGGAGGTGATGGCGGGACAGAACCGCAGCATCATATCGACTGTCAGGGCAAGGTCCATTAGCCCACAGGAGCATAGTGGACCAAGGGCCTTGAAGTGGAGGGCCCCACAACCCATAAGGGTACATTGGGATAAGAAGGTTGGGGGGATGCCGATCCATTCCCCTTCCCTAGTCTGAGCCCAGTAGGCAGACTCCCAATCCTGCACAGGATGGGACAGTAGAGGCGGGTACTCAGTCCGTACTCTGTCCCCATACCGTGAGGCCGACGAGTGATAATCAGAGAAGAAATCATCTTGATTGTTATATCACTACCCCGAAAGTGATGGGAGCGGTGCATCACCTCCCGAGACGAGGGAGCAACACGCTACCATAAGCATGAGATGTGTTTGCGTTGCTCCACCTCCCTAAAGGGAGGGAGCAGTTCGCTGTCGCAGTGCTCTACCTCCCTACCGGAAGGGCGCAACCTGCTGTTGCGGTGTTCTACCACCATAACAGGAGGGTGCAACCCGCTATTGCGGTGCTCTACTTCCCTAACGGGAGGGAGCGACCCACTGTCGCAGTGCTCTACCTCCCTAACGATCGGGCGCAACCCGCTGTTGTAGTGCTCTACTTCCCTAACGGGATGGAGCAACCTGCTGTCGCAGTGCTCAACCTCCCTAACGGGAGAGCGCAACCCACTGTGGCAGCAATACTGGATGTAAGATCGGCACCATTATCATTTAGAACAAACTAGACACCATTAGAAGACTTTTGGTGAAAACCCCATGCCAATATCACTATCTATTCTGGAAAATTTGATACAAGATTTTCAATATCTTCATTGTGACACCCATACTGAATGTCTGCATGACACCATTTTCATTTAGGACCAACCAGATGTCAATATGACCATCCATTCAGGAGTATTAGTGATAATATTGTAAAGATGGACACCATAGCAGCTATATTGAATGTCAGATAAACACCATTTTCATTAAGGACCAATAAGACCTTGGGATGAATGTGTGTGTACAGTTTTATGGCAATCTTCCAAGCAGTTTAAAAGAAGTAGCAATAACAAACTTTTGCTAATGGGCGGACAGACAACAGACAACAGGCCACACCAAAAGTTCTTCGGGTATAATGACCAGTAGAGCTAAAAATAAAGCATTTTTGTAACAGAATCTGGACTTGGAATAGAAAGATATTTTCTTTCAGTTTCAACAAAACCGCTCTTTAAACAGACTCACACTTGGACAAAATGGTTGTAACTTATAAGCAAGTATATATGGTAATAGCAAATCCAGCCTTCAAACTTGTTATCATTTTATCAGTAATCCTCATTAAATTTCAAGCTCTTGTAACAATTTTCAAACTTGTGGCTATTCAGATAATCAAGATTACAGCCAGTATTACTATACTCAAGCAGGGGTCAAGCTATACTTGAATTTTAGGGACAAGTGACTTTAATATATGTGTGTGCGCTTTGGTTCTCTTATCTGAACCATGTCCTCTATTTCTCAATATGTATATTTGCATTAAACATTGGTTTTAAGCAATACTTTATCTTCAAGGAGAAAATTCTCTGTGTTGTATGTATATTATAAACACATTTTGTAAGTGTATGAATGTATCTTATTCATATGCAGTGTATTCATAATTGAAGGTGTATGTTTGGATGGAGAGATATATGTAATGTGTATTGGCTATATGACTTCAAAAGAGCAAAGCAGAAACTATGCATTGTAATTAATTTTAACTGATAGTAGTACCTACTGCAGTTTACAGTATTGTAATTGCAAGTTCGTAAAAAAAATGCTTAATCAACAACACTTAAACAAGAAATTTTTCTTTTTTTTACTTTCTAAAACATCACTAGAAAAAGGCAGTAAAAAACATTTCCGAACTAGTTTGAAACAACCCCTATAACATGTACATTAGAGCACATGCACAAGTGTCTTCACACCATAGTGTTCATCCATTCAAACCACGATGGTCACTGATGTTATGGATGAGTAACCTGAACTTTACAAATACTCATACATGTGATTCTACCGGCGGTAGGCCAAAAATACCGTTTTAAAGGCCGTCTACCGCACGTACTGTTTAGTAGTTAAAATCTACCGCTTTTAGAAATTAAAAGAATTTTAAATTTTTTAAAATAAAAATACCCAAATACGGGGTTTTTTTTACACGTTCTATCAACACATTAGAGAAACCAGCCAGAACCAGTCTACTGGGGACCGGAAATGTCTCACCAGTACAGGACTCACGGTACTAATTATAGAGAAAAACAACTTTGAACCAGTCTAGAAATGGAGTATATACGGGTTTGGTGGTCCATAATTGGTTAATAATGAAAAGTCAAATTTTAGTAAAAAAAATTATTTTGAGAGCTTATCCTACCTGTACCTAAAAAAAAATAGAGACAAGATTCTATTGATACAGTTTCAGTATTTGTATAGACATAACTTAGGAACAATCAATAACAACAGTTATTCATTAGGTGCAGAATTGATAACACGTTTCATGTACATGTAGATCCAAAATTTGGCGCGGCTCATGTGGTTTTCTTAACACAGAAGCTTGCATCAAGGATGGGTCAATACTGATAAATATAGGTTTGATCATGAGCATTTAGAAATTTAACGTTATTTAATTTTTAATATCATGATGTTTCCAAAGGTTTACTATGGGAGTTGAATTAGTACCGTGAGTCCTACAACGACCGGTGCGATGATGCGTTGCAGAGTAAAAGGATTAGAATTGTTAAAGAACAGCTGACATGTATACACAGCAAGCCACTAATTGATTACGTTATTGTTGGAATTTTAGGAGTTTAGGACCAAATGCGGGATTTTTTTAGGTGTTATAAGTAATAATGGGATGAAAGTTGTTCCATGATGTCTTCTGAGCATTTGATGAAAATCGGCCGATCCTTGGCGGATGGGAGATAAAATGAAGAGACCGACCATAAAAAAATGATTCTGGCAGACACACTAGAGTAAGTATTTTGATTTTTGTCCTGTTTAATTGTTATTGTATTGTTCCAGATGTTTTAAGAGGACAGCTCTTACATTTTTTGTTTCATTCCAAACGTGTGCTTTCTCCCAATGCTAAGAAACCACCGGCTAAGAAATATTACAAGTTCAACAGTGCTTGGATATCGTAGTTTAAGTGTGTGCAGGTGAGCAGCAAAGGTCCAGAGTTTGCATTGTGTGTTTCAAATGCATTTATCTTTTGTATTTCATAAACTATTTGAAGTTTTCATGCACATAAATTGTGTTCAAACCCTAGATAAAATATATCAGTTCAAAATATATTACAAGATAATTAATTTAAAAGTTTGGATAAATTATTCGTAAAAGCGTAAATACATCATGTATTTTTTTCATTTTTATTTCAAGTCTAAATCAATCTTAATTTTTTTTATTTTACAGTGATGAAACTTGCCTAGATTTTTGGATGTGAGCCATGAAGAGAAAGAAGCCTTTGAGGATGCGGCTCAGGAATACATGTTAAATCCAAGTCAGAAAATTCATCCTTGGGGTGACCATATCTTGGTGGAGTATTGGAGAGTAGTCCGCAACCTTACAACCCAAGCAACAGAAAAAGTGAAGTTAGAACTTCTTTGCAGACTGAGCGTGGATGTCCTGTCATTACAGCATTCTAATGCTGAAACAGAGAGGACATTCTCCATTCTTCGCAAAATACAAGGTGATTCAAGGGGAAATCTGGACCAGAGAACTATTGAAAGCCTGTTAAATGTGAAGCTTAATAATCACAATGAATCTCATCAGTGGTCACTAGACAGTGATCTTGTGAAGGAAACTAAAAATGCTATTGGATTTTATACAAGAAAAATCTTGGCTGTGAAGTATCAGATAAACAACTCTTCCTTTTTCATTATTCGACCGTATATTGACTCATAATAAGTAATTATTATTGTAACATTTTCCATCAGAATCCGAATCTGATTCATGTTCAGACTTGCTATTTTATTATAGTATGAAGAGAATACATATTATGGCACAAGAAAGCACTTGTTTTGTTTTCCATCCTTTTGAAACGTTAAATTTATGCCGATAAAAAAATCTACTGGTTTAGAGGCCAATCTACTGATCAAAATTTTTTAATCTACTGGTTTGAAATCATAGTTTTGTCACATGTATGAATACTGTACATGTTTAGGGTGTTAATTCAAAATTAAATTAAATTTTGGACTGTCAGTTTTTGGTGAAGTTATAAAAAGTAGACAAATTAAATTGCTTGTTCTAGTGGTAGTTGATGTACTGTTTATACCTATTTGTAATTATAATGATGTAATCTGAGGTACTCGTATGGATATGAATCAGAATTAATTACAACAGGGGTGTCAAACTCATATGCTATGGCAGGCCAGATTTGATATAAATAATAATAAATAACGAATCTGGAGGGCCGTATCCAGCCCACGGGATGTATGTTTGACATCCCTGAATTACAATATAGTGTCTAATGTTGCGCTCATGTGAAGTCATATTGCCAAAATACATGGTGTAGACCAAGAAGGGTATATAATACATCAAAACTTGAACGTTTAATTTCATTGTTGCCGATAAAACATTACCGTAACTATTCATTGACGACAAACTGAAGCATTAAAGTCAATACACGAATGAATTTGCTTCATTACAACAATCCATAGATAGGATTGCAAATTTATGGTTTTAATATTTGTCTATGCACTCGTAATAATGTCATGTATTGGTTAGATATTTGCTTCACTACTTTTTTCGTATTTTCACAAAAATGAGCGATGTCAAAAAATAACCTTGACCTTACAGTGCTTCTCAAATTTCACAACACAACATTGTTCCATACGTTTCTGACCTACATTTTTTTTCTTGTAGGCTAAACCTTCTATCACATAATATTTAGACTTTGCTTTCCATGAATTTTATATTTTCCTTAATTTATTTGCCCAATGATTTAAGAAAACAAACAATCTAATGAAGAGGTACTTCCAAGACACAGCAATATCTGTCATTATTAACCACTGACAGGTTCACTTACAGTTTAAAACTAATTTTATGAAGAAAATAACGCAA
This sequence comes from Margaritifera margaritifera, assembly GCA_029931535.1. Taxonomy (NCBI): domain Eukaryota; kingdom Metazoa; phylum Mollusca; class Bivalvia; order Unionida; family Margaritiferidae; genus Margaritifera; species Margaritifera margaritifera. The sequence continues at coordinate 3,068,598 of JAQPZY010001511.1, forward strand.
ACATGGCAGTTAAAATCTTCAGCAAAAATATATTTAGAAAGTGTTTTTCACCCATTCTATTCTTAAAACACAAATTCTTATTTACATATTGATGTTTTAAGTTTCGAAACACAAGTTATTATGTTTTCATCATCAAATGATAACTTCCTTGGGAAAGGGTTAATGGTCAATCAGCTATTAAAATACATGCCTGTGAATGTGCAAGAGTTTGCTGGCATAACTGATATATAACATCAGCTATTGCTGCATGCAATACATTACACCTTTGGCTACAACACAGCACTGTAACTACCCGGCTGGGTCAATGGAGCATCTCAAATGTCATAAACTACTGTCACTATATGCACATCTAAAAATTCACAGCGTGAAGTCATTTTCACTTTTCTGACAGAAGAAGGCAAAGTTTACATTTTTTAGGAACTTAGTTGCTCACTTTGCCTGGTAGCGTGACCCCTGCACAAGTGATCTCTCTCTCCTTCTATCTCTCTATTGTTCATAAACACGCAATGACCATGTGGAGTTCAACAGAATGACAGCGCTAACACAGCAATAAACTTGCGAAGTGCCGGTTACACATCACAAATGCCGCGCCCTCTACAAGAAATGGCAAACCTCCTGTATCAGAAAAATTCATAAATTAATCAGTAAATTCTCTTAAACTGGTACTGTGCCATGCGTACTAAAAATTTACAGATGTAATAAATTACGTGAACTCTATTAACTGAGTACATACACTGTATTATACCTATAACTGTATTCTCCCTTTAGTAGAGGAACTTACATTAAGATTTATTTTGTACAAAATTTATGCAATAAGTTCAATGATTAAAGTGAGTTCTTAAATTCTATATGAAACAAGCACAAATGAATTATACCAGAATTCTATTTACCATATGACAGTATTTGCAGTGGGGTTTTTTTTAATACTTTTTTTTATAAACCAATCAAATCTTCATGGATATTATTAAAGTCAGGTTCAGATGGCACTATGCTAATGCATTGTATTAGAGCAGGCATGTGCAACCTATGGCCTGCAGGCCAAATCCAGCCTGTGACCTGGTTTTATCTGATTACATTTACATCATACAGTGTGGCTTTAAAAATCACTATCCGGCCCATGCACGCCATGGAGGAAGCTGCACATGCCTGTATTAAAACATGATGTGGTACTACTGTATTTATCAGAAGATAAACCCAAGATGATAAGCCCACCCTGCCCTGTTACAAAACTTGTGCAAATATTTACAAAAGATATGTCGCATTTCTCTTCAGCATGATATAGCCAATTAAGTGTTGAAAGTGCCATTACAAACCATCCAAACATTTATAAGCCAATCCCATACTTTTGGATAAGTTTTTTTGGCTGGCTGCTTAGACTTATCATAGGAGATATACTGTACACAGGTGCTAAATCAAAAATATGACAATAAGGAAATATTATACATAAAGGTATATTCTATGTCAATCAATTTATTATCTGTCATCATAGCTATCAGCACAATATAAAATCTTTGTGAACCACTCAGTAACTCCAAACAAGAAATGTGATTCTCACTAGACAAATATGAAATGAGAACAGCAACATGAATTGCAAGTTTATAAGTGATACGGGTCTGATTTTTAGGCTTGTTCAACTGACGACTGCAAGTTTATAAGTGATACGGGTCTGATTTGTAGGCTTATTAAATTGACAACTGCAAGTTTATTAGCGATACAGGTCTGATTTTTAGGCTTGTTCAACTGACAACTGCAAGAATTTATGTCAATGAACAAGTTTATTTGTCCAAGATGGTTGTCCCTTGAACAAATGACTTGTAACATATCATGGTGGGTTATACACACACAAAAAACCACAAGGTTTCAAACTCAAAAAGCTCACAAGATTGATCACTATTAAACCTAATTCCACCAAACTGTATCTATATGAACAATGGCTTCTAGGATTAATAGTCATAGGTCAATTGGTCATAGGATATATGGTCGTAGCCATATGGTCATAAGGACTATTGGTCGTAGGTATCAGTCTTATTTAATAATAAATAACAGCTGTCAGATGCAAGCATTTAACAATCCTATAGAAGAAGTAACTTGTATTTACCGTAAACAGTATGGTCTTGCAGAAAATCAGACACACGAAACCAATATAAAAATAGTTTCTGTATTTGGGATCCTATGACCGATAATACTATGACCAATAGTCCTTATGACCAAAATTCCTTATGACCAAAACTTCTTAGGACCAAAAGACCATATAACCATATGGCTTTGACCATACGTCCTATGATCAAATGCCCTGTGATCATTAGTCTCATCACCGAAAAATGGTGGGTCATGGGTCCTTACATGTTTTAAACAACTAGTGAAATTGTGAGCAATTTGCTCAAATAAATATACCCCCACCTCTCCTGCATCCCACCCCTAAACCATGATGGAGATGAAAATATGTGTATAGTAAAAATTAAAAAAAAAACATAACTTTTCTTAAAAAAATGCGAGTACAGTCTGCATGTCTGTGATAAAGAGAACAAGATAAATTCTTATTGGGCCTGCATCAAATCCAACAATTCAACCTGTACATCTTTTTCTGATAACTATAATATGTACCATACCAAGTTTTACAACAATTTACTAAAAACTGCAAGAGTAGTTACATTCTCAAAATTCCATCATCCACTGCATCCAGCTGTAAGTTAAAAAGGGCAATAACCCTTGAAAACAAGAGTCCCTCAAAGGAATTAATGTTCTACTGGCTGAAAAGAATTTCGAGGAATTCAAGATAAGACCATTTCTTTTTTGTAACTACAGTGGAGTGTTGAAACCTTCTTTGATATTCTTCAGCAATAACAAGATTTGCAAATTAGCTGCTGTGGTGGACATAATGAATGTCAACTTGGCACGATCTTCATTTAGGACCATCATAAGAAGTGTTCTGGTGAAAATTCCATGGCAATATTACTTTTCATTCAGGAGGATTAGAAATAACAAGATATTCAAGATGGCCACTGTGGTTATTCATCAGATCGACACCATCTTCATTTAGGACCAACTAGACATCATAAGAAGTCTTCTGGTGAAAACAACATTGCAATATTACATTTCATTCAAGAGAAGTATTGATAACAAGATTTCAAGATGGCCACTGTGGTGACCATATTGGATATCAGATTGGCTCGATTTTCATTTAGGATCAACTAGACATCATAAGAAGTTTTTTAGTGAAAACTACATGCTGATATATGACCAGTAGAGCTAAAAATCTTGGGTGCACAAAGATTTGTCAATATGTGCATCTTTAGATGATGACCATCATATGCAAGTTTCACAGCAATCTATAAAAACTGCAAGACAAACTGTGGGAGTACCGGTACTTGCACTTATGTTGTTGTGTCATACACTGCATTAAGCTTCAAAACAAAATGGGCAATAACTCGAACAAAAATGGCGTGATCAAAGTGATTTGTTGATACGTGCATCTTCAGGTGATGACAATAATATTTCCCAAGTTTCAAGGTAATCCATCGAAAACTGTAGGAAAAGTTGTACTAACAAGTGATGGACAGACATAATGAAGGATGGATGGATGGACATACACAAGGATAGATATATACACACCCCTTTATAGAGGTGGGGTACAAAACTATATAATTTGTTTTTAAGCTAGACAAGTACTTTTCAAAAGTCATTTCAAATATAAATCAAACCCTGCAGCTCAATAGAATTACAACGTAGTAAAAAATAAATACTTTAAAATATATTCTCAGGAAAAAGAAAAACATTCAGAATATTGAAATGAAACGCAACAACTGGATACTGAGAACTAACAGAGAACTTAATATACTTACCCTCTACTTGCTTCATAGACCTGCTGTGAGTTCTACTCTACATCACAGTCCACATGAACTAGCATTGCTGATAATTCATTAATTAGAGTCAAAATTGGGCACATTAACACGAATGCACTTCATTTGATTTGACAATTCTAATTCAATCCAATCTACAATTTGCAGCTGGAGGCACTGAACTTGATAAGTACTCTAGAAAGTAAAGAAGGTTCTCTGAACACTATTATCTTATCTGCAAGCATTATGCTATGATTTACTTTACGACTATCACAAATCTTTGACAATCTTCACACAAACTCTCAATGATGACTTCGTCAAATAAACTTTGCCAATGATGCTGTGGGTAAAGCGATATCATACATGTCATATGTATCATACGTCTCACATGTCATACGTGTTACACATGTCTCATGTCATTGGTGTTATACATGTCTCACATTTCATAGGTGTTATAGATATCTCACATGTCATACATTTCATGCATGTCATGTGTTATACATGACCTGGGAATTTTTTTTTTCCTAATTGGCGACAAAATATACCATCTGGCGATTTTTGGGCGAAAACATTTTTGGCTGTTAAAACTTATACAATCGTAGGTTTGGAGTGGAGGAATTCAAAGGCACCATGAAAGGAAGCCGCAAACTTGGTTATAAAATGCACTGAAATCTATCTATTGTTATATAAACAAATCCTTTGTTCATATTGACAAAACATCTTACCAGTGCATTGTTATATCATAATCCGATTATGCTGACATCTGGCCTGAGTACTGTATGCTGTGATAACACTCAAATAGTTATGCTACCGGACTAGCTACAATCGACCAAACGACGGCTAATCCTTTTTTATTTTTTTTAATGTACCTGAAAAAATAGTTTTGCTGAAATTTATTAAAGGATGCAACTGAACAGGTGTCATTTGTGCGGCAAGATCACAGGGAGTTCAAATAACCACCCGCTGTTACTTGGCACTGAACAAGTATCAAATACGCGGCTCGATCAAAGGGTTGTAATATCTGAAAACAAAGAGGGTGCTAAGGGATTAAGGTCAAACACGTATATGTAAGATGTGTAGGACTCTACTCGGCACTGAACAAGTATCAAATTAAAAAGGTATAAATCATAAACCAGAAAACCGGAGAGAGAGAGAGAGAGAGAGAGAGAGAGACTGCAGATGTAGGGAAAGAAGATATTTGATATTTGATAATGCATTTATTTAAAGTGACAACAGTCATATCTTTGCACAGAGTGTCATCCAAAGACTATGGAAGTAGCTAAGATTGCTGCTATTAGTAAAAGTAAAAATGACATTATCAGCGACTGTTAACGTGGGTTCAGTAAGATGAATATCATCAAAACTGATATCAGGAATAAACTCAGTATCTCAAACTGCATTCAGCAAGTGGGCAGTCGTAAAATCATGACGCATACTCAAGTGACATTCGATTTTATTATTTTTATGAAACATTTTTAATAGTGCAAAACATTATAAACAAGCAATCGGAACAGTCGTGTAATGATTTATTCTGTAATATTGTGGTATTGTATTGTTTGTTGTCAATAAAGTAATAAATACTCCATCTTTTTTCAATTTTCATTGCCTACTACATTAATAGACATGGAAAAATACTGACTCCTTGCTTGGCGAGATTTGTTTAAAATTGGCAACAAAATATTGAGGTTGGAGATTTTTTTGGCGACAACCTTTTTAAAGCCAGCACCATCCCTGCATGTCTCACATGTCATTGGAGTTATACACGTCTCAAAAGTCATATGTGGCATACATGTCTTGCATGTCATTATGCGCCTCACTACCATAGACATACACCACTTCTTAAACATCAAAAAGTTCAAAGATATATTTTTCCAGGGGATTTTCAAATATTTTTATCCTATGCACAAAAAAACTTTGGCAACACTTGTGTGAATTACGAAAATTTCTATTCATGAAATAAGTGCCTGCTCATAAACATGAATCCCCTCACCAACAGGAGCACATTTGGAGCGGGCAAAATTATACAGACTGGTATGAAAAATTGATGCAGAGAATACAGGAGTTAAAAACCTTGCAAACAGATAAGCCATGACAGTCATACATACCTCCTAGCTGGTTTGGGCAGAATTAAAACACATTACGCACTGTTTGTGAGTCTAAGATAATGACTGTGCCAACATGTGGAAGAAGCAATATTACTGCAATCTGATAGTCATTAAGATGCATCAACATACACACTTTCATCAGAGTAGGGTTGAAACACAGTTTGATTAGTCTAAATGTAATAGTGTTTGGGGTGAAACGATTAATCGATATATCGATACTTTTTCTAATCAATACCCATATCGATACAATAAGGGAAGAATTGATACAAAAAGATAGTTACTATATGCAAGTTACTTTAATCTTCAGCAGTCGTGAATAATTATTAGTCATTTGTCTTTTCATTCTTTAAATTGAGAATTCATCTGAAACAGCCGTAGCAAGTACATGCACTCATTTCTGTCAGTAAAAAATAAAAACAATTGACAACACCCACTCGCCTTCTACAAATTAACACAAGGTGACTAACTCACGTTCGAAATCTGCCCCCTTCTCCCGTCCCAATTCCATGCTAATTAGTTTATCCCGTCTGAATCTTCAGCCACTGATAACATATATCAACGGAAAGAAGATATTGCAGATTTCTTCCCTGTGTATGATTTAAGTACTTTACTGATCATTTAATAACCACTTTTACGCGAAATTTATCTGTTGCATCGCATCTTGTCTACTTGGATCGAATTGAAGGCTACACATCCGGTGCGTCACGCAATGTTACATGCAATTGTAATTAGTGGTTATTGTTTGTTCAAGTCCAGGGTAAAACAATAACCACCAATCATAACTAACTGTAGCGTGTTCACTGCGTGACATACTGGAAATATTGGCATCAAAACTGTATCCAAATAGACACAAAGCAACATAGAAAGTGACTATTAAATGATATGTGTAAAGTACTTAAATCGTACATCGGGAATAAGTTTGGAATATCTCCTTTTACGTTGATATATGTAATCAGCGACCAAACCTGCCAATGGAATAAAAAAAAAAATAGCACAGAATTGGCAAGGGGGCAGATTCCAAACCTAGTCCGAGTTTCCTCTGACCCTTCCCACACCATTTTAGATATTTTGACATTTATGTTGGGGTGTAGGATCAGACCCCATTGCCTATCAAAAAGTTGGAATTCGCTACCACCCGCGGTGGCGGCATCGGGAAGCCGCTTACTACCGGGCCTAGCGAACTTAAACGACCTTATATCGAACCATACCTGCATGAAATCGACAGGAAGATGATTTATCTTCTCAGAAATTATGAGTATAACATTCGATAGGCAATGGGCTCTGACCCTACACCCCAACATAAATGTCAAAATATCTAAAATGGGGTGGGAACGGTCAGAGGAAACTCGGACTAATTCCAAACCCCACAAGTTATAGCCACCTCGTCAATTTGTAGAAAGGGAGTGGGTGTTGTCAATAATTTCCTTTTTCACTGACAGAAACAAATGTCTGTCGCCACGGCAGTTGATTTGCATCTGCAGGAAGTACAATGTGAAGGATTTGGCTATTAGTCATCTCTGCTCCCACACTCGGACTTGTTCTAGATAAGAATTTCCTTGCACAAGGAAATTGCACTGTTTCTTCTGTTTTGAAGATAATACTGTAATCTCTTCAAAATTTAAGTGAAGACATGAAACTGGCAATAAGATGTTTTAAAAACATTCACTCAATGTAAAACAAAGGGCGTGGTGACCAGGATGGGTCATGCATATGATCGAATGCAGCAGCCTGAAATGGCCTAAAAGGGTAAATAAAAATCACTAACAGCTAGTCTGTCTAGATTTTTTTTTTTAAATCTTGTCAAGGATGAGAATGGCATATGAACAGATGACAAGTCTACGTTTGTTTGTAATCTGCATACTGGAAATACACCCAATATGTCTACACGTAAAAAATGGCACCACCCTAGCATTGACAGACATTCTAAAGATGAAAAGACCATCAAGTTGATATGTGTATCGCTAATGTATCATATCGTAATCCGTGTATAGAAAATCGTATTGATGCGTGGCAGAGGTGTATCGTTTCAACCCTAAATAGGGTTATAAATATAAAGGATGTGGTAAACAAATGGCTGAAAATACAAATGTCACTCAAGAGTTAAAATAATGCCACAGTGACCTTGTTTACATGTACATACCATACCTGTCAACCTCCTGAGACAAAAACCTGTACACCAGACCAAAAAATACCTTACAAAGACCAGAAAAACCTTACGCCAAAGACAGGGCTGAGCAAAAGAAATTTCATCCACTTGTCCAGGACAAGTGGTTTCAGAAAATTCACTTGTCCCACCTTACTTTTCACATGGCCACCTTACTTTTCACTTGACACAAAATCACTTGCCGAGATTTGATGAGATGTATGTACTTAATCCATAGAAAGAACAAATGAAATAATATACAACATAATTATTTCTAACAAGATTTTAATTTTTCTAAAACAGTTGTTGATATACGTTTGGCTACTTCAGGTACATGTATATATGTTTTAGCTGCTGGATTTTGAAAAAAATGTCCATGTACATGTCTGCCACCCGCACCAGCACTAAGCCAACAGTTGATAGCTGTGTCTGAGTTAAAGTCCTCAAGCTCTGGTCCATTTGGTGAAATGTTCGTTAGAATTTTACACTCTTGGTTTAAGGAATTCTCACACTCAGTAGCAGTCTTACGTTTTAGCCCTCCACTTTCACAAGAATTTTACTTCTTCAAATCGTCCTTATTACCTTCCTTGTGAAAATAATTTAGCAAACTCATTTTATCCACATAGTAAATATCAGCTTGCTTGACATGTTAATTAACCTCACTGAGCCACCATTGCTCCTGCCTCCATCAGTCATGACTGAGGCTCTTATGACATGGATGAGGCCACATCAGGCCCATTTTACATCCCAGAGCCCACAGGGAGTTCCAAAATATCAAAGGAGTCAGAAACAGATGGCCAAAATACAAAAGTCACTCAAGTGTGAAAATTTTATCAAACTGAACTAGTTTTAGTTCAAGTGAATTACTCTCATCGAGATGTATTTGTTTTCTTGAGAGTAGGAGAAATAGGATCCCAATATATTGAGAGTGTAATGAACAAATGCCACTAAAATGTCTAAATTAAGTCATGGTGACCTAGTTTGATATGGTCATGTTGCTCTTATTCAGATATATATACATACCAATTTTCATAAGTGTTGGTGAAAAAGGGTCCAAACTATTGAGGGGATAAACAAACAAGCTGCTGAAAATATGAAAGTTGTGTGAAAATTGGGTCACACTGACCTAGTCTTCATATATTTTAGTTACTCTTCTTAAGATGAATCCACATACCAAATTTCATAAGTGTAGGTGAAACAGGGTCCAAGACAAAGCTGAAACAAATATTTAAACATTTAAATTTAAATACTTGTTTGCAAATATTAAAATTGGTATTTGAATATTTGTTTGCTTACCTCGCAAGTTTGGCGGCATTTTGTAAAAGAAACAAACATGGCAAAATGTAAACTATGCAATGCTGAATTAATTAGTGTAGAAGCGAACAACTTAAAACCTGCTACATCACCTAAATTCAAACTTCAACTCACAAGATAATCATGTCAAAATTCTGAATAATCACATTGCTCACAACATCTCCATTTCTATTCATTATACTCCTGAAAAGAAAACGTGTAATATTGTAAGTTGATAAAGAACATCGTATAGAACATAGGTCATATCAAAGCTAACAAAGCATTTACATATCAATTAACCAGCTAAAAAAAATTTTGAACTATATTGTCAGACATTTGTTCTATCAGGAACAGTCGTAGTCAATCCCACAAACCATTACCACTCCCCATTCGTACAAAGCCATAGTTATCAGCATATACTCCATTTTGTGCAGAGATTATTTCACTTTTTCTTTCCTATGCCTTTGAAAATGACAACTGTTTGTTGAGAATCCCTCTTTACCCATGAAACCCAATGGTCCACTCCCAAACTTGGTTGAGGCAAGGAACTAGTTTCCAGGCACTGTACCTCAGGCCATGATAGAGTTTACATAAATTGTTTACACAAGCCACCATGCCATTTCACACCTATTGCAATGTACATTTGACATACAAGATGATGCATTTCAGTTAAAACAATTATTTATCAAGCATAAATATGAGTTTCTTATGGCTTAGCAGAAATTCCCAATGTCTGATTTAGGCATTTTATAGTCGGTCTAAAAGCCAGTCGAGTCAGTCATGTCAAGCATATATTAGTATGAAAAAGTCCAGAGACCTGCAATCAATGCATTCAAATTTAATTAAATTAAATTGGACACATGTCCAAGGGCTTTTGTGAACAAATCACTTCAATGTTTTTAGATTGTCTGTGCATTTAATTCAAGTTTCCACCCTTTACCATCCATCTTCAGTACCAAAGGAACATTTCTGTTAGTACTGAGTCTGATGATAAACAGGGAAAATAACACCTACATTCATTTCATTTCTCATTTGAATCCTAAAAAATTTACTCAAGATGCCTACAATGCCATTTAATTATATTAAGATTACTTAGTTTACAGTGTTTACAATGCAGCTTGGCTGTAAGTGCGGATGTCAATAAATACCAAAGGAGACTGAGAAAAGAGGATGGATTTTATATATTTATTAACATCCATGAAAATTCAAATTCTATTCAAATACATTCAACATATATTAAAATAGAAAAATTTGGTATTCGTTTCAGCTCTGGTCCAAGATATTGAGGGTGTAATAAACAGATAATTGAAAATATAAAAGTCACTCAAGCATGAAAAGTGACATGTATCCATATACCAATTTTCATGAGTGTTGTTAAGAAGGGTCTAAGATACTTAGTGTGTAATGAATGAACGGTGGAAATACAAATCACTCAAGCATCATATGTAGGCCTCAGTGACCTAGTTTATGTATGGCTGAGTAGCTCTTCTTGAGAAGCACCCACATATTAGTTTTCATGAGTGTAGGTGAAATAGAGTTCAATACACTGAAAGCATCATGAACATACAAATGAATGAACTCATGAACATATGAATACACACAAAAATGGTCAAAATGCTATATCTGATCCCAACTTTGTTAGCGAGGGGATAATCAGGATGAAACTGGTAAAAAATGTAACCTTTCAAATCTATATTGAATACTACATGAAGAGAGAAAATTTACTTGACCTTTTACAAAGTCAACTGACTTAATTTTCTCTGTCACGATTGTTTTACATGTGCAAAGTGTTGAAGTTTTAATCATGATGTTTTATGATTCACTCAAGTGTTGCTAAACGGTTCGGTACATCATATAAGAAAATTATTGATTAACCTGTGAAAAATTTCCCGTTTTTATCACTTTTTGGGCTCAACTTTTACAATTTGAATCCAAAACTCCCCTGATGATCAGGGCGGCATCACTTTTGTGTTATCAAATGTCACTTTCAAGACAAAAATGACTTACCATGCAACTTTCCAGTGTGTTTGTGGAAAAACAAATTTCTTAAAGACCTGTGACTTTTTGCTGAAATAAAGAAAAGAGAAAATCCAAATTACATTATTTTCACATTAATTACTGTATGACAGAAATTTTACATGTACGAGACAAAAAGTACTTTGTCAATGATTTAATTAATGGTAATTATGTGCCTAACTGCCTTCATATCAGGGACAGACAATGTGATTCACTGCAGCCCATGACTACAAAATTTTAGCTTCAGGCAACCAAGTGTTTCAAAGTCAAAACCCTGCCAGACAATCCAGATTTGATGGCTATGGTTTGTAATAAATTTGATTTCGGTACAATACAAGGACAATATAAAGACAATATCAAATGGGCTGCCAACAGCTAGGTCTGTATATGCAGACTGGCAACACTTGTGATTATTCTACAAAGTGCAGAATTTTCATCGCTTTTGAAGGTCTGCAGCAGATTTAGTATTATTTCATTTCTCACGAGATACCAACACGACCAACCAAAAGTCATCTTCAGCTGTTCTTCTTATGGTAATATACAAGTCACCATTTTTTACTGACATATACTTTTAAGGCATATAACATTATTTTATGTCAAAACTGGATTTTTTTTTTTATGGATTGATGTGTGGGTTGCCCATTGTTCCACTTTACACTTGTAATAGTGCTGGGTGTTGCTGAGGGTAGCTCAGAAACATTCTCGTGTAATTTTGGTTGGTAGGTTGGTTGGTTGGTTTTTGTTTTGTTTTTTTGTAATGGTACTTTCAGCACTTTATTTTGCTGTATCATGCTGAGAAATATGAGCTACATTACTCTCCCAAGGACTCACTAAGGCAGCAAACCCATTTTGGCCTGGGCAGATACAGAATCTGCGATCCGTGAACTACAAGTCTGTCCCTCTACCAACTGATCTAACATAATTTTGGCACTTCTTCAGTATTCAGTCTGGGCTGCATTTTTGCTGGCCCACTCAATATGAACAATGCAGTCACACAACACAGTGTCAAAATAATCGGCACGAATTTCGCCCATCTCCACGCCTGTCATGTTGCTGGTTGTGAATTCAGCTCTGTACCCGTAATGTGCATTATATAGATAAGCATTTAACTCATAGAGACTGATGAGGGTTTAGCTAGACTGGTTACAATGCTCGATGTTACCAACTTCATATTTAACACTGCTATAAATGATAATCAGTCTCACTATATGCAAAAGTACATCTTCACAAGAGGTGTTTCATAAACATTCTGGCAACTCTTTTGGGGTAGAAATTTGCCAAATTAGATTAAACCAAATTAGATTAAATCAACACAATACTATTCAATGGAAATTGTCTTAAGATGCTTGTCTCTCTTCATGCAGTCCACCAGCTGAACCGAATTTAATGAACTTCTGGCAATAAATTCAGCAGCATAGGCAACATGGCTTGCTATGACCATAGGAAGAACATTATCAAAGTTAATATTAACATTATCAAAGTTAATATTTGTATCCGTCTTGCATAGGACAAAAACAGTGCAATGAAGCAGAGGTAATTTTAAAATCAGGTATGATTCTGCTATGTACCTCTTCCCTTTGATGAACCAGTTTGGACTGGTGAAAGAAAATAGGGGTCCGTGATAGAGGAGGATGTTCCCAGAAGCTAAGCCTGTATCCCTTTTTTAAAAGTGGACCAGCACTGATGGCATTGGACTGAGTATCTGGGATCCTTGACCTGTTGGCAATCTCCAAACCATGGAGATCGCTCCTTGTTTCTGCCCCACAGGTGAAGTTGACTTCCCTAAACTGGGAAGGGTTCTTGACCCCTCCTAGGAATGGAGGGATAATCTTGTGATGATGGAAGGAAACGGCTTTTCCTCTTCCCGTCTATCAATAAACAAAATATAAAATATCTGTCTGTGCGTGCACAACCAGTGCACAATAGGCGGGTAATGTGTGTATCCCATGGCACCTTCTTGTGCCCGCACTTACCCACACCCTGCAACATATCAATCTGTAAAAGATACAAAAAATTACAAACAAAAAAAAGATAAACGGGATCCAAAGGGTAGGTAATACTTACCTGAACATCAGTTAATAAGGCCCCCCCCAAAAAAAAAAAAATGTGTTTCCGGTCAGCATACCGTCCCTGTTTCTCGTTGCCGACCCTAGCACTTTTCCCCCACCCCACCCACCCAAAAAAAAAAATTTTTATAAAAAAAATCACATTGCCGAAATTGATTTGTGCATCTGATTGAGCCAGTTTTGCCCAGTACTTTGAAGTGCTTGAAATATTATTTGATTTCTATATCTACCCTGATTTTAAATCCAGTGCAATAGGAAACACACATATTTTTTTTTTTTTTGGCCTAAAAAGAGGAACAATTAACAGAAGTACATCCTGCTGAACAAGGTGCAAAAACCCTTCAAAATTAAAAAAAGGAACACAAAAACACTCAAATAATGCAAGGACTGGGGAGAGAAACACTGAATCATCACAAAAGGTAAATGATTGCCCGAAAAGACATTTAAAAACAAAAATGAAGGCGAATTTCTATGAGTTATTTGGCACAAAGTCCAAGGAAAAAGAGGAAGGTATTCCATATGCTTGCTATGACTAAGGAATCAGGCTGGAATCAAGTTGGAGGAGGGAATATTTAGCTTGGACTGGGGACTAGGCATCCTAAAGGTCAGCAATGCAATAGTTGCTGGTATTGTATTACTGCTATTAAAGAAGACATTTAAAGGATTATCTATTTTTATTAATAGCAACCATATCTTATGCTGAAATGTCATCATTGCACATATTTTAAAGCCCTTACTGCATGGATGTTTTCTATCAAATTTGGTCAAATTCAATTGAGAAGTTTCTGAGAAATAGTCATTTAAAGGTATTGCTACACTATTTGGGCCAATCAGCTACTACTTCATACAATCGTAGCTCAAAATCATTAATATTTGTTCTCAGATTTTTCCTGGTGATTCATAACCAGTGAAGACTGTTACTTGCATTGAAAAAACAGCAGTATTAAAATCTAAACAGAAAATAAGATGTTTATCGAGTTCTGCATCTTGGCTTTTGCATAGGATGACAAAGCAAACAGATGTGATTCAGCTGGTTCTGGAAAAGTCACCTGCACTAAAATATTTAGGCATTTCATTCAAATGCAACTATTTTTAGGAAATGCAGCAAAACCTTCTGATTGTTTTATATGTTGTATCCAGGTTAGTGCCTAACATAAGGGAGATAGTTTCTGTGCATCTGAAGTTTTGACTAATGCACTGGATTTCACCCAAAATCATGAAAATGAAGGAAATATATAAGTAACTTAATAAGTGGAGTAATACTTGTACTTTCAACAGCATTAAGGGAAAAATCATGATGAATACATCTTGCGGATATTTCAACATGCTAGATGCATTCAAAAACAATAATTGGATGCATGCAAGTGGAATAATAATTAATTATTTGGTGCACATTTAAAGAATGCAATGCCAAAAAAATATAGCTTTTTCCTTTAGAAAATGATGTTTTGTTTTTGCTAGTTTTAACTACATTTTTAACACATTATTGGATATACATGTATCATGCCTCATAAATGGAAGTTAAGTGCCTTTCCCAAGGACACACCGAGGCAGCTGACCCATGCTGGACTGGTAGGGTACTGAATCCGTGACCCTTGGATTATGAGTCCGACACTATACCAACGAGCTCCTATGGGGACATTTGGGAGAGGAATGCACAGAAGGAAAGGGTGCAAGTCCCTAGGACTGTCCACCCCACCTCCTTCCTTGGGAAAGGAATGTGGGTTAGAGAACTTCCTCCTAATGGCTCTTTGGTGATTTCCATGCCATGAACCCTACTAACAAGGAGGAGGTCTCATTTGACGTTGCGCATTGGACTGTGGGTGCATCTTTTTGAAATTTTAGTTGATGGCCCCTGGGGGGAGATTTGCCTAAGTACGCTTCCTGGCCAATTGTGATAGGCCAGGACCAGGTGCGAAGGATTGATGATGATTCTTCAAAACTTGTGAAGCCAGAGTAGGGACGAGTCCTTCAAGTAGTGACTCATCTTCCAATGAAGCAGCCCTTAGAAGGTCATTACTGTGGATAAGTAAGACCTTCGAGGAGTCCAGCGCAACATCATGGCAGATGCGCAGAAGTTCTATCGAAACGATAAAGCCATTGCAACAGAAAGTGCATGTCGGGATGTCTTGGCCACAGCTTCCAGCATGCGCTGTAATGTAGCTGATTTCAGAGCAGCCTCCCTCAGCATACTAAATGAAGTAACTGAGAAGTGGTCAGGATAGGAAGCTATGGTGACCAGAAGCTAGACTTGCTGCTCAATAGCTTCAATTGTTTAATGGAAGGTGTACCCAGGCTCCAGCTGAAATACCCACATGGGACAAACCTGCATCCAACTGGGGAGGTTAATGGGCCACTTTGGGGAATGAACCTGGTAACTAGAGGCAGATAGCATATACCACCCTCTACGCCGTCGAGCGATGTCTTGGCCTGATGAAAACCTCTGTGATATTTCCTCAATTGAAGGGGAATGAGGAAGAAGCAGGAGATCTAGCTTTGGTTGAGTCCCGTAGATTTTTTCCAAAATGGAAAGGATCTTCTTGAGCCGTGCACCAGATGCTTTCGGGCACAAGTACGTGGGTAGAAGGTGGTCAACTTCATTTACCACCTTATCAAAAGATCAGATCTCCTCTTCATCCAACTGAGAGGAGCTGGTGTGCCTGATGGGAGGCGTCAAATGAGCTGTTTCTACCTCGAATTCATTGGAGTCGACGAGGAGAGATAAAGCATCATCATCTAGAACACTCCAAGCAGGAGAGTGGCTGGATATCACTATGTCCTTTGGAGGAAGTTACATAGGAGCACTCTGTGCCATTTTCGGTACTTGTTCGTCATGGTCGGTAGAGGCTCTATGTGTTCTAGAAGTTCCTGGAAGAAAACGAGACCACTTGTCTTTCCTGGATGATGCTATGCCTGCAGCCTTCCTAGTGGATGGCACCTGACATGGAGGTGATGGCGGAACACGAGCCACGGCATCACCTCTAGTCTGGATACAAGATCCAGTAGCCCAAGGGGGCATAAGGAACCAATTACCCTGAGATGGAGGGCCCCACATCCCATACGGATTCATTGGAATAATAGTAAAAAGGGGGAGATACCAATCTGATCCCCTTCCCTAGCCTGGACCCGCTGGGCACACTCCCAATCCTGTACAGGGTGTGATGATGGAGTGGGGATAGGGTGAACTCGGTACGATTCCTGTCCACGTACCATGAAGTGACCAGTGACTGGTCACCATACATTGAGGGGTCACTATGACGAACTGCCAGGCGACATAGATATCTCAGAGTCTAGGTCATCTTCATCACTCATCAAGGTGCGGTGCCACTCCTCCCATTCATAAGGGTGCTACACGTTACCCTGAGACGAGTGTTACACTACCTTCTGTGCAGAAGGCAGCAACATGCTACCCTGAGACGAGTGATGCACTTTCTTCCTCATGGAAGGCAGCAACACGCTACCCTGAAACAAGCAGTGCACTTACTTCCTCGCGGAAGGCAGCATCACGCTATCCTGAGACAAGCGGTGCACTTCCTTCCTCGCGGAAGGCAGCATTATGCTATCCTGAGAGAAGAGGTGTACTTCCTTCCTTGCGGAAGGCAGCATCACGCTATCCTGAGATGAGTGGTGCACACTTCCTTCAATGTGGTGTGTTATTACTGACATCGTGTACATTTCATACCCTGATTGGGCCCCGTAGAGCGATTATATCATTTGCCGTAAGAATATGAGAATCTTGTTTTATATTGCAGTATACACAGTATGTTGTATTGGACGTTGTTTATTGCAAAATTAGCATCATTTACAATATTTCCTGAATACATGATTGGAGATAAATGAGAAATAAAAAAGTATAGCAACTTTCATTAGCAAGTAAATTATTGTCTTTTATTTGTGATTCGTTTCTTGTTTAGTACCACGAGAATAAGGTTCACCAGTATACTATGAGCAAAAACCATCAAAAGAATTATATTTTATTTGCTAATTTGTAATTTCTGATGCTTTGACCTTCCCAAAAATACCATATTTATGAACCTGGGATGAAATTTGAAATGAGGCCTGTTATGCTTTCAGTATGTATAGAAAAAGAAAAGAAGCAAAAACTGAAAAACTTTACAATATTGATATCACATCCTGAATATATTAAAAATGTAGCATTATAGTTGAATTTTTATATGCTGGCTAGCCCAGAATGTGTCTAGTTTTATCTCAAAGGAGTAGACTGATTTGGCTGACACCACTCTCTCTGGCAAACTGTTTCAGAAGTTAAATGATCTTGGTATCCCGGATGAAGATTATTTGTTCTGCACTGTCTGAATGTGTGTGTATATGTGTGTGTGTATATATATATATATATATATATATATTGTCGATCGTCCTAACTTCGTGCTCATCCTTGATTCGGGCCCATGTTTCTCATGACTTCACGTGCTTGTTTTGAGATCCTTATGTTATCAACTGGGTCACTAGCATTCGTTGACAATGACAGTAAGTGCTGATTAAGAAATATTCAATGAAATGAAATTTAAATACGTACCACAATTCAAATTGAAAAAAATCAATGAAAATTATTCAATTTTACTACTGCCATATTTGCCTCAAGTTTGTGGTCCTGGCATGAGTTTTAGTTGCTCAAGCTAGGGCCACTGTTCACATGTTGGTTTTATTTACCTATTGATTAGTAGGAAACCCACGACAGAGATTTCTCAGATGGCAAAGGCAATGTAAAAACTTTCGTTTCTTTAACAGGCACTTCTTACATCATGTTAGAAAAAATAAATACAATAGAAGAGTATACAACATGAAATTCCTTAATGGATTATTGTAATGTAGAGGGAAAAAAATCTATGTTGTGACATAGCCTGAAGAAAAAAATCTTTTAAAAGTTCAGCGTTTCTTTAAATATGATAATTTTATCGAAAATAGCTTGGAAAAAGAAACCATTAAAAAATGCATTTTTTATTTTTATTTATACGTTTGGCATCATTTTTTATAAATGTTTTATTGCAGTCAATATGCATTTGAAAGCAATGAAATATATCACAAATGCAAATAATGAAAATACAGAGACAGTATAAGCGA
This sequence comes from Margaritifera margaritifera, assembly GCA_029931535.1. NCBI lineage: Eukaryota > Metazoa > Mollusca > Bivalvia > Unionida > Margaritiferidae > Margaritifera > Margaritifera margaritifera. The sequence goes on from JAQPZY010001511.1 coordinate 3,087,142, forward strand.
TCTATTTCCACACTTTGGCCTAATTGTCACATTCCAATCTTACGTCACGTGGCCTCTATTTCTGGGGCACAAACCATAGACGAACTTCCGGAAATAGACACATTTTTAAACACTCAGAAAAACTGCAGCTCACAAAGGATTTAGAGAGTTTATAAACAATTTTCATCAATGAACAAATTAAGTTGATATTGTCAAACACTTTCTGTGGTGATTTTAATAGTTTCTCACAATATTATAATGCAAACGTTAAATTTCATATTAAAGGCACGAACCATGGCAAAGGTCAAGGATATATCGTCAACCCTATTAACTTAGTGTCATCCTTGAATCGTGTGCTATGTTTCTCGTGACCGCACGCACTTGTTTTGAGATCGTAACGTCATCAACTGGGTCACTAGCGTTCATTGACAATGACAGTAAGTGTTGATTAAGAAATATTTGATGAAATGAAATTTAAATAAGTACTACTATTCAAATTGAAAAACCACAATGAAAATGGCCAATTTTACTAATGCCATATTTGCCTCAAGTTTGTGGCCTGGCATGAGTGTTAGCTGTTCAAGCCTGGGCTGCTGTTCACATGTTGGGTTTTCTTTACCTTTTTATTAGTAGGACATCCATGACAGATTTATCAGATGCCAAACGCAATGTAAAAACTTCATTTCTATAACATGCACTTCTTATATCATGTTAGACAAAATAGATCAAATGGAACAGTATGCAGTTTGAAATTGTTTATTGGATTATTGTAATGTAGGGGGGAACAAAATCTTTGTTGTGACATAGCCTGAAGAAATTATTTTTGTAAAAGTTCAGCGTATCTTTACATTCGATAATTATATCGAAATAGCTTGATTTTTTTTTTTTTAAATTCATCCTATTTTTTTTTTTTTTTACTTTAGGCATAATTTTTGATAGTTTTATTGCAGTCAATATGTGTACGAAAGGAATGAAATATATTACAAATGCAATTAATGAAAATACAGAGACATTATAAACGATCTATTTCCAAACTTTGGCCCAATTGTCACATTCCAATCTTACGTCACGTAGCCTTTATTTCACGGGCATGAACCATGAACGACCTTCCGGAAATAGACAAATTTTAACACGCACAGAAAAACGGTAGCTCGCAAAGGATTTATAGAGTTTATAAACATTTTTCAACGATGAATAAATGAAGTAGATATAGTTGAATACATTCTATGGTGATTTAAATAGTTTCTGACAATATTATAATGCAAGCGTTAAAAGTCACGTTAAGGGCACAAACCATGGTGGTACGAGGATATAAACCAAGCATCGTATTTGCACCGACACCGGTTACGGGACATTCCAAGAATATTTATCTTATAAATTTTAATTAGATTCACTAAAAACAAAATTTCTGCTGGTTCTTTCATACATCTCTACATACATATTATCGCTATAAATTTCATACATCTAAATCGATTAATTGCCCACAATTTTTTTATACACATTGTGTCAACGTACATCGTCTGCTTACTCAAGCGGGACGATCAGCTGCTCTAAAATGCCACTAAAAATGACAATGGTCCAGCGATTACTTTTCTTTTGAGATGATGACAAATAAAAATTATACTAAATGCTCTGAAACACTGTGTCACTACTATGAATTATAGCAAAAGAGGATTACCTTTGCGCAATGTTTGGTTTCCCTCCATTGATGTCATCGTAAAAATTCAAACATATCAGGAGGAATTCCCATCAGGAGCATGCGCTATAATCTCCAGCGTAAACAAAAGGTGTAGGTGTGAGTGCACCCAACAGAATGAGGTCAAACGTGCTGCACACATTTCATCCCAATGCCAGTTTTTTGTACATGCCAAGCGATTTTCGTTCTTTCTTAAATAAGGACATGCCGTTCAGATTCCAAGTGACTTTTTATTTCTTTTTGTTACGATTTCAGTTATTTTACAGACAAGTTACTTTTGACTTTTCGATCAGATGATTCTAAGACGAATACTGTATGACACATTATTCAAAGGAATCTCGGATATTTCAACCCCCACGACATTTCAACCCCAAAGACAATTCGGCCCGGACATTTCTACCCCAAATACAATTCAACCCCAAGACAAGTCGACCCCAGCTTAATTTATTGTGTTTATGTGTGGGTCATATAATAGTGTAACACGGTCAATGACCTTTTTGTTATATCAACAATATCAGTCAAATATAACGAAAACGACTGGGTCAGCCGTTCCAATTTTACTCACAATAGGATTATGTGTCGCTGTATGCATATTGGGAGGATTTAAACCGGAGCTAACCATCAACAATGCTAATGGTTAAGAACAAGTTAGTTCGTTTATGATATAAAATTAAAAGAAGAAAAATACGTTGCAGTTCTAGTACTATAGGGACTAAAACTCTTTTTAACAAATCAATATAACTGTGTTAAAAAGATATACTAGCTATAGTATACAAGTAAGGTGTAAGAAACAGAAAGGTATTTAATGGCTTGTGTCATTCATACATCGTTAAGGACCTATGTGATCGAATACTGTTTACTAAGCCAAGGAACGGAATGTCAACTTCGAAGGAAAAACAATTTCAATACAGAAAATAAAAAGTCATACCTTTTTATTTTTATTGGAAATCAGTATGTTACTATAGAGCATAAAGCATCATAGATAAATGAGTTACACAAATTTATACACTTAAATTCCCGACTGATAAACACTTCCGACAGCCTTCAGACGAGTCCCGCAGATCCTATGGCATTTTACACAAGGATAAAACACCATTGTCACAATTAACACAATTCAGTTAGTATTATTCCAAAATATATCCGATCGAAATGGCACAATATAAACTTTATTTAATATAAATTAATCCAAAATGTACACACAAGTATACCAAACACCTTTATTAAAGCTTAGGATAAAAATTGGTATGGAATGAAAATTTTGGGCTCTTTTTTTTTATACAAATTTACATTGTGTGGTACGTTTGATTTTCATACTTTTTTCTTTTTATTCAAATTAGCTTGCATTCATTAACTTAATTAAAATTACTTTAATTATAAGTAACTGTTGACTGTTTTGTGGGAGACTTAGCGGTTTGTTTTGATTACGATTATCAAAAGTAATAACCTAGGATTAAAGACCTCAGTACTGTCGGCATCTTCTTTAATTGCAGACATCAATGAATAACCGTGTGATTAGTGGGAATGACCATTAGCAATGTGCTAATTATTGTTTTAAAAAATTTCTGGCTCTTTTATAAAAATTTACAGTGTGTTGTACGTTTGAGGTTTTTTTTCTTCATTCAAATTAGCGTGCATTAAGTAGCTTAATAAAAGAGTTATTATCGCTTAAATTTATCAAATCCAATTTAATTTTCCGATTATCTAATGGATTGAACTTATACCAACAAATTCTTATTTGGCAGCATGATAAATGATTCGTGAAAATTTGCTCGTTTTTAAAATTCATTCAGCTTAATCATCACTGCCCTTCACAGTTCCCATATATTTTGCCGTCTGCTTAGGTGGCGCTGTGACGTCATGTAGGTCAATCACTAAAGCTCTAATATACGGGAGGGTCTGCAGCAACTGCCCCACGAAACCATAATCGGAATATCCTCTGCCTTTTCCATCGTATGCTAGAAAAAAAACTCGGATGTAAATAATGGCCATTTTGAACTGCCATCAAGCTCGTGGTTGTCATTACATCACAATAACTTCATAACGTCACAACGAATAGATGACGTGTCATCACTAACAGCAACGCAAGCCATAGTTGCAAAAAGCTGAAGCCGAATGATTCTTCAAATATTTTCATTACAAAGTTGCAGGAATAACATTAAAAATTGAATGTGCAGGTATGTCATTGTTGAAACGTCGTCGAGTACTATTTAGGGCAACCATACGTCCTCTTTTTCATGGACATATTATGGGATATATATATATATATATATATATATATATATATATATATATATATATATATATATATATATAAGTAGTAGAGGGGGGTATTGAGGCCGTGGGGGCACTTGGGGTACAATGGGATTTTAACATTGGGGGCACTTGGGGTACTAACGGGAATTTAGCATTGGGGGCACTTGGGGTACAATGGGATTTTAACATTGGGGGCACTTGGGGTACAATGGGAATTTAACATGGGGTAGTGGAAGGGGGTATTTGGGGTGGGATAGAATGAGAGGGGATAGAATAGACACATACACCAAGCATACATAAGGCAATCATTGGAAAATTAATCTTTTCTTGAAAAATGGGTGGCCCTGAAAAGGGCCGTTGGTTTTTTTTGGTTTAACATTGGCATCTCCTGGAGGGTCTTCTTTTTCGGAGACTTCTACGGACTTCCGGTCCGTAGATCAAGACCCTCTTCAGACAGTCTTGTCTCTCCACATAAATCCGACGTTTCCAGATGGCTGTCTCTGTGATTTTCGTAACAGCCCATGAAGTTCTAACATACATGGGGAATGCTGGGTCGAACAACATCCCCGAGATGATAGTCGATGATTCCACACTCGTCCACATCTTGTTTTTTTTTTTTTTTTTTTATTGGTCTTGGAGAAAAACTGGTGAAGCTCTACGAGACAAGCGGTCGTATATATACCCTATGAGTGGATTGAAATGGATCGAAATGAACTACCAATCCAAACACGCATTACAAGTGGGTCGGTTTTTCTTCCAATGGGAAGAGAGCGGGGGTGTGACGTCATTTTGGGTATAAAGGTATCACAGCGTTCGTAGGGTTTTTACTTTTTGGACAGCCTAAATGGAGACTACCAAGACTACTATGTATTGGGGTGAGCCTGCAACGAATGGTGTGTTGAACTTCCAACCGGAAGATTTTAATTTAGATTTTCTGTCTCAAGAATTTGAGCCTGAAACGACTACGACTGCTGCTGTACCACTACCCTCTTTGCCAGCCCTGGATGATTTTAAAAAGAAGCAACAAGAAGAAATGGAAATTTTTTTACAGCGACAGAGAGAAGCGGAAGAAGTGTTTCTTCAACAAGAAGAGGAAAGGAGAAAGCGAGAAGAAGAAATAAGACAGCTAGAAGAGGAGAAGAGTGAAGCACCGAAAGAAGAGAGCGAGGAAGATAAAACGGTGAGTCTGTTACAAGGCATTTTATCCGAGTTAAAACGTTTGACAAACCTGTATGAGTATTCTTTAACTCAACCCAAGAGAAAAAGACCATCAAGGGCTAAACATGTGAAACCCATCACGACTTCTACTGAGATGTTACCACCACCACCACCACCACCAGTCACTACTACTACCACCAAAGCAGCAGCAGCAGGAGGAATTGGACTGGGTCGTGGAAAAGGACTGCGACAATTGAAGTTGATTATGTCGAGCCCATAAGTTTGTTTTAACAAAAACAAACAAACAAACACCCCAACGGTCCTTTTCAGGGCCAGCCATTTATCTAGAAAAGAAATCAAATTGCCAAATCAAGTAAAATTTTAAATCCCATTCCTTGGTTTTGTGTAAGAGGGAGTGACTGTGTGCGTGCGTCCATACTCTAAAATAACAACCAAAAAACAACACAAAGACACTTACTTTTTTTCCATTCTGGTCTATTCTCATTTTTTTTTTTACAATGAACATCACACCACACTCCAAAAAAAAGTTGATTGTTCACTGTCTGCTGTCTCTCTTGTTCTTCTTGAATTTCTTCACAAGGATCAAGGGTTCTTTTTCTTCCTCATTGTCTTCCATCCGTCTAGCTTTCTTACTTTTCTTGACGACGGGAATGAGTTCTTCTTCTTCTTCTGGGGCTGAAGATCCTTCGGCTTCCTCCCTCTCTGGTAGATTTTCTTCTTCTTTCTGAGGACACTCCGAAGACCAATGTCCTGGTCCTTTACAATGATAACAGATATCTTTTGTTTTGTCTCTCTTTTGGTTTTGACGTTGTGGACATTCTGGAGCCCAATGTCCTTTCTCTTGGCAGACATAGCAAGTATCTTGACTTTTATCTCTCTTTTCTTTTCTTTGTTGACGTTGTGGACATTCTGGAGCCCAATGTCCTTTCTCTTGGCAGATATAGCAAGTATCTTGACTTTTATCTCTCTTTTCTTTTCTTTGTTGATGACGTTGTGGACAATAGGAAGCCCAATGTCCTTTCTTTTGGCAGAGGTAACAAGTATCTTGATTGTTATCTCCAGCGTAGTTGTATCGATATATCCTGTCGTTAATTCCCCGATAGTAATCGGCAGGGTTATTAACTGGAATAGGGTTTCTTGACTTTTTCATCTTCACAGTTTGAAAGTGGAATCACAAATACTGATTCTGAAGGTAAGAAGGTCTCTCTATATATAGGTTCCCTGGGTGAAACTGAATCAGTTTCAAAGTAAACTTCAAGATGAAAAGATCACGCCCAATCTATGAGAAAACAGAAGAAGAAACAAAGAGGCCACGACGAAGACTGTCCGTGCCGCCTGAAACACTGCTGGCTGAACTGCTAGCTCAAGTCCATGCTAGCGATTTCGAAGAAGAGATGAGTGAACCTGAAACCTTACCACCTTCTAACCCACCCAAAACAAAAACCACCACCATCACCAACACCTCTGACCAAGAAAGTCCTACCGTGGCTCCTGAAAAGTACTATCGCATTCGAGAGACGCAAAAATAACCTCTCGAAAATTTAAAACCACAGCCTACACTCACACGGTTCACTTCAAAGACTTCAAGTCTGAAGTGCCTCCCGAGAAAGCGGCGGGGTTCATTAGCGATTTGTGGGGATCTGTGTTACAGAACTTGAAACGACAATGCGGAGCCAAAGAGGAAGATCGATTGAGACTGGCCATCCATCACGACAATTTGAAGTCACCTGTTTGGATCGAGTTCAGCACCCCGGCAGAATTAACACCAGACAAAGTCATGTCCAAAATCGAACACGTTCAACAATCGAATGACAAGTTTACCATCACGGATGGAAAGGCTACACTTTACATGACTCACGTTGCTCCTCTTCGAGGGAGTGGACGAAGTAGGAAAGCGTTACTGGTGGACGACCTTCGAAGTACCAAACAGAGTGTCGTCCAAATTGACAATACTCAAGACCAGATGTGTTTGGCTCGAGCCATCGTGGTGGGGCGAACGTATGCCAACAAGAACGAGAGCGCAGAATGGAAAAGAGTCTGGAATAACATTCGACGATCGGACAGAGCCAAACAACGAAACGAAGCAGAACTCCTGTTACGACAAGCAGGCATCCCCAAAGACACAGTGTGTGGTATTTCTCAAATTCAACAACTTCAAGACGTCTTGGCTCCTGGCTACACTTTGAAAGTACACCCTCAAGAAGTGCGCGGAGATATGCTGTTTCGAGGCTCCGATTTCCCCGAAGGAAAATAAATTCACGTGTATTACCATCAAGAACATTTCGATGCCATCACCAGTATCACCGGATTTCTAGGATACTCTTACTACTGTCAGAAATGCGACCAAGGGTTTAACAGTCGGGAGCGACACCTTCATTGCGGAGCAAGATGTCGGGGCTGTTTAGCAGACAAACCATGCCTTCCTGAACAACACCACGTCCATTGTGAGACGTGTCGACGCACTTTTGTCAGTCCCTCTTGTTACGAACAGCATCTCAAGACACAAGGACACCAACAAAAATGTGCTTGCGACTTATTGAAATTGTGCTCCACGTGTGGACAGCAAATTTGCACTAACGACTCCAAGAGACACGTTTGTGTCGGAAAGAAAAGATGTCCTATTTGTTACCAGATAGTGGATTTTGATCATCAATGTTTTATTCAAAAGTAAGACAAGACAGAGAAGAAAGAATTAAAGAAGAACAAGAACAAAGTGGATTTAATCTTTTTTTTTATTTTGAATGCATGCAAGAAACAGGCATTCACATTCCCAATTTTGCGTAGCTCATCGGGCTTGTGAGAAGTGCATTCAAGAAACGATTCATTTTCACTGTCCTCATTGTAGTCGGATTCCTGGAGGACGTGAAAAAATCTTTCGGGGTCCTAACACTCTGTCCGAGTTTGCTGAATGGATTTTAGACCCCACCGACGACACTTGGAGCGAAGAGGACATTCAACGTTACGGAGACTGTCATCGCTATGCGACCGTCATAGCTCACAATTTCTCGGGATACGATGGACAGTTTTTGTTAAATTATTATTTGCGACAAGGTACCGAACGCCCTGAAGTCACCATGAACGGAAAAAACCTCATCTACATGAAAGTGGGTCAAGTCAAATTCAAAGATTCCATGAGTTATTTAGCCATGCCTTTGAGTCGAATGCCAAAAACATTTGGCATGACAGAAATGACCAAAGGCTATTTTCCTCACTTCTTCAACACGGAAGCTAATCAACATGCCGTCCTACCTCATTTGCCTGACGTGGACTGTTACGGCCCCGACGGAATGCGCCCCGGACAGCGAGAAGCCTTTCACGCTTGGTACCGCGCTCACCAGTCCGATCCATTTGACTTTCAAGAGGAAATGCTCAAGTACTGTCGATCCGATGTGGACATTTTACGGGTTTGCTGTGGAAAGTTTCAAGAGTTATTTCTAGATCACGGAGACGTCGATCCTTTGAAAGATGCGTGCACCCTACCCAAAGCCTGTTCCTTAGTGTACACCCAAAATTTCATGCCCGAGAACGAACTAGCCATCATCGACTCCAACACGTCTCTCTTTGCCAGTCGTCAATATTCGGCCAAAGCTTTGCGTTGGCTCCATTACTTGTGCCAAAAAGAAGACAAATGGATACAACATGCCAGAAACGGAGGAGGAGAAAATAAGATTGGATCTTATTCCGTGGATGGATTTGATTTAGAAAACCCTCACACGGTGTACGAATTTCAGGGTTGCTTGTTTCACGGATGCCCTACCTGTTTTCCTGACCGAGACCTGAAAAATCCTTTCACAGGAGTCAGCATGGAAGCCTTGTACAGACACTTACCAACGACGACTCAAGTTAGAAAGTCAAGGACACCAAGTGGTTGAAATGTGGGAGCACGAGTACGATCGACGATTGAAAACCGATCCTGAATTTAAGAGCATCACCGAAAGTTACGACGTGGCCGACATCGAACCTTTGGATCCGCGCCACAGTTTATTTGGAGGACGAACCAATGCCACTCGCTTGCTGTACGACGTAGACGAATCCAAAGGAGAAGAAATCAAATACATCGACGTGTGTTCTTTGTATCCTTGGGTGTGTAAATACAAACGATTTCCAACCGGACACCCAGAAATCTTGACAGAACACATCGACGTGGAACACATTCGTCAATACGAAGGATTGATCAAATGTAAAGTCTTACCCCCGACCCACTTGTACCACCCCATCTTACCTCACCATTGCCAAGGAAAACTGATGTTTCCTTTATGCCGTACGTGTGCCGAAACATGCAACCAAGATCACCCCTGCAGCCACACGGAGGAAGAACGGTCTTTGACAGGAACGTAGGTCAGCGCCGAATTGTTTCGAGCTCTGGATCGAGGATACCGTTTGTTGAAAGTGTACGAAATCTGGCACTTTCCAACCACAGCACAATACCAAAAGGACGACGCCACCAATCATCCAGGCATTTTCTCGGGGTACATCAACCAATTTTTAAAACTGAAACAAGAAGCCAGTGGCTATCCCTAGTGGTGTCAGACTCCCGAAGACCGAGTTCGATTCAAAGAAGAGTACCGTGACGTCGAAGGCATCACTTTGGAAGACGTGGAAAAGAACGAAGGAAAAAGATCGTTTGCCAAAGTCATGCTCAATTGCTTGTGGGGAAAAATGGCCCAACGACCCATTTTAACCAAGAGGGAATATGTGACCCATCCTTATCGCTACTTTCAACTGGTGGACGACAAAAGTGTACTAGTCAAACACGTCGAAATCGTCCGTGACGATTTGACCTTAGTCAATTTCGAAGAAGAACCCAAGTTTGTAAAACCTGACAAGTTTAGCAACGTAGTCATTGCCGCCTACGTGACAGCCCATGCTCGTTTGAAGTTGTACGACGAAGCTTTAGAAGTCTTGGGAGATCGTGTCCTGTACTTTGACACCGACAGTTGTATGTACATCAATCGACCCGGTTACCCACACCCTACCATCCAAGGAGATCGTTTAGGAACCTGGACAGACGAGCACCCTCAAGACACCATTCTGAGTTTTGCCAGCGGTGGCCCTAGAAATTAATTACGGTTACACCCAATGTAAAGTCAAAGGATTGACCCTAAACTATCGAACCAGCCGAGTGGTCAACTTTGAGGTTTTGAAAAATGCTTTGCTGTCTGGACAAGTGGAAGACTTTCGAGTGCAAACGTTAGAACCTCACAAGATCGTACGGTTACCTAATCACCAAATCGTCACTCGCCCTTTACAAAAAGTGTACCGAATCATGTACCAGAAACGAGTGAGACTTCCAGACCACACCACTTTGCCTTACGGACACGCCGATCTACAGTATAAAAAAGGAACCACTTCCAAGCCTAACCATTCATTCTGACTTTCAACGTTGACCGAGCAAGATGAATTACACAGAGAGAAAAAAGATGAGTGAGAATTTCACCTCTAGTGTGAACTCCAAGTGCCATCACGACTTGGAGTGCGATGCGGTGCCATGCGACGAAACGGATGCCGTACGCTTTGACATCAGCGATGCTGTGCGTGTGCCTCACCGTCCCTCTAGAGATGCCAGACGTCCTTTCTTCTTTATTGGGAAGAATGCTAAACGTACCTGTGAATGTCATCCCTACATGGGTAAAGAATTGACGATACCTGTGGCTTTGCCTGGCTATTCCAAGTTTGAAAGTCGACTCCAGACGTTCCAAGACAAGTGGCCTAAATATCTACAAGGACCTACCCAAAATGCTTTAGCCAGATCTGGATTTATCTACTTGGGAGAAGGAGATAAAGTTCAGTGTTTCAGTTGCGGTGCAAAACTTCACGAATGGGAGTATAAAGACTCGGCTTACATCGAACATGCCAGATGGTCTCCGCACTGTCAGTTCTTACCTTTAGTGGCCTTAGAAGAGTTCGGGTGCTCTCGAGCCGGATGCCAACAAGAAGTAACATGTCAGATGATACTTTACAAGAATACATTTGTGGTTTACTTTTGGAGCTGGGAGAACGCATTTACCAGTATTTTGTCAAACCTAGCTTAGAAGACCGCATTCGTGATTTGCCTTTGAAGTTGCGAGAACGCATTTACGGAGAGTTTGTCTAGATCCGAGTGAAACGCAAACTCAAATTCATTCCTCGATTTTTAAACTACCGCGACTTCCACCGTATCAGAAGTCGGATTCTGAAGAGAAACTATCACAGCTATCGTGAAGAAAACAAAAGAGAGTTACTTCTTTCCAAGTCGGATACATTACCAGAACACATTCGTGGTTTGCCTTTGGAGCTGCGAGAACGCATTTACAAAGAGTTGGTCCCGATACAAGTGAAACGCAAACTCAAAGTCATTCCTCGATCTGTAAACTATGCTTACTTCCAAAGTATGAGAAGACTGATTTTGGGACGATTCTATCGCAAGCACCTTGGAGTAGACTTTAACAAAAGATACCAACCTTGGGAACCTGGATATAAAAACCCACCACAAAAGATACCCACCTTGGGAATCTCACCCTATAAAATCTCACCATGCCAGGACTGTGGTCTTCACTCGTGAAACGTATTCCGTGGAAGGAAGTCAACGATCGTGTTCAGACCTTAGAGGATTATAAAGACTTGATACAAGAACTGTTTCCATTGAATTTTGGACGCTATGTGGTGTGTGTGTTAGTGACTGCATTTCTTGGATTTCGTTTTCCAGGACATTCGTTGTGAAGTATTTTTGAGGATCAGTGTTTGTCTTGGATTATTTTGGAGGACCCGTGGTTGTTTTGGACTATTTTGATGAACCATAAAAAAACCCCATGACCATTCATGCTTTATCGGTACACGAAAGACAAATTGTACTCAAAGTGTTGAGAGTGGTGATGAAGACGAGTGGGGTACCTCCGTGTGAAGAAGACATTAGTCAAACTTTATCTACCCTTCATACGTTTCAAGAAGTGTGTATTGCTAGTGAGTTACACCAACAACTTTACGCTTGGAAAGATGTACGTGACTGGAGAAAAATTGGTTTCGATGCTTGGCTACAAGAAGTGGCCCAATTTGCCAAAGATCTGTCACGTCACTAAGTTTCCTAAAGTGAAATGGGAACCTAAGTCAAAAATGACTTTAGAAACAATCCTGGAAGAACCTGACACAGCAGAGAAAGACCACACCGTCGTCGTCGTCCAAATACAACCCCCTGAGGAACACACCCCCTCCTTTCCGTCAGAGACATTTCATTCTTCCAAAACAAAGACGACCAGAAGAATACCACCACCACCAGTGCCTGTGCCTTCCATTCCTATGACAGTGTTTTGTTCTTTTTGTACATTGACTTGTTTGTACAGAACTTTAATTCTTTTAGTGGTAGCCTTAATCTTGTACCTGACCATTTTTGCGGTCTGCATTTTTGTCCTTCATGACTTGTACAAAAAAAATATGTTTTTGTTGTTTGTTTGTTTTACAAAAAAAAAAAAAATAAACGTGTATAAAACGTATAAAATGTCTTGGGTCTTTTGTCTTCTTCTCAAAAATCTTCCTACCTCAGTCATGGCTACATCTTCTTCTGCCTCGTCTGCTACCTCTTCTACTTCCTCTGTGGTCAAAGTGATTGACGAAAAGTTAGATCGTCAAAGTTGGGAAGCTTTGTATCTTCGCCATCCTTTTAACATGTTGATTGCTGGACCCAGTGGTTCAGGCAAAACCGAATTTGTCAAACGTTTGATCGAACACAAATCTCATCTGTTCGATCGTCCACCTCAACGCATCGTGTGGTGTTACAAAGAGTGGCAACCGTCTTACAATTTACTTCGTGAAAGTCAAGGAGAAGCCATTTCGTTTGTGGAAGGCATCCCTCGCGAAGACGATGGGATCGTGTCTGACGTGAGTCAAACACATCTGGTCATCTTCGACGACATGTTAGGAGAAGACGAAGAAGAAATTAAACTTTGGTTTACACGAAAAGGACACCATCGAAATGCCAGCATCATTTACATTACTCAAAATTTATTTCAACAAAGTAAAGCCCATCGTACCATTAGTCTCAACGCTCATTACGTGGTCTTGTTTAAAAGCCCCAGAGACAAATCTCAAGTACAAGTGTTAGCCAAACAGTTAGGCACTCCTTAGTTAAATTAGGAGGTGTCATGCGATAAAAAAGAAGATTAAAAGGACACCACATTTTTGTACCTTTGGATGAAATGGAAGGACGAAAAATGACTTTAGTACCTTACAAACGATGGATGGAATTCCATCGTTGGAACGAACAAAGGATACCTCATTTACCACCCAATCCTAATCTCAACGAGATGTCACAGTTGCAACAAGAAATACAAGCCCTGATGGAACGAAGTGATTTGTCAGAAACAGAAAAATCGCGGTACGGTCAACTTTTACAACGTCTGCAACTCTTTCACCAAAAAGCTGTAGACGAAACAGCTCCACCCACTCTGAGAGATTTCAAAACCCTGATGAAAAGCGAACCTAAAGTCACCACCACCACCAAAACAGACACCGCCACGGGGATGACAGTGAAAGAAGAAGAAGAGTTACAAACGCCACCTCTTAAAAAAATACGAAAGTTAGCCACACCGGGTTGGATAAAAAAGATAATGTCTACCCCTTTGCCATCAGAAGAGAAAAAGGAAGAAGTGAAGACAGAAGTCAAAACAGAACTGATGACCCCTGTTCAAACATCCTCCTTTACACCAGTGGCTCGTCGGACACGTAAAGCATTGCAATCCAAAAAGATACCACACGAAGAAAAGAGCATTGGTACTTGGTTGACTTATTCTTGAGGAGTCAAACCATGGAGAAACTTTTAGCCAGCCTTTATTACAATCCTGGTCATGCTGCTGGTTACGGAGTTCAAAAATTGTATCGAGCTGCCAAAAGTAAATTGAAAAGTGTACGTTTGCCAGAAGAACGACGATGGTTACAAGAACAATTGACGTACACGTTACACAAACCCATTCGACGCAAATTTTCTAGAAGTCCAACCCAAGTTGAAGGCATCGATCATCAATGGCAAGCCGATTTAGCCGACGTCTCTCATTTGGCAGCCTACAATCGTGGTCACAAATATTTGTTTTGTGTCATCGACGTGTTTTCTAAATTTGCTTGGGTCGTGCCTTTGACATCTAAAAGCAGTACCGAATTGGTACGTGCCTTAAAATTGGTCTTGAAACAAAGTGGTCGTCACCCTTTACGATGGCAAACCGACAAAGGCACCGAATTTCTAAACCAAGCTTTTCAAAAAGAATTGAAACAAAGACAGATTCATTTTTTTACCACCGAAAATCCTGAAACCAAACCCAGTATCGTGGAACGTTTTCAAAGAACTTTGAAAGAACGCATGTGGAAATATTTTACACATCAACACACTCTCAAGTACATCGACGTGTTACCCCGTTTGGTCAAAGCGTACAATCAATCGTACCATCGAAGCATCGGATTGCCCCGAAGAGGTCAGCCCTGAAAACGAAGTGACCGTGTTTGATCGATTGTTTGGTACACCCCAGAGGAGGAAACCACCTCAGAAGAAAACCTTGCTGGAGTTGAAGACGGGAGATTGGGTTCGCATCTGAAAAACCAAACGCACTTTTGACAAAGGTTATTTACCCAACTGGACCACCGAATTGTTTCGTGTCACTACACCCGTGCGTGGACGCCATCCTCCCGTCTATAAATTGGAAGACATGCACGGTGAAGTGCTCAAAGGAACATTTTACTTGCCTGAGTTACAACGAGTGACCAAAAAAGAAGACGCCTTGTACGACATCGAAAGCATTCTCGAACAAAGAACACGCAAAGTAGGCAAACGTCGAGTAGAAGAAGTCAAAGTACGTTGGAAAGGATATCCTCCTAGTTTTGATTCTTGGATTGCTGCTTCCCAAGTCGTCGACTATAAAAAGAAAAAGAAGTAAACCAACATGCCATTCAACACAACCATGACTTCGACTCCTTCGCAGAGTTCTTCTCTTCAAGAATTACAAAAACAACCGCTCTGGGTGTGGTGCTGAGAACGTGTGCCTAAAAATCAAATCGTCTTTTTCTGCCAAATCTTTGTAGTGTATTGTGTCATCGGAGCAGCTATTGCCAATTTGAGTTTGCAACAAGGAGACAAACAATTGTGGACCATTTTACTCAGCAGTTGCATCGGTTATCTTTTACCCAGTCCCTCTTTGCAATTTACGACGACGGACAACAGTCACCACAACAACAGCAGCCAACACCACGGTAGTAACACCAACGCCAGTCCACCTTCTTCCAGTCACCACAATACCACTCCTCTTTTGGAACCGTTTGAACATTATTTGAACTCGAGTGACTCTTCGGACGCCAAAACTTTGGACCTACTATGAATGACCAATTTTATTTAACTTTACCCAGTGACAGTTCTGTGGACGTGTTTCCCAACAACGTCTTATGTTGTTTCACCACCAAATTACCTCAGTCCATCCAATTGGATCACGACGCTCATTGGGAAGTGGCTTTGGTAGAAATCATTCATCCTACGCAAATCATGAACATCAATGAAGGTCAAAACACTTTCATCGTGGAAATCTTGAACACCAAAATGCAAAATGAGTTGGAAAAAAATGATCCTATACTTTACGAGTCAAAAAAAGGGTAGTAGATTCTAAATCTCCTGTCTTGTAGCAGTATACCATGAGAATTCCTGTGGGGTATTATTTTAGTGCTAAACATTTGGTGGACACCATTGACACCATCTTCGTAGCCCAATTTGGCAAAGCCTTAAACAGTGCCCAAAAATGGGTACGAATCGCTTACCATGATGTTGCACGCCGTTTCGTCTTGCAATTTTTCAAGGAGAAGGGGGAACTCATTGGCGAAAAAGACAATGGTTTAGCCGTGGAGGAGAAAACACCCTTAACCATCACTTTTTCTCCTGGATTGTATGCTATTTTGGGTGGAAATAAAAAGTATCCTAATCAAAAAGTCGCAAGCAGCGTAGAATTCGAACATGCTTTTCGCACATCTATCGAATTGAACGTTGGACTGAATTTAATGTTTGTGTACCCCGATGTGGTAGAGTACAACGTGGTGGGACACACAGCTGCTCCCTTACTAAGAGTCATCCCTTTCAAAGTGGATACTGGTGCTTGTGCGTACGAAGGTGGAAACACATTTCACGTTCACCGTGAATTTGTACACCCTCATTATCTTCCAGTCAGTAAATCGTATTTTGACAGTATCAACATTAGTATAAAAGGAGATTTGGGACAAAGTGTGCCATTCATTGACAAAGGAAAAGTCACGATGAAACTACATTTTCGAAAAAAGTTCTCTAACGCATTGTAAAACAAATGTATCCGGTGTACCGAGGAGTGGCTCGACAACGAGGACATGGTTTAGGAGATATGTTAAGATCGGCTTTTCGGACGGTAGCCCCTATTTTGAAACCCATGGTGACTCGAGGATTCCATGCCTTAAAAGATGCCGCTTTGACGCAAGGAAAAGAATTTTTGCAAAACGTCCTCATTGACAAACAAAATCCTAAAGAAGCCTTTATGAGAGCAGGCAAAAATGTGTTGATGAACACTGGCAAAGATCTTTTGGGTCTTCGAGAGAGTCCTATAAATTCGCTTCACGCTTCTGGTCCTGGCATTACTTCTTCCTCCACTTCACAGCAAGGACAAGGTAGAAAGAGACGACGTCGAAATCCCTTCAGAGTTCATAAAACACACGGTGGTGTTCCAAAAAAGAAAAAGAAAAGAAGAACTGTCAGAGAATTAGACGTGTTTGATTATTAACTGTGAAAAAAAAATGATGCACCGAGATTCTTGCGAATGTACAAAGTCAGAACTGGATATGTTTACCATGCCTCCCACCATGATGACGATGCAAGAATCCCAATGGGTGGAATTTCATCCTGTATCGTCTTTGACGGATTCAGCTCCTATCGAATCTGAAATCAAAAGACAAACCGAAGATTACATCGATCTGAATAACAGCTACTTGTACCTGAAACTCAAAGTGATCAAAACGGCGGACAGCACCCTTCCTGGGGACGGTGACCGAGTGGCACCCGTCAATAATTTCATGCATTCCTTGTTCAGCGAAGTAGATTTGTACTTGAATAACAAACTGGTCAACAGCAGTTTGGATACTTACCCTTACCGTGCTTACTTGGAAAATCTCTTGACGTACGGAAAAGAACCCAAGAACACTCATCTGGATGCATCGGTGGCCTGGAAACCTGACACCTCGGAAAAGTTCAACGACACAGCGGTGTCAGTGCCGGCGAAGATTGAGGGTGCTGATTTTGCTAATGCAAAAATAACTCCAGCAGATCCGCACAATGTAGGATTTAACGAGCGTCAAAAGAAAATCAGACGCAGTTTAGAATTGATGGATCGTTTGCATTTGGACATATGGTTGCAAGACAAGTATTTGTTGAACGGAGTAGATGTACGCCTGAGACTGAATCGCAGTAGTGTCGCTTTCCATTTGATGGCTCATGCTAACGAGTGGAAAACCATCATCCAAGAAGCCAGACTTTACGTGCGCCGTGTGGAAGTCTTACTAAAAGTACCCAGCGACATCAGTCAAACGTTGAGTAGAACCACTGCCAAGTATCCTGTGCGACGAGTGGAAGTGAAAACATTTACCATTGCCGCTGGACTCCGATCCAAAGTCGAAGATCACGTCTTCCAAGGACAGCTCCCCAAACATTTGCTGATTGGCATCGTCAGTAATGCAGCCCTCAACGGAGTCCACCATCAGAATCCGTTCGAGTTTAATCACTACAACGTCTCCAAGATAGAAGTCAGTCGAGATGGCAAAACGTTGTGTACCAGACCTTTTGAACCTAACTTTGGCGACGCTCAGAAAAATTACTTGCGATCTTACCTGAGCCTGTTTGAAGCCACAGGACAGTTAGGCACCAACACCAGCCACGGTATTTCGTACGACGATTATGCAGGAGGGTATGTGTTGTGGGGATTAGATTTCACTCCTGACCAAGGCAGCGACGAAGGACATTTCCACCCTATAAAATCAGGCCCACTTCGTGTGGAACTTCAGTTTAAAGATCCTCTACCCGACACGGTGAACATCGTCTTGTATGCAGAATTTGATAATACTCTAGAGATCAACAGTTTGAGAGAAGTGATTCAAGACTATTAGAAGAAGAAAAAAAAGACGCAACACGTAGAAGAAGAACCTATGGAGATAGATAATGATGAGGGATGTTGTGAAGCACAACAGCAGTCACAAATTACTGATGATGACGGGTTGATTCATCCAGAACTTCCAAAAGAAGAAGAGAATAATACTGTTCCCAAGTTTGCTGGATTTCGATGGCCTGAAGAAGAACAACATGTAGTCTCCTGTTTTGCAGCGGAATTGGGTAGTATTATTAACACCCTGACCAAAGAACATTGTCATGAATGTCAAATCGATCATCCCAGTCAGAAACAACACGACAAATGTTTCATGATGACTACAGAAGAAAAATTGGACGAATATTTGGAGGACGCCTGGTCTCAGATCTCGGAAGAAAAGGTGTTGAGAAAATGGTATAAAGACTTGCAGGATATTTCCTCACCTCCACTCACTCCTCCGGAGATCCATCGCATCGAAGCTTTCATTCAACAGAGTATAGAGACTGTTCGTGAATCATCGATTTACTTGACAGACCAATTCAAGCATAAAGTACTGCGTGAATTGATGACTTATCGTTACATGTGAAGAAAAAATGGATACCAGGGAACTTCATTACCTGTTGACTCGCAGTTCCTACACTTCTTCTTGGAATCCTGTGGTGTGTGCTAAAGATGAACTACCCCATCGCATACCTAAAGACGTTCATGCCTATGTCATCAATACCGACGACAGTCATCGACCAGGAACCCATTGGGTAGCTGTGTACTTTCCCAACGATCACAATGGTGGTGGTGTGGAATATTTTGATTCTTATGGATTACCTCCTTTGGAAGACGACATCATCGATTTTATGAGAAGAAATGCCATCTCTACTCGATTCAATAATGCCCGATTACAAGGATCGGAATCAATGGTGTGTGGACAATATTGTGTACATTGTCTTCATCAACGCAGTCTCGGATATTCCTTAGAACATTTAGTGACTTGTTTTGATAGGGACTATGCTCGAAACGATGCTAAAGTAGAACGATGGTTTTGTGAACGTTATGGTTATCTCTTGTCTTTAGCTCAGAAACGTAGTGTGAATCAGAATGATGTAGATGTAGAAAAGTGGAAGTTTAGTTTACCTTCCCAACGTTGTCAACCCTGTAAATACGTTCCAGTTTAATATCTTGTTCGTTGTTTACCTTTTTTATGTTAGAGAAGCTTCTTGTTGTTCATTAAAAAATGTTGATTTTTTTAGAAAAAGAATGGTGTTGTGTGG
This sequence comes from Margaritifera margaritifera, assembly GCA_029931535.1. Taxonomy (NCBI): domain Eukaryota; kingdom Metazoa; phylum Mollusca; class Bivalvia; order Unionida; family Margaritiferidae; genus Margaritifera; species Margaritifera margaritifera. The sequence continues at coordinate 3,106,611 of JAQPZY010001511.1, forward strand.
TTTATTGAAATTGAAAAACAAAATAGATATGCTCTATCTATCTCTTTCTATAAATCTGAAGTTACCACCTCTATCCATTTTCTCACTCTCGATCTGAACCCCATGTTTTCCATCGCGTCCGCGTTTCCAGTATATAAAGCGGTGCGTTGGCCAGTGTAAGTCACTCTCGTTGACTCGTCCAGATCTCAACAACACTTCAAGAAGATAGCAGCAGCCAAGATAAGCAAACTGAATGAAGCTATGGTGAATATGCAGAGGGTGAAGCATCATTTGATGGAGACCAACCCTGAGAGAAAGACAATGATCTTCCTACAAATGGCTCATGATCTGGTGGAAGAAGTCATGAGGGAAGAAATCATCAGGGACAGAACGGAATGGGAGGAGAGACAAAGACTGCAGCAGCAGCAGCAAAGACAACAACAACAACAGCAGCTCCAACTCTTGAAGTCCATGAAACTACCAGACGGAGAAGTCAGCTGTAAGATAGATTGTGATGAGTTTGCCTTCTTTTTTACCAGAAAGAGAGCTTGTCCATCAGCAGAAACGAGACCCGTGGCTAAACGTGGCCGCCCTGCTGCGGCTGCTACCGCTACTGCTGCCGCAACTAGCAGTTAAAACAACATAACTTCTTAACCCCAACGGCCCTTTTCAGGGCCACCCATTAATCAAGAAAAGATTAATTTTCATATCATTGCCATATATATGTGTTTGTATAATTGTGTGTTTGTGTCTTTACCCACTCCAAACAAAAAATTCCCTTTCCCCCCAAAAAAATGTTTGTATAGAGTGTGTGTTGTGTGTTTGATAAAAAAAATAGAAAAAAGGATAGTGTGGTGTGTGTTTGATTTAAAAAATATATATATAAAAAATGGATGGTATGTTTGTGGTGTGTGTTTGATAAAAAATAAAAAATAAAAAAATTTTGTATGTAGGGTGTGTGTATGTGTTTTTTTTTATTTTTATCAAAAGTAATTTCTTTTAGGTCCGCGCACTGGGTTTGTGTTTTTTGGGGTAAGGGGTCATGGAGTGAAGAATCCGCGAAGCCTAGAATGACGTCATAGGGATGACGTCAGACGCGGGTAGTGTGAGTAATGTTTTTTTAGGTGTAAGGGATGTTTTCCTTCACGTCCGCGCTTCTAGTATATTAAAACAACACCTTCACACTTGAGATACCCACGTTTTATTCATCAACAGAATGAACAAAATAGAAATGATTAGACAGATTAGAGTTCATCTAGATGTGGCCTGGCACCTCCTCCATGAAGTGGAGAAGTGGGAGGAGGAGGAGAAGGAGAAGAAAGTGGCCATCAGACCCCACCCGATGATGGAGGAGAAAGAAAATTGGGATCCTGAAGCGGACCATCCTCCGTTTATACTTCAGAACAACAAGCGTTGCATGAGTGCAGAAACATGGAGGGGAAGTTGTCCCGCTTGTCGGGCCAAGCCAGGGAGGTGCCCGCACCTCTAGATGAACCAAACAACAAACGGCCCTTTTCAGGGCCACCCATTTCACAAGAAAAGATTAATTTTCATAATTGCCATATATAGGTGTGTTTGTGTATGTTTGTGTGTTTTGTCTTTTCCCCACTCCAAAACAAAATTAGCCATTCCGTGGTATGTGTTTGTAGAGTGTGTTTGTATAGAGTGTGTTTGATAAAAAAAAAAAAAAAGGATGGTGTGGTGTGTGTTTTGTTTGTATCTTTGATAAAAAAAAATTATGTTTTGGAAAAAGGGATGTTTTCCTTCACGTCCGCGCTTCTAGCATATAAAGCGGTGCCTTCCGCAGTCGCGCCATTCACACTTCATTTGAAGAATGAATACGATTGAATTATTGCAGGAAGCCTGGGATGTGATGGTGGGTGTGGAGTCTTTGGTGGAAAGGTTGGAGTGTTGGTGGAGATATCCTGCCACCAAGCCATACGTTACCAGCCAACTAGCCGCTCTCACTTCAGCGAGGAGGTTGGTGAAGGATGTCTTGGTGGAGGAATCCTTAAAGACTTCTTCGGCTCCTTGTCGTGTGGGATTTATCAAGGCGGCCCTCGACTTACTGGATGGGGTGGAATACTTCCTACATCAAGTTCAACACGATGAATGGTTGTATCCATCCCCCAGTAACGTCAGGCGTGAAGAGATAAATCTTCACACGACAAAATTATTATTAAAAAAAGTTTTGGAGCAAGAAGTAGCCCACATTAAGATCTTGTGGGCTCTGGAACGAAGTCAAAAGGAGCAAGCCAGGAAAGAAAAGGAATTTCAACGCCTGAATTTAAACTGGATGAAAATCCAGGATAAGTTAAGACGCATGGAACATCCCGACTGGCTACCCAATCCACCACCACCATTCCAGAAGAAGAAAAAAATCTCACACCACCTTCCTAGGCTTCTTCACTCAATGTTGGAGGAAAAAGCAATCCTCCTCCAATGGCCCTTTTCAGGGCCACCCATTTTTCAAGAAAAGATTAATTTTCCAATGATTGCCTTATGTATGCTTGGTGTATGTGTCTATTCTATCCCCTCTCATTCTATCCCACCCCAAATACCCCCTTCCACTACCCCATGTTAAATTCCCATTGTACCCCAAGTGCCCCCAATGTTAAAATCCCATTGTACCTCAAGTGCCCCCAATGCTAAATTCCCGTTAGTACCCCAAGTGCCCCCAATGTTAAAATCCCATTGTACCCCAAGTGCCCCCCCACGGCCTCAATACCCCCCCCCCCTCTACTACTTATATATGAGAGTTCTCTTTTTTGAAAGTTCAAATATGGTAACCCTAGTACTATTTTCAAAATCTATCATTTTATAAGACTCTGTTCTTCGCACATCTAGCCGGAGGTGTCCACTTGTCAGGGAATAAAGCTGAACTGTCTCGGTTTAACCTTGGGAAAAGCACTTAGCTCCCATTCCTCTGCATGATATAGTTAATAATGTGTTCAAATTGCCGTTAAAACAAAAGCAAACCAAAAAATAAAAATATTAAAAAAATAAACAAACAAATAAAAACAATAAACAATAAAACCAACCAAACAAAAATAAACCTGCTGAAATGTGAAAGCAGATAATTTGGAAGTAGAATACGATTACATCACGGTTACTTGCACAGTGGAATAATATTGACTCATTTAGTCTTCGTAGTCAAACGAGTAAGGCCATATACCATTACACTCGGGAGGTTAAATGATGTAATATACTTAATGAAATCCCAACACGATGTGAAAAGATTTTTTATAATACGAAGTTTTAAACCAGTTTTTACTTATTGCGACTGATTGTAAAACGTGCTGATGTATTTTAAGTTTTATTTCGTTATAAATTATGCCAACATGATAGAGTACGATGACTCTAATAATAGAGCTCTAGCATTTACCTTATAAATTATTATATATGTATCATATATTTTTGTTGTAATGGAAATTTCAGTTTAAAAAAACAAAATCACAAATCAATAACCCAATATGCTTTTCTCAACCTTGTGGAAAATTATATTTTTTTTTCGTCAACGTATTGTCCCCGATAAATGGAACAGAGACTACAACAATGTCTCTTCTCCTCAGTCGATTTCGGCATTGCCGTTAATGTATCCATACTTGGGGTATTGCTCACCGGAAATAGGGATTGTAAATTTGCGCACACGGGTTCAATGCACTGAAGAGTTCTGCAAGGGATCGTATTCTTAGGAGCGGTAACAACCGTTATCGAACAGGCCTATTGAAACTGAATGATTTTCTTGATTTTTTAATTACAAAGTTGCATGAATAACATACAAATTCAGTACAGGTATTTCGATGATTGTTGAAACGTCGTTCCTATATATTTTTCTCTACATTTATCATTTTCACAAGAATCTGTTCTTGCACATCTTGCCGGATGTTCGTCCGCCAAAATCTTACCAATATTGGAAATATCACTGCGATTATTTCCAAGCCTCTGTCAGTAAGTCGGAGTTATTCGACTCGCATCGGAAAGAGACGACGATCCAAATGACCAGTTACGACACAAATGTTAATTTTTCTTCATTATGTGCAATAGCTTTGTTACTTGCAGATGCAAACTATACCTCATATCAAGTGTTATTTTCACTACTAAGTTTAATTATGAACATTTTCATGAATGAGTTGTGATCGTGCAGTAACTGGCTCCTTGTTGCAACTGGTGCAGTCCTTCTAGGTGTATTTTACTCTCGTATAATATACAAAGTATCATATAGTATTTATTACTTTTATTTTTAATCAGAGGAAACCTTAGTAGTAAGAATCCTTCACTTCTAGACAACTCAGCAAGCTAAAACCAGTTTAATAAAGTTTCATGCATACATTCATTCTTGCAATTTAAAATCTCGTTTCACTGAAGGTGCGACAGTTGTTGCACATCAATATTCTTGTATCCCTTATAAGAGAACATTTCTTGGCCACTTAATACTTATATTTTTAAAACTAAAAATACCCCCCAAGTTCCTGGTTTATAGTATAAATTGATGCTTAATCATCATTTTTTAATTTTTTTTTTTTTTTGCAATGTAAACATTTTTTTTACATCTTGTTTCACCGAAGGTTCAAGAGCTAGTAGTAATATGTGGAACTCTAGCCTCAAATATGGCACCCTGGCCTCAGTGGGAATTTAACATAGAGATGGCACCCTGGCCTCAGTGGAAATTTAACAAAGAGATGGCACCCTGACCTCAGTGGGAATTTAACATAGAGATGGCACCCTGGCCTCAGTGGGAATTTAACATAGAGATGGCACCCTGACCTCAATGTCAATTTAATATCATGAGGCCAAAGTTCCATTTTTGTACTGACGAAGTTAAGGAAATGTGGCCTCTGACGGGAAATATAATGTTAAAATTTCCATATGTTTAAGATTAGTATGACACTCTGGCCTCAACTGGAATTTAACACTGCGGCTAAAAATGACACTATGGCCTCAATGGGAATTGAACCTGGAGATGGCACTTTGACCTCAGTGGCAATTTAACATTGTGGGACTCTCGGGTCTCTATCGGGAAATATAATGTTAAAACTACAGTTACTATCCAACACGTAGATTGGAGTGGCCAACACCCAGTCATCCACTATCCAAACCACACGTACCATCCAACACCCCACACTTACTATCCAACACTCCGTTTGGAGTGACCAACACCCAGTCATCCACTATCCAACACTCCACACTTACTATCCAACACGCCGCTTGGAGTGACCGACACCCAACATTTATTATCAAACACACCTTTTGGAGTGACCATTACTCAGTCATCTACTATCCAACACCCCACATTAACTATCCAACACGCCGTTTGAGTGACCAACACCGACTCATCCACTGATCATACAGGGTAGGATGTAAAAGAAGGGGTATCCAATAAAATCTAAATCCTTTATAAAAAAAAATAACTTCCCTGTTATCCTTTAATAAACAAAGATAAACCCGTATCCCCCTATAACTTCATTACCATTCCCTTTAATAAAAAAAACCCAAAGCAACCCAAAACTACCATCCCCTACCACCCTTATAATCCCAACAACCCTAGCTGTGAAGCGAAAGGAATGAAAAGCGTAGGAATATACACTACACACGCAAACAAGAAGAGAAAAGGATGGGACTGATTACACATAGAAAAACATACGTATACACTATCATACATGGAGTGAAAGAAGTGAAAAATGTAGGAGTGCTTACACACCCATACACACACATCATTCTATGGACATTAAACAGGATAAACAAACATTCACATTTGGACATGCATTGGCTTATTTTATAATCCAAGAAGGATGTTAAGACATATCCGACATTAACGTTAATGCTATATATAGAGCCAAGTAGGGTTTACAATTTGTAATACTTGTTTTGTATTTGTCGTCATACATATAATTTTCTCACTGCCTATTGTCGCTTGATAAACATTGGCAGAATGTTTTGTTGCAAAAATATCCAGTGTCAAGCGAAGCAGATTTGGTTCTTCAGTTTGTTACAAATTTACGATTTTTGTTATTTCACCCTAGATTTAATAGAGCCACTGACCTTTCTTAATGTCAGTTCCCTTCGTTACAAATGATTTTTGTCCTCACAGATTTAACACGCTGAGTGACTTTTGACCTTTAGAAAGACCTAAACTTAAAAAAATTGAAACATAATTTTTTTGTCTTCATACTCCTACAGATTTCCTAAATGATTTTCATGATATGCGGCTTTCATTTTTTAAACTTTGTATAGACTCTTGTATGCCTCTTTTGCTCTGAATTTTCACAACACAACTATAAACATCTGATTATTAGAAGGATTCTTCTTAGGCTGACCATTTAAACAAGAATAAAATATTGTCGCACCGAAATCTCCATATATAAACACAAGTCACGTGACAGAATGTTCTAGAAAATGCGCGACTCTAGTAGAAATTTTCCCCCGCGGACGTGACTTCTTGCACGTAAGCAGTGGAAAATTCCACTCTGGTACCAAATGCTATGTAAACAAAACTGACCTTGATCTCAAATGCAGTAAACATGTTGTTTATAAAATGACTAAAGTTCAACTTACCCTGTGGACACGTATTATAAATTCAATATACATAACAATGAAAATTGAATGTTATGGTTAGTCAAGAAACAACTAACAGACATAATGTAATGTATTATTTATTTCTTAATGAGATACCGAAATGTATCAGTGGGAGAAAATGGATATTGGCACTGAGTGAATACCGCTTTTATCGCTACAGTGGCAATATCATTTTTGGAACTACTTTCTTTTCTCATTCAAGAAATATATCTGCCCTTATGTATGTTATTCAAACTTGTATTTCCATATTTTGACCTATGTCATGTTTTGTCTTCTTCTGTCCTCTCTCTCTCTCTCTCTCTCTCTCTCTCTCTCTCTCTCTCTCTCTCTCTCTCTCTCTCTCTCTCTCTCTCTCTCCACCAGCAGCGACAACAACTACCATTTCCACAACAGGAACAGTTGGACTTGGACGTGAATAAGGCTTAAGGCAGTTACAGCTGATGTTGTCAAGTCCATTTTTTTTTCAAAACAAAAACGAATTTTTTAAGGTCCACCCAGATCTCTTAGAAAAGATATACTACTCGATGATTGCCAAATCAAACATAAACTAAACATAAACTAAATCTCATCACAAAAATGTGTGTGTGAATATCTTAGCAACATTAAAAAACAAATCAAGACATAGATACACTTACGTTTTGGGTATATTCTCTTGAATAAGAATCACAATGAAATTTTAAAACATCAGAAATGTCCATTTTGTCTTTATACTGTTTTGACTTTTTGAATTTCTTCACTGGCATATGGTTTTCTGCTTTTTCTTCCGTTTCTTCAGCTTGTCTCACCTTTTTGAATTTTTTCTGTGGAATGGGTTCTTTTTCTGTTTCTTCTGAACACTCGTCCTTATTCTCTGTTTTTTATTTTCTTGGGACACTATGAAGATTAATGTAATTTTTCTTGATATTGATAACAGGCATCATTACTGTTGTCTCTCTTTTCTCATGTCTTATCTAGAGGTTCCTTTTCTTTGACTATGGACATTCTGGTGTCCAATGTCCTTTCTCATGACAGACATAACAAGTACCTTCACTTTTATCTAGAAAGTAGTTGTCAGAAGTCTTCTTTTCGAATGAGTCACTGTAAATCTCTTACCAGAAGTGTGATCTTTTGTGTCTCTTCCATCTCCAAAGGTTGATTGTGAATCTGAATGAGTGTATCCTCTTGCCTCTGACCAGCACCCACCATTACAACAGAGGTGTAATGAGTAGGATTTAAAATAAGAGATGAAATAGGAAACAAACCCCCTATAAACCAAACAAAACCCCATACAACCACTATCACCCTATAACTTCCCTACCATCTGCTTATAAACAAAACTACCACACTCTGTCACTCTTTATAAATCCCCATAACTCTAGAAGTGGAATGTAAGGAGAGAAAAGGGTAGGAATATACACATAAACATATACACATAAACATACAACTCATATTGAACTTTTATCGTACACGGAGTGTACGGACAGAAAATGGCAGGAATGTTCACATTTGCCTACAAACATACGACTCATACTGACGGACTATCAGACAAAGCAAAAGGATGGAATTTAAGTTTTAGGTTTTGAAAGACATACAAAGCATGCAAACAATTTATCATTTGTAATACTGTTTTTCGTTTTTGTCGTCCTAGTATTAATTTGCTGACTAAACGGCTACCTATTGTCGCTTAATAAATAATGGCAAAAAGTGTGTTGTGATCCCACTGATTTATGAGGCAAATTTGGTTCTTCACTTTGTTGCAAATTGACGTCTTTTGTTTTTGCCACCCTAAATTTAATACACTCACTGACCTGTTTATTCACTTTGTTACAAATGTGTTTGCCGCTCTAGATACATTGAGCGAGATGTTACCTATAGTACAGCAGCAGACCCCTTCTAATTTTCGAGATACCCAAACCGGCAATACAACATTTATCAACAGAGCTTAAAATGAAGCTCTAGGTCTCGGGATAAAGAATCTGGATGATGCCACCTTAGAAAACCTGTGTGAGCTGAGAAATCTGCAGTGTTATACCCTACCACCCGCTCCAGCCTACGCGCAGTTAAATAACCTAGTTTTTGGCCCATAAATCACATTTTGCATATACCACTTTTAAAAGGCAAAACATCAGGTATATTGTCATATAGATAACTGGTCCAACCCCAGATTAGTTCACATTTAACCTTTTGTGATGTGCATCATGAGCAAAGACATCACTTTCAGTGTCATTACTCATAATCGGTTATGTAATGTCTCTGTGAAATAATTGTACTTCTCAAGTTCACAAAACTGAACATATCCTTCCGAATAATTATTTTTATACGCTCCGTAACAATGCTTTACATCACATGTCACACATGTGCAGGAATGTCACAAACAACTGATACTTATTAATGTGTGTAAAGGCAAGCCAGCATTAATGCACATCTACAATAAAATGGACGTTTATTTTATCCCCCCCCCCCCAAAAAAAAACAACAAAAAAACAAAAACAAACAAACAAACAAACAAACAAAAGAAATATATATATATATATATATATATATATATATATATATATATATATATATATATATATATATATATATATATATATATATATAAATTCACAAGATAGATACTTGTCTCTCTTCTTAAATATCCCTTCAGCAGTTCTCTATCCAACTCCAAAAAGGAAAAAAAAAGTTCATTTTTAAGGGTGGTGCTAGCCCAGGTGAATAATTGACTGTTTGGCCAACTATTCATGAGAAAGCAATTATCTGCATTCTTATGCTAGCAATCAGTAAATTAATCTTTCTGGGCAGTCCTTGGAGTTCTGAATCTTCATAGGCAGGAAACATCTACATGCCACAGTATATTACAATACATCTTAATCTTCATTGCTCTCAAGAAAGTCAGAAGCTTCGTTTGTCAATTGATTTGCACAGCTGTCTGCATCTCCACGAAGTGTTGCCTCACATGGACAGGCTGTTGTACAGGATTGGTTATGCATGGAACAGGAGCAATTTTTAACGGACGGGTAAGAAGTGCACTCACATACAAGATCATTTAGCAACTCTGGTGCAGCTGCTGACTGGCTCATTCGTTTTTGTCTAAGTGTATCATCCACTTCCTTCTCATAACCAAAGTATATTGTATCTTCTTAAACAAAAATAACTTAATGTTACATATTACTAAATTTCTAATTTATGATGCTCTGCTTGCCAGTTCTAATTCTTTTCATTTATATTGCATTTCCTTTCTTCTCTCTCTCTCTCTCTCTCTCTCTCTCTCTCTCTCTCTCTCTCTCTCTCTCTCTCTCTCTCTCTCTCTCTCTCTGCATCTTCATTTGTATCCCCCCTCTGCCTCTCATTCATTTCCCTCTCCTCTTTCTCTGTCATGATTTGCATTTCCATCACCAATTACTCGTTCAGAATTTGCATTTCCATCATTTCTCACTGAAGCTGAAGCTTTCCTAATTCTAATTCCATCTGGGTTTTTATTAGCTGTAGTTCCCTTAATTTCCTACCAAAACCAGATACAGACTTCCCAATCAAACCCAAAGCACTGTTATCCAAAATTTCCTTTCCCACCAAATATTAAATGAAAATATTCCTTACCTCTTGCTTTGTTAAAGATGCTTTCGCTTCATAAAGATCATAATGTTTGGCAAGCTCAAGCCTTTTTTCATAGACTCTAACCCCTCCTGAGTAGGATTTGAAACGATTTTCTAAACATTAGATGATATAATAGCATGCTTGCTTGTGTCGTAAACGACAGTAGGTCATCTGAACCAATCCCAGTCATCAATGGAGTGAAGCAAGGCTGAGTGTTGGCCCTAACCCTCTCCAGTATGATATTCTCTGCCGTGCTTACTGATGACCCCCGGTGAATAGCTTTGAGTCATACTCCCTTACCAGTTTCTCATTGATCCAGGTTTTCTCCAAGCACCTTATTCAGGTTTTAACACATCACTGAACACTACCTAGCCCCTATAGTCCAAGTATGTAGCACAGATGGGACTCTTATGGCCCACATAGACCGTCTTATTGGTCTTCCAGTTAAAACCTATACTGACTAGGGTTATTACTGGGTTAGTCCATTACATAATCATCCACTGACTGGCATATGTTCTTTTATGTAGCTAGAGGACTTGATGAGAGGGAATTAATTTGAGATTACCATTACCACTGACTTTAAATATTCTATTCCAGCCATTAAGATGCTGAAATACCCACGTAATGTACTATCCAGCTACGTCATGCATTCGTTCATCTTTAGTTCCTCTGAAGTTGTATGTAAGTTATAGTTCAAGGTTTTCCAAATAGGGCAACTTTATTTTTTGTTAAGAATCAACAGTGAAAACAAATTTCTGAAATTGTGCACACAAGAAACTAAATGCAAAGCTTTCATGAAAATGCTACCTTTACAAATTCTTCAGAGGATAAGTAAACAGATACTTTGTCGTTGTTCACAACCAATCAAAAACTTCCATTACGACAATTTTGGGGTTACGGACTACATGAAAGATTTATTTACCTATGAGACTGAAGAGCTTTACAACGTTTATTCGTACCACCTCGGCTATTTCTGCGAGACAAGCATGCCTCAGATGTATGTCGGCGCAATAATTTACAGAAAAATCACATTTTGTTCGCTGGAAACGTCTTCGCAAAAAAGAAACCGCAATCTATTCTGACCATCTCAGCTATTTCTGCAATTTGATTGACCGTAGGATTGACAGAGAAGCTACGAATGAAAAATTAGTTCGGTCAATCCTTGTTTCGCAAATAGCCGAGATTTTCCAAATGTCAGCTATCGGCATACATTCGAAGTATGATCCGCAAGATTGACCTAAAAGTTGCGAATGGACAACCTAACTTCATAAGTTCTGGTGTTGTTCAAAACCGATCACTTCTATTTAGGCATTATGGGATTGCTGACTACATGCAAGATTACCTTAATTCCGAAATTGAAAAGCTTGACAGCGTGCAAAAACTACGCACCTGCGAAACTGAAGATTTAAGAACGGAAGAGCTCCGATGAGCATGGACAATTTTTATTTTATTTGATTTTTTTTGTTTGCTTTTTTGCAAAGAATTGAACTTAATTTAAATTAAAATCCAGACAGATATTAGACTGACCTTGGCAATCCATCACAACAAACAAACTTGGGCAGAGGCGCTTAGTTAGCGACGATGGTGCAGAGTAAAGGGACAACGCGCAGAAACTACGTGCCTCTGAAACTGGATATTTGACAATAGAAGTACTCCAATTAGCATGGGCAATTTTACGCTTTTGCAAAAAGCTCATGTTAACATACTTTTATGATGAATCTTACTTAGTTCAAATTACAAATAAGACATATATTACTTTGATCTTATCAAGTCATCACAACAAAACAAGGTAAATATTGGGAACTATTTTGTTCAGCTCTTAACACACATACATATCCGCCAAGGTGGTCGGTGTAGGGATAATATCCAAAACTGGATAGTAAAACGCTAGATAACATAGGCGCATTCTTAGCGGCGATGGTGCAGAGTGCAGCTGCTTTGCTTTCAGATCATGGGGTCCTGATAATGAGAAGACAAATAATCAGCTGTGAGAAAGTAATAGATTGTCCTCGATTTGATTATGAGTACAAAATACTTGAAAAGTTGACTAGGTTGGACTTTCAGCAGATGGAGATGACGGAGACAGTTCGATCACAGTCAGAGCTGATACAGAGGCAGGAAAAACGTATAGCGGAGTTGGAGAAAACGCAGTCTACAGGTATGGCGCCTATACTTTCATGGTTGATGGACAATTACAGTGATCAATTGCAAAGTTAACACTAGAATTCATAGCTTTTTTCAAAATAATAAAAAAATTTTTCTTCAAAGTAAAGTATTCGGCGATTAAAGAAATTAAACAATTTAAATAACTGTAGATATAATCAAGGTACATACAATGTTAAAATTGATATTCCAGACACTAATACATAAATTATTGTTTAAAACGGAATCTCGCTTAGATTAGTAATCCCATCCATGGTGGAAATCATTTCTGCTTCAAGATACCAGACTATTATAAGATGGGACACGACTATTATTGGCAAATACTAAAGCTGGAATCTCAAACGAGTACCTTAATATGCTGCGAGAATTTGTTTTACAATCTTGTAAAATAAATCAAGTTTGAACGATCTGTATAAGTCCTAATCAATGTTAAGAACAAATTGATAAGGGAAATATGATTGGTTCTTTGTTTTGGGACATAATAAGAATTTTGACCTAGTGGATCGTTACATTTCATTATGTAATCTCAGTTTTATCGATTCTCATCTGTTACTATTGCCTGGTTTTAATAATTTTTAACAAATAGGACTCAGTTTTTAAATGGTAATAACCTTAGTTCTAAGCCATTGAATATCACAACTGGTATGCCACAAGGATCAATTCATGGACCAAAACTCTTCTTAATATCTGTAAACGATGTACCTTTAGTTGCAGAAGCAACCTATGTAGATTTTATGCTGATCATAAATATATCACACACCTAACTGAATTTGAATTAAAAATAATCCCTTAATCCTAGAAAATATAAATATGTGGTCTAAAGTTAATAATATTGCACTGAATTCGCTTAAGACGTCGTATATGTAGCTATGAACACAGCATAGTTGGGACAGATAGGATAGCTAAAATTAAGCATTGATAATAATGTGATATCGACTTTACATTTGGTATCTACTGATCAAAATCTTAACTGGAGGAAACAAATTGATAATAGCCGTTCTAAAATTTCATGTAAATTAGCTCTATTAAGAAGAATTAGTGCTTTTAAAAATTCTAATAAAAAATATTCTACAATGCCTACAGTCTAGCTTTCTTTGTATTCTGGTTCTGTAACTCGGGTACACTGTAACAAGAAACAAATCGACAGAATAATGAAACAAAAAAATAAAATAAAAAAATGAGTGCTAGACTGATTAATGGTAAACCTCTACTCCCACCATACAACAACTTTGTAACATAATTATAGTAGCTGCCAATTGATTACATATGTAGATATCATACTAGTACATTAGTTTATAGTGCTGTCTTTAATCTGATACCAACCTTTTCAACGTAATTTACTAAATCCATCCTCAGCTCCTGCTAAATATTATCTTAGACCAGTTTCTCAATATAATCTTCTGCTACCCAGGCCAAATAGAGAATAGTACAAACATTCCTTCAGTCACTCATGTACTGAAAGTTGGAATGCTATCCCAAAAGTATACAAAGTAATAATAAACAAGTGTCTTTAACAAATTAATATCGGTAGTTTCCAATAATCTGGCACTACATGATTCTTAGTTATATATATATTCGTGTGTTGGTTCCCTAAGAAACAAACTTTATACATTTGTTGGCATATATATTCTCTTTCTATCTTTCTTTCTACAAAAAGTTATGGAACGACAATTTAGTTTTCTGGGGTGAGGAGAGGGAGTCTGGGTTTTTCTTTCTGACCAAGTTATTTTTAAAACTAAAATCATGGACAGAATAAGGTCTTTGTTCTACGAATCAGAGCTAGAGAATTTTATTCAAGATTTTGGGGGCCCGGAATTTCTTTTTTTTTTTTTTAAAAACCCCCCCCCCCCCCCCCCCCCCCCCCCCCGCCTCGAAATTTAAATTGTCGGTCCTTTATGTTAATATTAGCTTCAGATTTTGAGCCGTGAGATAGTGTTACGCGTGCGAGTATATACATTAATGTGAATGAGTGTGTCTTTATGTGAATGCATTTTAAAAAGTGTTGTGCTTAGGTATGGGCATGTGCTTTACAGATAGCTGTGTCAATAAATAGTGCAACAACAAAATTTTTACGAATAATATAATTTTCTTTTCTTGTGAGTAGATTCATTCCACATTTTCTACAAAAAAAAAAAAGAGGAAATCTCTGGAAGATTATTTATTTGAATATTATAACTACTATAAATTATTTGTAATTGTCGTTGCAAGTCTGTTATCTGTTGAGAATCGTTTACGTAGTGAATTTGCTGTTTGAATATTTTGTCAATAAAACAGTCAAGAAACTTGTTCATTGCTTTGGTCAGACACTTTCGTTTCAAGTTAAGCAAACATAGACTCAAATAAGTCAATGATAAATGTGATCGTTTTCTCTGCGGGAACTTCAGATTAAAATTCCTTGAATCTGATTGTATTAGTAAGTGTTTGATGTTGTTCGAAATATCTCGAAGTCAGCATGATCGCATGTTAGATATGAAAATAATTCTCTAGTGCTAGAGTGCGACTTTTACTAATGGTTGATCTTGACTCTCTAGCTTGACTTTCTCGTTAATATCTTCGATACAAATATTTACCGGTGAAAAACCATTTACACGGTTTCCGCATTGCAGGGTCCGTGGCTTTCATGGCGACCTTTAGCACCACACTATCTAACCCAGTAGCTGGACTTAGAGTTGTGTTTGACGATCTGATCACCAATCGTGGAGGAGCATACGATTCCTTCACAGGCGTCTTCGTGGCTCCTGTTGATGGTGTGTATCAGTTTAACCTAATAGCCAGCGTACAAGATTCACCTGGAGAACATCATATGCATCTGTTCATGATGCTGAAGAACACGAAGATTGCTTACATGTTTTTAGACGGTAACGACAAGTTCTGGCTCCAGAGATCCGTCTCTGTGATCGTTTATGTCAACAAGGGAGAAAGTGTTTACGTCAAAATATCTCAAGCCAATGGAATTACTTATCTGAACGGCGGAATTCTACACACGCACTTCAGCGGTTTTCTGATCCAGTAAATGCATTTTCGCGAACGAAGATCGAAACTCCAACTGTATGAATTCGTACTTCCAGCCCTGAATTCATGAAACGTTGAAGACTGAGACAGATAAACTAACTGAAGTTATGTAATCAGATATATCAAAGGCTTCTCAAGTTATTGCATTCAATTTTAAACGTAGGCTACTTTACTCATATTGGACTATTTCTGCAAATTTTAAAAATTGTCGGTTCCTTTGCGATGTCAATCTTTATTCTGCCGCTAATAATAATAATACAAATGTTCCATCCAAAATAATAACTTTGTTGCAGAGCAGTGTATCTTTAAATTTATTACAAACCCTTTTCTTGAAATCTGTCGTTTTCTTTAACATGTAATCCATTTTGAAATCATTGAACAAAAAGATATAAAACCCTCGATTTGTGTTGGTAAAAAAAATTCAAAGAACACATCATCACTTTTTCCATGGTGAGTGGTTACTTGTGGCCATCGATGTGCTTAAAGATTAAAAAGCTTCGTGTAGAACACAATTATGAATTTATTGTATTTTTGAAAATGCATTCACAAACAGATTACTGTAATTTGCAGTGGCAAGGCCAGGTTATTAACTATATGGTAGCCTTTTATATACAAAATCTGGGGATGACTAATATCTTTGGAATTTTAGAATAAATAAACGTAAAAATCGAGCTACCAATCTTCCGTCTAACTACACAACTGCTACGTCTAACTTCATGAATGAAAAAAAGAAATGTTCAAGAAAATAGGCTGTAATTTCCAACATTTTCTCACATGCAGACAAGAAACTACCATCTAATTAATGAAGAATAACAAATTTTGTCGGATCAAATTACGGCCATGAAAGTTGTGGTAATAAACGAAATAGAAATCGAGCAGACGAACATTCGATAAGCGTCCAATAAAATGCACATAGTGGTCATCAATAAATATACAGAATAGTCTTCGTGAGTATGTAGCATCGAAGAAACCCATAATAAATTTTGCTAAATAGCCTGTATACTGTTTTAAAATTGAGGAGTTCTCACTTTAATACAATGGAACTAATTTTAAAAGACGTTTCTAAAGGACGATGCATATTTGATAAAATACAAATTTTATAATATATGTAAAACACCATTCATAAAATGATCAGGCCGGATTTTTAACTGGTTTTAGTCGTGCAATTTCGTGGTGTCAGTCGGATTTCAAACATTGCAATAACACTTGTTGTTTAAGTTCCGGCTTTTAGAAAAACCTGGTTTCTGCAGGTATTTGATATATAATTTAATTCAGGCATGTGCAACCTACTGCCCGCGACCTGATTTTATCCGCTTATTTACATCATATAGTGTGACTTTTAAAATCGCTTATCCGGCTCGCGCCATGGATGAAGTTGGACATGCCTGATTTAATTGATCATGTAAGAATAATGATCATACACGGCTTGCTGTGTGCAAACGTTTGCTGGAGCACTCGAGTAAGGCGTTGGACTCTGGTAATGATCATACATGGTTTGCTGTGTACAAACGTCTGCTGAACCACTCGGGTAAGGCTTTGAACTCTGGAAATGATCATACACGGCTTGCTGTGTGCAATTATATGCTGGATCACTCGGGTAAGGCTTTGAACTCTGGGAATGATCATACACGGCTAGCTGTGTGCAATTATGTACTGGAGCACTCAAGTAAGGGGTTGGACTCTGGGAATGATCATACACGGCTTGCTGTGTGCAGACGTCTGCTGAACTACTCGGGTAAGGAGGCTTTGGACTCTCGGGCTGAAACTGTTCCCCTCATAGTCTGGCAAAAAGTTCGCGCACAACAAACCGTGTTTGATCGCAATTATATCCAGACACAAATAATAAGAATTTTCACGTTAATACTTTAAGGGCCATTCCAAACATATACTCAAGAAAGCTCAAAGTGCAATTGCAAAGGCTATGAAAATATTCCACACAATGATTAAAATAATGAAATTAATAAAATTATAATTATGTAACAAATATGGTATTACTGCCAAGCCAAAAGTCCGCCAAAGCAAGTAAAAATACAAAAATAGTAATTAATTTAAATGAAATTAAAACAGAAGCGTGTATTGAAAACACAACATGTAAATTCGCTGCGTAAATTGTTATTACTGTCCATCTCATTGCATCATTAATGCAAATTTAAATGCGAGAGACATGCATGACTAATTACATTGTCCATAAGTTCTTTGAAATTTTGTGTTTGAAAGAAAAAAAAACAAAAAAAAAAAACAAACAAACTGATGTACCGATTAAAGTTCACATATTTATTCACAAGCATATAAATTGGATAAATTTATGAAAATATTGGATGAAGTGTGCTTATCCAGCAATAACTAACAAGATTGAAGGTTACTGAGTACACTAGTTGCTTAGTACTAGCCTTAAAATCTAATAATAACAGAATACTTAGGCAGCAACAAGTTCTCCAAACATTTTGTCATGAAGAAGATATAAGTGTATACATGCAGATAAAATATCACTGCAACATGTGATAATTCACAAATTAAATTACGAAAGTTTAAGCTCAAAAATATGTGAGAAATACTATTCAAAACTAGACATCTGATTAAACCTGTTTATGAACTGATCAATAAACTTTGATTTAAAGATTATCAATAACACTGCAAAAGGTATCTTGATCCAGTGGTACCCAGAAGACTAAAGAGTAAACCATCTTTGTTATCAAACAATTCTGATATAGTTTGTTCAGTTTAGAATCGCGATTGATATCCGCGTCTGTAGCTCAGTGAATTTTCATGTGAGCATCTCGAAATTTATATAAAATTACCGAATTCGTTTCGCGCACGAATGATTTCAACACCATTTGTATCAACATACAGCGCAACACTACTCATTCGATGCTGAGCTGAACGATTTATAATTTGCCAGCAAAAATGAATGGCCCGTAGAAAGCAATAAATCAAATATTCGTATCGGGACACAGCTGGTTGTGAAGATGCCTATTGTTATGAAGAATGCTTTATTTGTCCATAAAGGTGACCACCGATTGGCCCAGGTTAAGTTGATAATTAAATCTTTTGTATTAGGACAGACTGACCAAAATACAGCTATTACATTAACAAACTTATTTGTAACTTCGAGGTCAATCCTACGGATCATATCTCGAATGTAGGCCAATAGCTGCCATTCGGACCACATCGGCTATTTACGAAACAATGATTGACCGTGAAGTTCTTTTGCAACTTCTCGGTCAATCCTAGAGTCAATCCAGTCGTAGAAATCGCCGAGGTGATCCTAATAGATTTCCGGCGAACAAAATGTGTGATTTTTCTGTAAAATTACTAGGCGGACATACATCAAAGGCATAATTTTGTCTTGCAGAAATAGTCACGGTGGTCTAAATGAACAAACTTTGATAAACTTTCACTTTCAGAACGAGTTTCTAACCTATTTGTATTGACATAAAATGTTACATAATGTGATGAAGTAATACTTTTCCTGTTGATTGTAATTGATGAGTTGTTTTCTTTATAGTTGCAACTCGAAAACTTTACATGGAAATATTTCTAATGTTAATGAAATATTTTGGGATGGTGTTACACATTATTGCGCCTTTTTTTTTTTCCTGCAAGGAAATTTCAAATTTAAGATAAATTCTGCAGTCTTACTTGAGCTAGTTTCTTTATCTTCCAAATCATATTGAAGATACCTTTTGTATGAGCCACTTCTCCAGTCTCCAAAAAATTGAATCAAGTTTAAATATTGGCTTGAAGAGGTAAGGTAGCTGCTTCTGTCCTAAAACAATCAGCAGGAAATCTTTATTGACTTTAGCAACCGTTTTTCGACAAAAACTTCTGCATCATAGTATATTTAACTCTCTTATTACAAGGCAACACAAAGACTGGACTGTCCTAAAACTGCAGGAAATCTTTTTCGACTTTAGGAATCATTTTTGGAAAAAAAACGTCCGCATAATAGGATATGTAACTATCTTATTATCAGGAAAACAAAGCCTAGATTATTGGGGTTACGAGGAACACAAGGGCTAGATTATTAAGATTACAAGGAACACAAAGGCTAGATTATTGGGACTATTAATGTAAACATGTTATCAAAGACTGAAACTGGGGAAGAGAATTGGAATTCTCAGTAATGGTATCCATAGATTTCCTTATACTTCAGATCTAGAGAAAGATATAGGAAAAAATTATAGCAAATATCAAATCAATGAAAACAAAAATGGATTTAATACAGTATAGACAATATAAATATTGTACTTTCTGGAGAAAATGTACTTGCTTACATGTGCAGTCTTTTGCATATTGGTGAATTCATGGTATAAGGGAGGTAACACAGTGTACAATGTACAAGATAACTCTCTGCAGTTATAGCCCTGTAACATCTAAACTTCCGGCTGATTCAGATCCAGTTCCCGTGATAAACAGGGTTTAAAATGCATGAATACATTTCTTGCAAAACGTTACAGAATTTTAATTCGGCGAAAAAATCTTACTCCTTCCAATACACGAACGTATTTTAGAAGTGGATTATATATCTTGATAGTGAAATAACGTTAGACTTGGTTGATGGGTTCGTTTTCAGACGTTGTGGAGTCTTTCTAACCAGGATATTAGTGTCTTTTATCTGAAGATAATTTTATTATTTTTCAAAAAATATGATGAGTAGAGTTATTTCTTTTGATACAAATTAGAGCAAAATTTTTTGGTTACGATGTTTGGGGACTGAACACTTTTTGAAAACAATCCCAGGACCACCTAACCCCAGAAAATGAAATGGTGGGTCCCGTAGGGATGGACGCTCCGTCATCGTCTATTTGTGTGCTGCGTGGTTTCCAGCTTGAGACGACGAATCACTCAAGAACCTTGTGCAGTTTGGTAAAAAAGGGGAAACTACCTCGTCAGATGGTTCATTGAGTGCGTTAATCATAATGATGAACACGTGTTGGAAGAGCTACATAGGGACGAACTGCCACATGTTCCCGTTTTCTCGTAGCCTGCTATAGGGTACATCATGCTGAAAGAGCATACCATTTGACCGAAACATGCATCATCGCAAGCCACGGGCAACAATCCTTTACGCTCTTTTTTTCACCCATGGCTGCCTGCGACAAAATTTCCTCGTATCTCATTAATATGCATAAACATAAATACGTCATCAATGAAACAAATTCTTACAAATCAACGAAAATGATTTTTAATCTATTGATAAGTGACTGTGTTTAGAAAAGAAACTTTGTATGGTTTAGTCAATCAGCATGAAAGGTCATGTTGGGTCAACTTTCCAAGAACATTTTACTCGAGTTGTCGGCGATTGGTTATGTGGATTTATCATTAGAAACGCTAAAGTTTTACTGATTAGTCCTTACAAACTGCATAGACCAAGATCTGCTAGCGCATTATGCGACGGCACATCTGGGTCTATGCAGTTTGCAGTTATATATTTATACGTGAGTATATACGGTAATCTTCTTGACATAAAAAATCATTTGTGTGGGTATCGAGTAGATGGTATTTTTACATTTTTGGAACCTCTTTAAGACTTTTGCAACCTCTTTAAGACTTTTATAACCTTTTTAAGACTTTGATAACCTCTTTAAGGCTTTTGTAACCTCTTTAAGACTTTTGTAATCTCTTTAAGACTTTCATAACCTCTTTTAGGCTTCTGTAACCTCTTTAAGACTTTTATAACCTCTTTTAGGCTTTTGTAACCTCTTTAAGACTTTTATAACCTCTTTTAGGCTTCTGTAACCTCTTTAAGACTTTTATAACCTCTTTTAGGCTTTTGTAACCTCTTTAAGAAACTCATAAGTGGTTAATTTGAAATACGCCGTCTTTGAGAATGTTTGACCTATCGCCAAAGCGAAAATAACCATCACTATTTATTAGCATAACACAAAATATAAAACATGATATAAGGTCAGGGTATTTTATGATGACACTTACATCATGTGAATTATGGTAATTGTCTAGTGTATGCTAAAAATATCATGAAAAAATTGGTTGATAAATGTTGAAGTTATGATGATTTGAATGTGTATATGATATATAGTAGCAGTTGGCTAGGTTACATATATTAGAACTGAAAATTCGACAAGTTTCCAGTGCGCCTGAAAATCACTCGATGTCTCACACCTTTGCCAGCGATCGTATTGTTCCGCGTTGGTTGGCCTTCTATAGGTATCGGCAAGTTTTTAGGGTTTAACTAACACATGTGAATTATAAATATAGAGAGGGACCTATCTAAGACAGTCGCTTTGAGAAGACGTATTATTGACGTCAATTTTTATGTCAACACGAAAATCGCATTTCTAATTGTTGATTCATACGATGGGAAGTGGAAGTGTTTTTGGAAAGTTTGCTCCTATCAGAGATTCTCAAAACCACCACTGTCTTTGTATTATCTATTAACAGTCTAAAATGGCTCGTACAGAGCTAGTGTTTAATGTATTTTACCCAGACCACTGACGTTAAATAAAATTTCTTGTATCTTGTATCTTGCCTTGTCATACGCAAATGAGCGTGCCGACAAGGATGGTTGTCCCATTCATGCTTGCGCTGTGTCTAACGAGTCAGATATGTAAACATCCGGTGAGGGGGTGCGGGGTGGGGTTACCATTAAAAAATGCCTCAAATGAATAGAGCAATTTACAATTTGAGCAGTTTACAGAAAACGCATTCTCTTAAATTAACCCAAATCAAACTTGATGAATGAATAATGAAGATATGCATGAATCAGAACATTTAAATTATTTGAGAAAATAATAAATTAAGGTTATTTATATTTTAAAAAATGGCTTTTATGGTTAAGTTTGATCCCGGATACTGCCATAAAATTTGAAGTTAGCTTTTGAAAAAAGTAGACAATAAACAGAGAAATGTATTAACCTTGAAAATAATACAAACATGGCTTAATTGCATAAAAAATTAGAAATGCGTACAATATAGCTGTTGATTTATATTCAACATTCGGGTCGGAAGGTCCATTTGGGTTATTTGAAAGATAGCACATTTGCTCATGTTTAGACCCTAAACATTGTCCTTAAATTTGAAATGAGATTTTTCAAATGGTGTGCAGTCTGTTGAAAAATGATGTAGATTTTAAGTGACAACAATATAACTTGATTTAATAGAGCATGAAAAATACATACACAGAACAATTTATATGTATCGGACAGGTGTTACCGAAAAATGGTTTAGGTTATTTCAAAGACAGAAATGTATGGCCTTAAAAATTAAAATTAAATTAGCTTTTTAAATTCGTGTGAAGTTTACAGAACATTTATTTAGTTTTTACATGATACCTAATATATATTTAATGGAAGATGAAGAACTGGATAAAAGAGTGCAACGGTATGTATTTGACAGTTGTGACGGAAAAGCTAGTTCACCACCCCCCCCCCCCACCCCCACCCCCCAAAAAAAACAAACAAATAAAAAACAAACAAACAAATGTTCTTGTTTATATCATAGATACTGCACTTAAATTAACTTAACGTTCTATAATGTGCAGTCTACAAATAAGGTATTTAGCTTTTAAATGGTACCATGTATGACTTGATTTAAAAGAACATTAATAAACGCATAAACAAGATCAACTGGTACGTATTCGACAATTGTAGCGGTTCAAGTTATTTCAAAGACAGATTTGAATGCTCATGTTTAATCCTGGATATGGCCCTTACAACTAAACTTTGCTTTATAGACGCTTATGTAGTCTACATAAATATCTTGTAGCTTTTAAATGATACAAAATATGACTTGATTTAATGGAAGATGAAGAAATGCATAAAATATAGGCAACGGGGAGAAATTAGCCACCCAATCCCCCACCCCAACCCCACCCCTATCCATGTCACACCCACCGCTTGGACTCACTACTCGCATAATGAAATCCTTTTCTGACAAAATTTCACAGAAAACATAAACGCATAATACCATTTTTATTTTCGTGTTAAATATTCATGATATATCGAATAGGATGAAGCCGTATTTCGGGACGCAATATGAAGACGCGTGTTCTTCCCGTAGAATCGCAATATGGTCTCAGACCACAATTAATTTTCCTATTTAGTCTCTACATTTGTTTGTCAGTACTGAACTTTCCACTGTGTCCAAGTCCTAATAAATCATATGTTGATGTAAAGTATCTTTAAAGATGACATCACGGTGAAGTTCTTGTCTTAGTTTAACCGGCATTCTTCTGAGAGGCTGGACTGTAAACAAAGCAACGTGCAAAGGGTCGCATATTTCACTTCTGGATCAGCACCAATGCCTCATTACTCGCTGTGCTCTGTCGCCAAAAGACACACAGACAACCATACCATAATGCTCATATTCTAAACAATAAACAATTTCCTTCAAATCAATACTAAGAATGCCTAAATCTAATGCATACATCACCACCAATATGAGAGAGGAAAAAATGCTCTAGAAATAGACTGATGTTACATTCGTGGGTACTGAACCGGAAGTATTAATTGTGACCTGATTCCATATGGCTGCCACTATCGTGCTCTCGCTTAATCACGCACTTCCACTTGATGTTACTGATATCCTTTGATCTGACGGACAGTTGCGAAGCGCTGTGTATTAGATGTCTCTGCCTTA
Source organism: Margaritifera margaritifera (assembly GCA_029931535.1). NCBI lineage: Eukaryota > Metazoa > Mollusca > Bivalvia > Unionida > Margaritiferidae > Margaritifera > Margaritifera margaritifera. The sequence continues at coordinate 3,130,512 of JAQPZY010001511.1, forward strand.
AAAAATGTACATAAACCGAGCATGGTCTCCCCACTCCCACCGTTTGGTTTTGACCAGATTGTTTTTTTTTTACAATAGTATCAGTTCACACAGACTGTGAATGTCAGAAATCAAGAATAAATGTTTCACGCATACAAATTTTTTCAAATATAATGATTTCATGCTTATTACCCAGTTTAAGAGGACCACCGTGTCAAGATAAATGGAAAAGTGTAAAGAGAGTCGGTAAGGATATTATTTTTATGAAAATATTGCATTTTTACATAACTTTAATTAGAAATACAATTGAGACATTGAAATAAAATCTACGTGAATGCCGCCGTTAATCCTGTCCAGTTCAAATGATAATAAATCTGACCGTCAGGGACCTATAGTTTCCGTAAAATGCTGTCATTGAATAAGGTCGTTTCACTGTCAAAACCAGGGAGTCATTATTGTTTTGTATAGGTATGAAGCAGTGACTAATCTCTGTATAGTGTAATCCAAAGTAAAGAAAATTATTTTAAGTTGGGTATAATAAAAAAATAACATAAGCTCTATAGTTTTTGTTCCAAGTATTTTTGCATTGTACACAAGGGTAAAATAATGTACAAGAAACTCGAGTCCATTGTCAAATGTAAACAGAGTAGAACAGAGTAATGTACCCAAAAAACCAAAACTTACTCAAAACAAGGCCAGGTAGCTGACCAACGGTCAGAAAATACCTCAGGGGCATGCGTTAAGTAAAAGAAAATCCAGCATACACGTAGGCACAGATTCACAGTTGGTATACAACGTCATAACCTGGATAGCCGGCACATAAGTTCAGCAGCCATCTTGTCCACTTCAGGGCAAGTTTTTGCTTCTGGTTTCCTTATTTTCCACACGTTTTGAATACGACTCTGACTAAAGTACCTGGCGAATGACAATGAATCTGCATCATTAATCTTATTGCCAAAGACTGTCTGGTTTCTGCAAACATTCGTGCACAGTGACGTTCGGTTATCCCGGTTATAACGTAGTATACCAGCTGTGAGATTGCGGTCAATGAAAACAACAGGCTGAATCATCAGTCTTTACACCTGTTTATTTGTCAGTCATCTGAGCATGTCTGATGCTATATACCTAACTAATATCAACTCAACCTGCTTTTGAACTTAAAACAAGACTCGCGCCCTCACCTTTTACATATTTGTCAACAGAGACCAATAAAAGAATATTTGCGAAGTTTGATTCACACAATTGATTTTCAAATGATAAAAAGGTTTATTTTATGCTAGGCAGTGAAATACTGGATTTTCCGAGAGATATAATTGTGATATTTCACTGCAGTGAAAAAATACCATGTTATTTTTTCACTGGTAGACAATAGCTCGCGTGGTGTAGTGGAAAAAATGGCCACTTCGCATTCCGGCGAACCGGGTTCAAATCCAACAACAGACATAAAAAAAAATTTGTTTCATTTTCTATTTATCTGATATTTTACCTTGAATTGGGAAGAAACATTATGTAACTACTGATATTTTATGTGCAAATATACACAAAACAGAGCAAATCATAAAAGGTAAACCGCTGACATTATCGCGCGGGATGCAGTAAGAAATCAGCTACTTCAGTGTGTTATAGAAATTGCTAGACAATACGCTTGAGCATAAAATAAAAAGAATATTTGCTTTCTCCGAGTGAATAACGGATATATTTCATCTCGTGGGTGAAAAACTTAAGTATTTTCACTCGTGGCTTCGCCACTCGTGAAAATACTCAGTTTTTCACCCACTCGATATAGCCGTTATTCACTCGTTTCAAGCAAATATCCTCTCTATATTTAAGTAACAGCCACGTCGATTGTCTTAATTTGCATGTCAAGACGACAGAACGTCCAGGTAAGGGACCGACCATTCCATTATTGGAGGGGGGTGGGGGTGGGGTGAGGCGGCTTGGATTTTCTTTTTGACCACGATAATTGTCTTTTTCTTTTATTACAAGAAAATCGGAGCAAGAGAATTTTTTCATTCTTTTTAGTGCCGAACAGTCTTTTCAAAACAAGTTCAGCCCCCCCACCCCCTCGAAATTTAAATGGTCGGTCCCTAACCGGGTTACATTTTGATAGTCCGAAGGTTCACTGTTTCAAAGGTTCATTGATTCGAAGGGTCATCAGTCCGAAAGAAAGGTTCAATGGCCCTACGGTTCAGTGGTCCGAAGGTGCGTTGGTCCGAAGGCTTATTGGTCCGAAAGAAGTGTTCAATATTCCGAAGGTTCAGTGGTCCGAAGGTGCGTTAGTCCGAAGGTTCATTGGTCTGAAAGAAGGGTTCAATAGTCCGAAGTTGCATAAGCCCCAAGATTCAAATAGAATGAAAAAATGGTTATTGGTCCAAAGTTGATTAATTGGATCAGTGGTTCATTTCTCTGAAGAGTCCTGATTGCTTCGAAAGAAAATCGGAAAGGAAGTTCATACAATATATTGTTGTTTTAATTTAAAGACACCCACACACAAACACACACACACACACACACACGAGAAAAAGATATAGTATTAATTTTTGGTAGCGATTCTAAGCCATAAAAGCAGGTGTCATATTTTGGCTTGCAATCATATATGTGTTACATAATATTTAAATTTTAGTCCTTCCTTTACACTGGATCTGGACAGGAGATTTTCCCCAGAAATAATAACGGACAAAAACGAAGCAAATGTTGCTTTCTTGTTATTTCTCTTCCCTACTTTTTATATTATCTGCAAAATTATTTATAGGGATGGATGCGTATCGGCTGCCTCTCTTGTTCAGTTGCTCTTTAAGTGGGTGTTTTCCCCCAAATATCTACAAATCGAACGTTAAACAAAATGACAACTTAATGACTGGTTAACCAATATTACGGATATTACACGTAAGGTCATTGCAGTCGTGTAATTGTCAGGACAAAAAACTAGATTTATTCTGAATCAGCCAATTTTCACGCCATTAACTTTTTTTATTCACCCGCCATATCGCAGAACGTACATTAATATGGTTTTCCGTCTGTCTGTCCGTCCCTCTGTCAGTCCGTAAATTGTCCATATTATCTTGAGTTCTATTCGTCTGATGGACATGACACGTTACAGGAATGTTATTCTCGGGTAACGAACGAAAACTTCATTTGGAGGTTAGTCCATCAAATATCCAGGTCACAGAGGCTAAAAAATAGCTCTCTGTCCGTCAGTAAACGTTTCGTTTCTGGATGATAACTTGATTTTCTATTTGTCCGATGGTCATGCAACTTCATATGAATGTTTCTCATGTGGAGAGAACAGACTCTGTTGATTTTGGGGGGTTGGTTCAGTCAAGGTCAAGACACGGTGGCTAAAAATAGTTTTTTTCCGTCCGTCTGTTCGTTTTAGGATGGTAACTTTAGTTCTATTTGTTTGATGGTCATGAAACTTCATAGCAATGAAACTTTTGGTAGAAAACAAATGCTGTTGATTTTGGGACTGGTACAATAAAGTCAATGTCACGGTGGCTAAAAATAACATTATATAATAAATATAGACAGGAAATAATAATTTCCAGTTAAATCCAACATTGAATTCAGAATCACATTTTCTTGATGAGTCAAATCTTACGACTTAAAAAAATATATTAATGATTATTAGAGTCTTTAGGTAATACAATTATAATGTTAAGAGATGCAATGACCCAAGGTCAAGCATAACTAGTTGATGTAATAGACGAATAAGCAAAGTAATACAAGTTGAAGCAAAGTAAGAAAGTAATACTGATAATACAAGTGAATACTACTTGCAGTAAAGCAAGATTTAATAGTACTGAAATATGAAAGATTTATTTTTCCTTATGAATGTAAATCGTTTGAAAAAGTCATTTACATTTTTATATAACTAATTTACAACAAAACGGTGAATCAGTATTTATTCCGTTGGCTAGTTGGATTGGTTGCTGTATGTTTTAAATTTGTTTCCATTGGCTAGTTGGATTGGTTGCTGTATGTTTTAAATTTGTTTCCGTTGGCTAGTTGGATTGGTTGCTGTATGTTTTAAATTTGTTTCCATTGGCTATTTGGATTGGTTGCTGTATGTTTTAAATTTGTTTCCATTGGCTAGTTGGATTGGTTGCTGTATGTTTTAAATTTGTTTCCATTGACTAGTTGGATTGGTTGCTGTATGTTTTAAATTTGTTTGCAGAATTTAAAACTTGTATCACAAGCAATGGAATGCTTTGTCCATGGACACAACAAAGTAGCCTGCCCTAGCTGACTCAAATAAGATTTTGTATTACAAATCCTACTCTTTAATTTTTGAACTAACAATACACCCATAGCATTTTCTTTCTACACAATTAAAATAATGAAATATCGGACCATGTTCAGTACATTTAAAAATTATGTATATGTATATATAAGGACAAATCCTACCTTTAGGCGACAGCATATAATTTGGTACCTTTGGGCGACATCTTTGCATAGTGAAATATGTACGAGTCATTATTGTACCCGCAGGGTATATTCTGTGGGAAGGAATATTAAAAGGCATGAAAAATGTGTAAAACAAGAGAAATGAACAACATATATTTTGTGTCGCTTATTTACTTTCGCCCGAAGGTAAAACGATCAACGTTCATGTATATGATCTACCATTGGGCGACGTAGCATAATCGTTCATGTGTATGTGCGGCCCAGAGGTATTTGTTTCATATATGACGCTCAAAGGTAATAATATGTCACCCAATGGTATCATATACAGTGAAAATAAAGTGGTTACATAAGCGGGGTGGTCTCAATATAGGGGTTCCGCTTTCGGAATCCAGCAGGTAGTGGATATGTATGTATGTATGTATGTATGTATGTATGTATGTATGTATGTATGTATGTATGTATGTATGTATGTATGTATGTATGTATGTATGTATGTATGCATGCATGCATGCATGCATGCATGTATGTATGTATGTATGTATGTACAGATATATCGATAAATAATTTCATCGGAGACAAAGAAGACATACACAAAGTTATAATGATATATTATTCAATCCTTTGGGGGCCAGGGTGCGTGACAGATTTTGCCCTCCCCTCCCCCCCCCCTCTCCAAGTTCAAAGATTAAACTTATTGTTTTAAGGTATTTCAATAGAAGGTGGCTCTGTCCTCATACTCATTACAATGTCGTAGAAAATGCATATTTGTCTAATTTTAAAATGAATTGGTAATTTAAAAACATTTTTCTCCGATGTTTTTTTTTTCCGGGGCCCTTTGAGTTGTGCGTCTATCCATCATGCCTTCTTCTCCAACATTACCGTGCAGAATCACAAAAAACTTGATACTATATTTTCCGACGTTCTGCTATAGCACAGAGAGCATGCATAATTACAATTATTTTTCAAACCCTTGACCAACTTCCCTCCTTCCCTTCCAGTTTGTATCCCCTTCATTTAATTGATCACTCGTGACAACTTGACGGCAAAGTTACATTATAAAATTTTATGAGTGAATCTAGATTTTTTCATGATTCCTTTTGGAAAAGGCTTAGTTACACATGAATAATTGCTGTAAGTTACAAATTCCATACCATACAGAGGGGGTGTATCCCTGGATCCAACAGGAGAAAACGTGCTAATATGAAGTGATTCTACATATAAAATCTTCATTATCTATATGAAACATGTTAGAGAGTTTTAATTTGTCGCCAAATGGGAATATAACTAAGAATGCAAGCCCCAAGTTATGGTACCCACCCTCTTTCTCTCTCTCTTTCTCTCTCTCTCTCTCTCTCTCTCTCTCTCTCTCTCTCTCTCTCTCTCTCTCACTCTCTCATGCACACACCTATGATGTTTACCTTCAATATGATTCAACTGAGACGGGTGTAAATATGAAGATTTTAGTATTATAGGTGACCCTTTTTAATATGCTGGTATTTTTCTTATTCTTAAGAGTATTTTCGCACGTAGGCACACGGAATATACAATAATTTAAAATTTATGCACGTATACAAAGACTTTCAATCGACGTAAATAATCTGTGAAGTGAAAATAGTCCTTAGGGTGGAATTACACCCTAAAAACTTTGTTAGATGATCTTTCAACCGGGATAGAATCAAAGCAGGAAATCATTAAAGAAAATCATTGACTGTGAAACTGAGCTCATAAATATGCGGTAGACGGTTATTTAAATGCATTACATTTTAATAGCTTTTACAATCTGAAATCTTTTTCATCTTTATCTATGTGAAACATGTTCGTGATTTATAATTTGTCGCCCACCTGGATTATAGCTAAGACCACAAGCCCAAAGTTATGGTACCTCTCTCTCTCTCTCTCTCTCTCTCTCTCTCTCTCTCTCTCTCTCTCTCTCTCTCTCTCTCTCTCTCTCTCTCTCTCTCACACACACACACACACACACACACCTATTTGTTACCTTCAGTATGATTAATTTGAGACGGGTATAAATATGAAGAATATGGAGATTTTCATATTACAGGTGACTCGTGGAATCACACTTCTTAATATGCTAGTATTGTTCCTATTCTTAAGAGTGTTTGCTCACGAGGCATACTGTATATTTAATACTTTACAATTTATGCACGTATGACACAACTTCTAATCGACGCATATAGCTTGTGAAATGAACACATGCCTATGGCGGAAATACACACTGATAACAGTTCGATCATTTTTTATCTGACATAGAAGAAAAAATGCATTAAAGAAAATCGTTGAATGTGAAATTGAGCGCATACGTACGTATTAGACGGTTATGTAAAGATTGAAAGAAAAATTGGCATTACATGCAGAAATTCGAAAGAAATGGTAAGTTTAGCAATGTAATTTCTATTATGAAAAAAGAATTTGCACTTCTGTAGTATCCGTCGTTATACCAGCCATTATGACGGAAGATCCATATGATACAGAACGGTTAATAAATACACAGACTGCAGCATCCGTGGCCACATTAATACACATATCGCCCTCCGAGGTGTGAATGTCGTCTGAAGAGTGGGATAATAGGATTTGTTACATGGTATCGTAGGGTGGGGTGTCCAAAAGGGTACTGACATAAATCGAGGACTCTTTAGCGCTCGAGTTTTCTCTGCCAATATATCTTTTGAGTCCCCCGCCATACGATATGAAAGGTATTACAGGAGAGAATATTGTCTAACTGATTGATTGTATCTCCGCGACTTTCTTTCCGACTTTTGTGTGATCAACTCTCTTTTTTCACCCACTTATTTAGATTCCTCTCTCTCATTCTTTATTTCTGCCTCCATCTCTTTCTTCACGCACACACACACACACACACACACACGAGCACGCACGTGAAACCACATGCGCATTACATGTCAATAGTTTGGGTCTACGAACGACAATTCACGTGGTTTAAAAGAAATTCTAGTATATAGTTATGATAAGATTAATGTAATTTGATTGTACGGACACAGATAAATATAGACAATATTTTTAAAAAAAATATTTTTGTCTTAAATAAGAGGTGAATATATCTGCCAGATGGGAATTTAGACTGATCACCTATTAATATGTTTTTACTTTCAAGTATCTTCTATGTTTTAAATGAGCATATACAGAAATGTATACATAATCATTTTGTAACTCTATTACCCAGAGGAAATAAAACAAAACCATCCCATTTACGCATTATTAAATACATGAACCTTTCTAATGAAGGAAGGAGAGAGATTGCGGGCACTAGTTTACCATAATATATAGTTTACAGGTTGGGCAAAAGTTTAAACAAATCACATCCATTTTTAAATATTGTCCACGTTTCAGTTACTTCCACTGATCAAACTGATGATAAATCTAACCAAGGACATAAACACTATTTGAGTTACTTTCGGACCTTTTGTATCATCCAGTGAAATCTGAGCTGCGTCATTGCGTTCGGCTCATTAGTTATATGGTTCTGATAATCGGAACACCTCGTAACATTCCCCGTGTTCAGATTGGTTCTAGGAGAGGACAGGTTCTCGCAAGTCCTGGTTCTCTTTAAGGCCAGCGGCTGTGGGATCCTGATCTAATGGCAAGCCTGCCATTATGTTTTTTAAACTGCCGGTCAACTTGTCAGGCAGCTGACTGCAGGCATGAGTCGCACTTGCATGCATGACCATGGGAGGTTAAACCTCGAAGTGGGTCCAACCTTAGCTCACTAACTTCAATACATGTAGTTATGGTATTTCACATTATTTCTAAGAATTATTAAATATGTAACAACGATAATGATAAAAAAACATTAAAAAAATTACCATAGTCCTGTAAACATACACACATTCAACAGAGATATGCACATAAAACATGATGTCGCCGAAAGGTTGCAACGTGAATATATATAAAAACTGAAAAATGTAAAAATCTGCCCATCCTTTCGAATAAACTTGGTTTTAAAATAAGTTTCAACATTTTCACTATAGTATTCATGCTTATGAAACAGCTAATACATTTAGCTAATAACAGAAATGCTTGGAAATATTGTTTAACTTTTGGGAGACACTAAATATATCCTTTGGGCTACAGCTGTCGCCGAAAGGTCGCTTGATTGTCGATCAATGGTAGCTTATGCGCTAATATATATATATATATATATATATATATATATATATATATATATATATATATATATATATATATATATATATATATATTGTTACGACTCTATGGTCTAAGAAAAATGTAACAGAAAGAAAGTGAAACCAACAAATCAAGTAAAAATCAACAAGCAATTTATTACTAGATAATTAAAATGAAAAATCAAAAAGTCACTTACAGTAATGTGTTTATGTATCCTAATAATCCAATAAGAATGATTGTTCTAATCACAAGTCCTAAATATAGAATGTGTCCTTGAATGTTATTATGTGCCAATGGTCTCCAAAGTCCTGATGTACTAGAAATCTTGATGTGCTGAAGTCAAAATGAAGTATTCCAAAATCTCTGAATAAGTTTACATAAATTCCAAAATTGTCAATCAAAATCCAAAAGTTTATGAGCACTGTTAATAATCCAATGAATAATTAAAATAATTCCTCTCTTAGAATTTGGAATGAATTTTCACAACTGTAATAGCTCTTTTCAAGACTGATGGTAATGTCGAACTGACTAAATGTCCACCAAACATGATATATATAAAGATTGGTCACATGACAGAATGTTCTAGATTGGTCACATGACAGAATGTTCTAGAATGTGTGTCATCTTAATGGAATTTTAACTGTAAACAAAAATTCAACCTTGACCTTCAAATTGAGAAAACATATTGATCAAAACAACCTAATTCAAGGACACTAGTTATACATGTTTTTCCAAACAAACATAAAGATTTAAGCAAATATTAAAGTGAAGAAACATTTATAATTTCCTAAAATATTTATAATATTATATAAACATCATACATAACACCTCCCCTCATAAAGAAAAAGAAAGATTTATATAATAAAGCTTTCTTTTGAATATACATCTAATACTACAATAACCCAAATTACATAAGAACATGTTTTACGATACTGGACTTAATTACATCAAGCAATATTACATTTCTAGGCACGTGAGAGTGCATCTGCAATCACATTGTCTTTTCCCCTGATGTGTCTAATGTCAATGTTATATTCCTGCAATATCAAACTCCATCTCAACAATCTCCGATTTTTATCTTTCATTTTGTTGATGAAAGTAAGGGGATTGTGATCACTGTACACAATAATTGGAGAAAGAGCTGAGGTAACATACACTTCAAAATGCTGTAAAGCCAATATCAAAGCCAAACATTCCTTCTCAATTGTGGAATAATTTTTCTGGTGCTTGTTTAGTTTTTTAGAAAAATAACACACAGGGTGATCCACACCACTTTTGTCTTCCTGAATCAATACTCCACCAACTCCTACATCACTTGCATCAACAGATAATTTAAATGATTGGCTAAAATTTGGTGCAGAAAGAACTGGTGCATTCTTAAGCATGGCCTTTAACTTGTCAAAAGATTCCTGACACTTGTCAGACCAACAAAATTTGGTTTTCTTACTCAATAAACTTGTCAAAGGTTCAGCAATTTTGGAAAAATTGGAACAAAATTTCCGATAATATCCAGCCATACCTAGAAATTGCATCAGTTGCTTTTTACAAATTGGAACTTGAAATTCAGAGATAGCTTTGACCTTAGCTTCTATAGGTTTAACTTGACCTTGTCCCACAATATGTCCTAAAAATGTGACACAAGCATGGCAAAACTCACTTTTGCTCAAATTAATTGTCAGATTCGCATCACTGAGTCGATTGAAGAATTTTCGAATGGTTTCCAAATGATCTTCCCAGGTGTTGTTGTAGATAATGACGTCATCGATATAAGCGTCACAATTATCAAGACCAAATGTTATCATGTTCATCAGACGTTGAAACGTTGCAGGTGAATTTTTCATTCCAAACGGCATGACTTTATATTGATAAAGTCCATCTGGAGTTACAAATGCTGAAATTTCTTTTGCCCTTTCCGTCAATGGAATTTGCCAGAATCCTTTTAAAAGGTCAAACTTGGTGACATATTCCGCATTTCCAATTTTATCAATGCAATCGTCCATTCTTGGGATTGGAAATGAATCAGTTTTGGTGACACTGTTGACTTTTCTATAGTCAGTACACATACGGAATGTATTATCTGGCTTGGGAACAAGAATACATGGTGAACTCCAGTTACTTTTACTTGGTTCTATGAAATCATTCTCCAGTAGATACTGAATTTCTTTCTTCAAATAGTTCTGTTTGAGAGGATTCATCCTATAAGGATGCTGTTTCACAGGCGCAGAATCTACAATGTCAACGTCATGATAAATTTTTCTTGTTCGTGTTGGAACATCAGGAAACAAGTGCTCATAGTCATGTAATAGCTGTTTTAGTTCATTTCCTTCCTGTTGTTGTAGATGTGAAAGTTTCTGGTCTAGGTTGTTCAATATTTCTGAATTCCGAAGATTGGTTATACCAGAGTCACTATAGTCTGATTGTACTCCATCGTTGATATCTTCACTGTGTGGGACAGGTACAACTAAATTAACTAAATAATTAGCTGAGCTATCTCTGTCAAAATATTCCTTTAACATATTTATATGACAAAGTTGTTTCTGTTTCCGTTTCCCAGGAGTGTTAATGATATAATTTAAGTCATTTACTTTCTTTTCAACGGTATAAGGACCAAAAAATTTAGCCTGAAGAGGATTTTGAGGTATGGGAAAGAGAGCCAGAACTTTGTCACCAGGTTTAAAACTCCTTTCCTGTGAATTTCTGTCATACCTTAATTTCATATTTAACTGAGTAGTGTGAAGATTAGTTCTTGCTACTTCACAGGCCTTTAACAACTTGTATTTGAAATCAGAAACATAATCAAGAAGATTAATCTTTGAGTCTTCATTTGAAAGAAGTTTCTCTTTCAATAATTTCAATGGTCCACGGACAGTATGACCAAAAACTAGTTCAAAGGGACTAAAACCCAACGACTCTTGAACTGATTCCCTAACAGCAAACAACAACAAATGAACACCCTCATCCCAATCCTTTTCTGTATCAAAGCAATATGATCGAATCATATTCTTTAAAGTTTGATGAAATCTTTCCAAAGCACCTTGACTTTCAGGGTGATAGGCAGAAGATTTAAACTGTTGGATGCCTAATTCATGCATAACTTGTTGGAAAATTCCAGACATAAAATTTGACCCTTGATTCGACTGGACAGATTTGGGAAGGCCAACAAGTGTAAAAAACTTCACCAAAGCTTTCACAACAGTTTTAGTTTTTATATTTCTCAGAGGAATTGCCTCTGGAAATCTTGTAGATGTACACATGATGGTCAACAAGTATTGGTTGCCTGACTTGGTTTTGGGTAAAGGACCAACACAGTCTACAATTATTCTACTAAATGGTTCATCAAATGCAGGAATAGGTTGCAGATGAGCCTTAGGTATCTTCTGATTGGGTTTTCCTACCATTTGACAAGTGTGACAAGATCTGCAGTATTTAGAAACATCACTATTGA